>NW_024121266.1:5418650-5441701 GCF_016745375.1 Pimephales promelas | reverse complement strand
GGGGTCTGTGCCACAACCATACTGTCAATCAAACCCCTTGCTCAATTCTACGTCACAAAGAACTGAATCTTAGAACAGCTCGTTCTGAGACAGTGTAGATGATTTATTGAGATTGTAAAAAAAAACACTAGGTGGATTTTTATCATTCTAGGGTAGTTTTGCTCACACACTGGCAACACACATTTATGTATAAACACCATGTAAAACTGAATTTTCCATAATAGGTGCCCTTTACGTCAGGGCTCTGGCTGGGCCATTCAAGAACAGCCAGGGAGTTGTTGTGAAGCCACTCCTTTGTTATTTTAGCGGTGTGCTTGGGGCCATTGTCTTTTTGGAAGGTGAACCTTCGGCCCAGTCTGAGATCCAGAGCACTCTGGAAAAGGTTTTCGTACAGGATATCCCTTTATTTGGCTGCATTCATCTTTCCCTCGATTGCAACCAGTCGCCCTATCTCTGCAGCTGAAAACCACCCCCACAACATGATGCTGCCACCACCATGCTTCACTGCTGAGACTGTATTGGACAGGTGATGAGCAGTGCCAGATTTTCTCCACACATACCGCTTAGAATTAAGGCCAAAATGTTCTATCTTGGTCTCATCAGGCCAGAGGATCTTATTTATTACCATCTTGGTGGCCTTCAGGTGTTTTTTAGCCAACTTTGACTGAGGAGAGGCTTCCGTCGGGCCACTCTGCCATAAAGCCCCGACTGGTGGATTGCTGCAGTGATGGTTGACTTACTACAACTTTCTCCCTACTGCATCTCTGGAGCTCAGCCACAATGATCTTTGGGTTCTTCTTTACATCTCACCAAGGCTCTTCTCCCCTGATAGCTCAGTTTGGCCGGACGGCCAGCTCGAGGAAGGGTTCTGGTAGTCCAAAAATGTCTTCCATTTAAGGATTATGGAGGTCACTGTGCTCTTAGGCAAGGCAAGTTTATTTAAATAGCACATTTCATAGACAATGGAAATTCAAAGTGCTTTACATAAAAGGAATTAAAACAATCAATATAAATAAAAACAGTTAAGAGTAAAATTAAAATAAAGTAATACCCCTATCTGAGATGGAAGAGATTGAGCTGGTTTATGGTGCTACTGGACCTCCAGCCCAGGGATGTACTCTGCTGGGGTGGTGTTACACCAGTAATACCCAGCGGGGCTCCCACAGAGCACGTTTCTGCTGCCGTTACACTTAACGACGCTCTTAGTGACTTCTCATACTCTCAGCAGTATAAGTAACTTACTTCTTCACTCGCCTCATCGGAGTGAAGACTCTCCCGCTCTCCATCAAAATCTCTTCCAGTATACCGCTATCTGAGATGGAAGAGATTGAGCTGGTTTACAGTGCTACTGGACCTCTAGCCCAGGGATGTACTCTGCTGGGGTGGTGCTACACCAGTAATGCCCAGCGGGGCCCCCACAGCCCCCCCACAGACGCTCTCAGCGACTTCTTATACACTCAGCAGTATAAGTAACTTACTTCTTCACTCGCCTCATCGGAGTGAAGACTTTCCCGCTCTCCATCAAAATCTCTTCCAGTCAGAGCAGTATTAAAGCAGTTAAAGCAGTACAGTAAAAACAGTCAGACGTACAGTGGCACAGTGCTCATTCAGTAAATGCATAGCTAAACAGATGTGTTTTGAGTTTGGATTTAAATGTGACTACTGAAGGAGCACACCTGATCTCCTCTGGAAGCTGCGGCTGGCATAATAGCTAAAAGCAGACTCTCCATGCTTAGAGTGAACCCTTGGTATTTCTAGCTGATGTGATCCTAATGATCTGACTGATCTGTTGGGTTTATATTCAGTGAGCATATCTGCAATATATTGAGGTCCTAACCCATTGAATGATTTATATACCAGTAATAATACTTTAAAATCAATCTTAAATTTAACTGGGAGCCAGTGTAAAGACCTGAGGACTGGTGTGATGTGTTCATATTTTCTGGTCCTGCTCAGAATCCTGGCAGCTGCGCTCTGTATGAGCTGCAACTGTCTTGTGGTCTTTTTAGGAAGGCCAGTGAGGAGGCCATTACAGTAATCCACCCTGCTGGTGATGAAAGCATGCACAAGTTTCTCTAAAGCCCGGAACACACCAAGCCGACGGTCTGCCGTCTGGCAGATTTTTTGCGTTGGCCAACTAATTTTGTGATACGCACTGTGATGCGCACAGTTTCGTGCCATTGGCGGAAAATAGTCCTCGACGGCTTGGTTTCGCGCGATTCGACATGTTGAATCGGCGTCGGGCCATTGGGGAAAGAGAGAACTCTGATTGGCTCTTCAGCTTAGTGAAAGAGTCAGTGCACGAGAATAAACGCAAAAGCAAGCAAAGAAGTCAAAACGGTAAAGATAGAAGGCTGTTCTTATGTTACGTCTTCTTACCTGAGTGTTCCTTGCTGAATATTTAAATATTAACATGAGTGGAGTGGAATAAAGAATGTGTTCAGCAGGATTGATATTCAAAAAGGTAAGCACGCGCTGCTTTGTTTACGTTATGTGTATCTGTAGCCGGCAGCATCAGTTTTCCTTTTTGAATGACGAATATAGACTAATATCTGCAGAAATAGACAGTTTGCTCATTACACGCAGGCGCAGAACGCACATTCTAGCTGACCGTCGGCTGCAGTTCTCTCGGTGTGTTCAAGTGCTGCTTTTTACCTCGATGAGAGGGGACGAGAGGCGACAACACAGTTGGCTTTCATCAGCGCAAGTTCGTTGGCGTCTGCTTGGTGTGTTCCGGGCTTAAGTCTTGACTGGAAACAAAGCATCTAATTCTTGAAATATTTTTCAGATGATAGTATGCTGATTTAGTTATTGCTTTGACATGACTACTGAAACTAAGGTCTGACTCTAGAGACACACCAAGATTCCTGACTTGATTTTTAGTTGTTCGACCCCTAGGTATGCATTCACCTTGAGAACTTCATCTTTGTTTCCAAATGCAATGACTTCAGTTTTGTCTTTGTTTAACTGCAGAAAGTTTTGGCACATCCAACTATTTACTTCATCAATGCATTGGCACAGGGAGTCAATGGGGCTGTAGTCGTTAGGCGATAGGGCTAAGTAGAGTTGTGTGTCGTCTGCGTAGCTGTGGTAAGCGATTTGGTTCTTTTTCATTATTTTGCTCATTGGGAGCATATACAGGTTGAACAGGACTGGCGCAAGAATCGAGCCCTGAGGGACTCCGCAAGTCATGGATGTCCACTCAGATTTATGGTCCCCTATACTCACATAATAATCGCTCCCTTGTAAGTATGACCTGAACCATTTTAGGACTATCCCAGAAAGCCCCACCCAGTTTTCCAGCCTGTCAAGAAGTATATCATGATCAACAGTGTCAAATGCAGCACTGAGGTTGAGTAGTACCAGTACGGATAATTTGCCTGTATCAGTATTTAAGCGAATATCATTTATTATCTTTATGAGCGCTGTCTCTGTGCTGTGATGCGATCGGAAACCAGATTGAAAATTGTCAAAGTATCCATTTGAGCTTAAGAATTTGTTCAGCAGATTGAAGACAACTTTTTCAATGATCTTGCCTGTGAAAGGAAGATTTGAGATCGGTCTATAGTTGCTTAAGATGGTCTTATCCAGATTGCTCTTTTTCAGGAGGGGCTTTACAATTGCAGTTTTCTGACTTTAGAGACAGAGCGAAGTGAGGCATTTACCACTTCTAGGAGATCTGCTTCTAAACAGTTTAACACACTTTTGAAAAAAGATGTGGGAAGTGCGTCAAGAGCGCATGTTTAAGGTGCTGTACGGTTTCTACCAAAATTGTGCCATTAATTGCTTCAAAAACAGACATAGTAACTACAGATTGTGGTCTGATCTGTCTGACTCCAGAGCAACTCAAGGATGTGCTGATCACCTTGTGTGCCAAAAATCAATAATATCAGAATATTATTGATTTTCTCAGAAAAGAAAGCAGCAAACCCACTGCACTTCCCGTCTGAGAGCATTTCTATGGGAATCTGGCTTGGGGGGTTTGTCAGTCTCTCTACAGTAGCAAAAAGAGTGCGTGTGTTTGTATTGCTGTTTATAATATTTGAGAAGAAAGTCTGTCTAGCTTTGCCTAGTTCCGTATTAAAAGCATGGATGCTGTCTTTGTACATGTTATAATGGACTACACGTTTTGTCTTCCGCCACATGCGCTCTGCTCTTCTGCATTGTCTTTTCATATTTTGCACTGCTGTTGAGTTTCTCCAAGGTGCTTTTTGTCTACTATTCTTCCTGACTTTTACAGGAGCAATATCATCAATTACACTCTTAATTTTTGAGTTGAAAGAATCAAGGAGAAAATCAACAGAGTCGGCAGATATGCTTGGTTTTAAAGATATAGCCTCCATAAATAGCACACCAGTGTTTTCATTTAGGCATCTCTTCTTGACAGACACAGATCTAGCTTCAATGCAGGAGAGAAGGATATATCAAAGAAAATACAGAAATGATCAGACAGTGCTACATCCTTAATAACAATCGATGAGATGTTTAAACCCGTACTGATAAGTAAATCTAGAGTGTGTCCACGATTGTGTGTGGGACCATGTACATGCTGTGTCAGATCAAAAGTTTTTAAAACATTTTTGATTTCTTTTGCCATATTGTTTTCTGCATTATCTATATGAATTGCAAAACAGTCAAACTCAGAGGCAATTGTTGATAGCAGTTCTGTAAAATCCTCAGCAAAGGCTGGAGAGTATTTTGGAGGCCTGTAAACAATGATAAGTAAAATACGTGGAGCACCTTTTAACACAATATCCAGATATTTGAAAGAGGGGTGAATCCCAAATGATATTTGCTTACATTCATAAACATCTTTAAAAAGAGCAGCTAAACCCCCACCTCTCTTACCCGCTCTGCAGACACTCATATAAGTAAAGTTTGGAGGGGATGTTTAATTGAGGACCGTTGCACTGCAGCTGTCTTTTAGCCAAGTTTCATTTAGAAACAAAGTCAAAGTTGTGTGTGGTTAAGTCGTTGACTAGAAGTGATTTATTTAAGTGAGCGGATGTTTAAAAGTGCTAACTTTCTAGTCTTACTTTTTGTCCACACCTAGAGATTGGCATGGGGTACTTTTCATAAGATCATCTTTCAATGCAAATCAAACCAGCTATTAGGCTAACTGAAGTAAAACCATGCCAATCTCTAGGTGTGGTGGAAGGTGTGTGTGATGTGGGGATATTTTAATTCCAAAGGCCAAGGGAACTTTATCAGGATGCATATTATCCTGGATCCATAAAATAACTGGCTTTTAAAAATAAAAATCTGCCTGACTCTATGGGAATTTAACATAGGGGGGGCAATGACTTATGCACCCTGTATTTTAAGGAAAAACATTTATTTATTTATGATACATTATTCATTCACAAAGAAAATTTTTGTCCTTAAAGGTTGGAGTTTTCCTCATTTTTCTAATTAAGGCATTAAGATCAATATCCAAAAGATGATTTTTTTATTCCTCTTTTTAGGCAACTTTAGCATGGGGGCAAACACTTATTCACACCACTGTACATGCATGTGTGTGTGTGTGTGCATGTGCTGGAGGGGGGCCCATCCCTACTTTTGAATATCGTTATCATTATTGATCATTTTTAATAATTATTTTTTTTCATGCATATGTAAATTAGTACTGTTTGTTACAGTTTGACACTTTACTAAAAATGACTCTGAATGTAGGCTATTACTAAATAACTTTACATAACATTACTATCATTACTTTTTTCAGGTTGTGTTACTAAATGTAATTTATGTTAATTTATAGCATGAGCCCCTGATTACCTATATGTAGCATGTTCTCTTGTTTTTTTGTTTTATTTTCTTTTAAAGACAACCCATATTTTTACAAAAAATGGATGGATTTATAGCGTTTTGAAAAAATTTAAATTAACTTTTAATTTATCATTAACAATATTGTTGTTTAAATTAATAATCATTGTTCAACTTGTTCAGACTGAACCAATAAAACGTTTCAACAGGATAATTTGAATATTCACAAACTGTGTGGGTCTAGTTAAAAAATTTTGTTTTCCTGAAAACTATTGAAATGGATTCATAGCGTTTTGGAAAAGAACTCCTCATACATATATATATATATATATATATATATATTTATTTATTTATTTTTATTTATTTTTACGGAACTACTTTTGAAATTACGATTGGTATTATTATAGATGTAAAGAAGTCATTCTGTTGGATACTATTTTGTTCCTTCCTTAGTGTAAAATGGAAATATATATTTTTTTTATAAATACAAGCAAAAAAAAAAACTAAATGGTGTAACATTTTTAGAACTAGACAAATCTTTCTGCATAAATACCTAAATATAAAATTAAACTACAGTTATCCATGTTAAATCGGGCTTCGAACCCATGTCATTATCATGTTCTAACCGTAAGTTCTACCACTCGGCCATGTGTTCACTTACGGAGAATTCCCCAAACATATGTTTCTGGAGTGAGTATTTGCTCAAATGAGCATGAAAACGTTTTGTCGTTAACCTTTTGTGAGCGTAAGCCTACTTTACATGAAAACGTAGGCCTACACCATTTACAGTTTTAAAAGATGATTTTATTTTAGCTGTTATGAGAAAAATAAATTCAAGTGAGCACCGCCGCGTTTGTCATGCCAGAATAAAACCTGATTTTAGAATAGGCCTACACTGGGCGTGGTGTGTCAATTAATATCAATTATAAACTTCAATATTTCAATATTTCGTTCAAAACCACCTCAAAACAATTCGTGACATTTTAAAAAGCCGTGAATCAATGTATTAAGGCCAGTGAAACTGACATCTCTCAATAAATGAGCAGAAGCGCTGGTTCAGATTTTATTATTTGTTGTTTAAACATGCGTGTTTCATATTTAAAAATAAATAGGCCTAAATATATATAAGCCAGGCTATATATATTTGATATGGTCTATTTAGGCTAATTATAGCATTGATTACTGTGGAGGGGGGATGTTTTTTTTTAATTCTACATGGAACCCCATTAAGTTTTATTTTCTATATTTTTTACATAACTGCTTTTGAAGATGTAAATTCAGTCAATCTGTTGGAAGAGATTTGTTCCTTAGTGTAAAATGCATGGTAATTTTATTTTATAAATATAAGCAAAAAAAATAAATGGTGTAACAGAGTTTTAGAACAAATCTTTCTGCATTAATAGCCTAAATATAAAATACAACTACAGTAATCCATGTTTGATCAAGCTTCGAACCCATGTCTTTGTAATGATAGAACCGTCGGCCTATGTTCTACCACTCAGCCATGTGTCGCTCAAATGAGCAAGAAAACGTTTTGTTGTTATTCTTATTGTGAATGTAGGCCTGGACTACTTTACATGAAAAAGGAGACCCCTTACAGTTTTAAAATATGATTTTATTATATCTGTGATGAGAAAAATAAATTCAAGTGAGCACCGCCGTGTTTGTCGAACAATATTGAGGCCACTGAAACTGAAAGGAGCAGAAGCGCTGGTTCAGATTTTATTAGGCAATTTGTTGTTTAAACGTGCGTGTTGCATATTTAAAAATATATATATACACATATTTGATATTGTAGGTGAATTATAGCATTGATTACTGTGGAGGGGGAAATACCCCACCGGCAAATCGCAACTTGCTTAGCTTGGTTATGTTTTTTTTTTTTTTTAAATCTACATGGAATCCCATTAAGTTTTATTTTCTTTTTTTAACATAACTGCTTTTGAAGATGTAAATTCAGTCAATCTGTTGGAAGAGATTTGTTCCTTAATGTAAAATAGAAATGCAAGGTAATTTTAATACATGTTTATGCGGGATTTGAAACAGTGTCATCAAAATGATTGTTCCAAAGTTCTACCACTCGACCACGACTTTTCTCACTGACAAAAGCCCAGAAGTTTGGTTGTTCAGCAGTCAGTGTGTGCACGTGAGAGAAGCGCTCTTCAGTCTTCGCATTCCTCAATAGCATCAGTGAAAGCACCCACTGTGAGATAGGCCTATTTTAACTTTTGATTAATAAAATGTTCTCCTATAGCCTAAAAGTTTATATTCTAGTTAAAGCTATATTCTATTTAAAATGTAGGCTACTTTTACATAATTACGTTTTGCTTTCGCTAAATGTCCCTTTGCGCCACCTGGTGGTCATTTCGCCACCGACTTTGAAATACGGCTGGTTTATATTTACCGCGGCACTTGCCGTGGCGGTAAACGACATTCTGGTTGTCCACCTACTGTAACTATGAAGCGAATTGAGATATTTTCACCAAATTTGACACACATATGTATGGGCTCACTCTGAGGAAAATTGTGGGACTGAGCCTCTTGGTGGCGCTATAATAGAACAAAACGTGAAATTCTCATTGACTTCAATACAGTTTTGTGAAGTAAAATGCTATACTAAACAAATGCTTTGGTCTAACATTATGAAACTCAGTGTGTGCCATAAGCAGCATGCCCTGAAGGTACTCAAAAGATTTTGAGACAGCGCCACCTGTTGGTCAAAAGTTATAATTAATTTCCGAAAATTCTAATAATTTTTGAATAAATTTGCCGATTGCAATGAAACTGATCTTAATAGATTCCTTGCGTTATGCCAAAAACATATATACCAGGTTTGCCATAATCAGCCAAACTTCCTGTCCGCCATCTTTATGTCTTTTAAAAACCTTCTTTTTCGAACTTCTCCTACACCATTGGTCCGATTTTCACCAAAATCGAATCAAATCATCTCCAGACCGTGCCGACTAAAAGTTATGGATTGCGTGACAATAGACAAAACTGTTTGCGTATGCCACATCATCAAAGTTGAGTCATGCTGCCAAAATGACTATTTAGGCTTTATCTCTGCAATGCCTTCACATTTTGACACCAAACTTTGTATTTGTCATTGTCATCTCACTCTGATCACAACGTATCAATTTCATAACTGCACCACCTATTGTTTGAAAGTGATAAACCATTGAATCATTTTTAAGTTACTGTATTTGTAATTTAAGCCATTTTGCCTAAATTCATCTTTAAATGTCTTCAATTGCTTCTTGCTGCAGTTGGTCTGACACATGTTGGCTTGTCTTGTCGTCTTTGTGCTTGGCCCCGGTATTGCTGCTTGCAGCTATATTTAGGGGCCAAGCACCGAAGGTGCGGAGGCACCTATTGTATCTGTGCCGGTTCTTATTATTATTATTATTATTATTCTTCTTTCGACTGGGCGTCTATGGCAGCCCATAGACCGGTTTGCGGGAAAGTTGTTTTGGTTTGACATTCTCCAGACGGTGCCGAATAAAAGTTATGAATTGCACGATGATAGACAAAACCGTTTTCGTATACCACAGCATCAAAGTTTAGGCATGCTGCCAAAATTACTATTTAGGCTTTATCTCTGCAATGCCTTCACATTTTGACACCAAACTTTGCATGTGTCATTGTCACCTCACTCTGACCACATCACATCTATTTCGTAACTGCGCCACCTATTGTTCGAAAGTGATAACCCATTAAATCATCTTATAAGTTAATGTTTATGTGATTTTCTTAGCCATTTGCCCAAAGTTCTCTCAAAATGCCCTTAATTGCTCCTTGCTGCAGTTGGTCTGCCACTCCTTGCCGGCACCTATTGTATCTGTGCCGGTTCTTATTATTAGGGGCCAAGCACCGAAGGTGCGGAGGCACCTATTGTATCTGTGCCGGTTCTTATTATTATTATTATTATTATTCTTCTTCCGACTGGGCGTCTATGGCAGCCCATAGACCGGTTTGCGGGAAAGTTGTTTTGGTTTGACATTCTGATAGAGGACAGTCCCAACTTTAAATACACCAATTTTGGTGTCTCTAACTCATTCCCTCTAGCGCCACCAACTGTCCAAAGTTTCACTTTTATTATGCTAATAACTTTTGAACCGTAAGGCCTATCAACAAAATTCTTTTTTCCTCTTGTTCCTGAGCTCATGCCGATTCGATCGCACCCTATGACGTCATTTTCCGTCATAAAAAAACGGCCGCCATTTTGAATTTTCCAAAAAACCTACTTTTGCGAACTCGTCCTAGACGGTTTGTCCGATTTTCACCAAAATCGCACCGGATCATCTCCAGGCAGTGCTGACAAAAAGTTATGGAATTCAAGATGATTCGAATAACCGTTTTCGATAAACGCGCAAACAAATTTTACGTAGCGCTTGCGAAAACAGACGTGAGGTTGTATCTCCGCAACGCTTACTCGTTTTCAGACCAAACTTGGTACGTGTTATCACAAGCATGACCTGAGGCTACGTGCTGCGTTTCGGCGCAGCGCCACCTAGTGGTCCGGAGATATGAAAAATGGCTATTTTTGCTCGTAACTTCTGAACGGTTTGTCCAAAAATCATAAACTTGGTCTCGTTAGATTCAGGGCGTCATGCCGAGTCGACCGATATCCAATTTTCCCAGATCGGCCATTTTGGCTGTCGGCCATTTTGAATTATGTGCTAAAATGCTGTATTTTTTGAACGCATGAACGAATTGTTACGAAACTCGGTATGGGTCATCAGTACGATGCCCTGAAGGAGCCTGAGAAGTTTCGAAACAGCGCCACCTAGTGGTGAATTTTTTTTTTCAAACGCTTATAACTTTGGGTGTGGTACACTTATTTTCACGGGAGTCATCTTTTTGAGTTCCTGAATCGTTGCCGAGTCCAACGATACTAAACATGCTGGGTTTCGTCTTACGGTTGGTGTAGCGTAGCGATTTAGCGCGAAAAAAACACTTGGCGATATCTTCAAAACCGCTGTTCCGATCGAGACGAAACCACCGCCAGAAACACGGAATCATAGCTTGTTAACTATACGCTAATGCCCAAATGCGAAAATATTGATAGTAAGGGGTAGTAAAATTCAAACAAAGTCATGTGTCAGTCATTTTTTACGTGTTTTTTCATATAAATGTTTATAACTCGGAAGTGAATTGAGATATTTGCACCAAAATTGACACACATATGTATGGGGTCACTCTGAGGACACATAAAAAAAATTGTGGGACTGAGCCTCTTGGTGGCGCTATAATAGAACAAAACGTGAAATTCCCATTGACTTCAATAGAGTTTTGTGAAATAAAATGCTATACTAAACAAATGCATTGGTGTAATATTACAAAACTCAGTGTGTGCCATAAGCAGCATGCCCTGAAGGTACTCAAAAGATTTTGAGACAGCGCCACCTGTTGGTCAAAAGTTATAATTAATTTCTGAGAACGCTAATAACTTTTGAATAAATTTGCCTATTGCAATGAAACTGATCTTAATAGATTCCTTGGGTTATGCCGAAAACATAGATATCAGGTTTTCCATAATCAGACAAACTTCCTGTCCGCCATCTTTATTTCTTTGAAAAACCTTCTTTTTCGAACTCCTCCTAGACCGTTTGTCCGATTTTCACGAAAATTGAATCGTATCATCTCCAGACCGTGCCGACTAAAAGTTATGAATTGCACGATGATAGACAAAACCGTTTTCGTATACCACAGCATCAAAGTTTAGGCATGCTGCCAAAATTACTATTTAGGCTTTATCTCTGCAATGCCTTCACATTTTGACACCAAACTTTGCATGTGTCATTGTCACCTCACTCTGACCACATCACATCTATTTCGTAACTGCGCCACCTATTGTTCGAAAGTGATAACCCATTAAATCATCTTATAAGTTAATGTTTATGTGATTTTCTTAGCCATTTGCCCAAAGTTCTCTCAAAATGCCCTTAATTGCTCCTTGCTGCAGTTGGTCTGCCACTCCTTGCCATTTTGGCATATGTTGCCGCTTCTTGCGCTTGGCCCCGGTAATGGCTGCTTGCAGCTATATTTTTATTATTATTCTTCTTCCGACTAGGCGTCTATGGCAGCCCATAGACCGGTTTGCGGGAAAGTTGTTTTGGTTTGACATTCTGATAGAGGACAGTCCCAACTTTAAATACACCAATTTTGGTGTCTCTAACTCATTCCCTCTAGCGCCACCAACTGTCCAAAGTTTCACTTTTATTATGCTAATAACTTTTGAACCGTAAGGCCTATCAACAAAATTCTTTTTTCCTCTTGTTCCTGAGCTCATGCCGATTCGATCGCACCCTATGACGTCATTTTCCGTCATAAAAAAACGGCCGCCATTTTGAATTTTCCAAAAAACCTACTTTTGCGAACTCGTCCTAGACGGTTTGTCCGATTTTCACCAAAATCGCACCGGATCATCTCCAGGCAGTGCTGACAAAAAGTTATGGAATTCAAGATGATTCGAATAACCGTTTTCGATAAACGCGTAAACAAATTTTACGTAGCGCTTGCGAAAACAGACGTGAGGCTGTATCTCCGCAACGCTTACTCGTTTTCAGACCAAACTTGGTACGTGTTATCACAAGCATGACCTGAGGCTACGTGCTGCGTTTCGGCGCAGCGCCACCTAGTGGTCCGGAGATATGAAAAATGGCTATTTTTGCTCGTAACTTCTGAACGGTTTGTCCAAAAATCATAAACTTGGTCTCGTTAGATTCAGGGCGTCATGCCGAGTCGACCGATATCCAATTTTCCCAGATCGGCCATTTTGGCTGTCGGCCATTTTGAATTATGTGCTAAAATGCTGTATTTTTTGAACGCATGAACGAATTGTTACGAAACTCGGTATGGGTCATCAGTACGATGCCCTGAAGGAGCCTGAGAAGTTTCGAAACAGCGCCACCTAGTGGTGAATTTTTTTTTTCAAACGCTTATAACTTTGGGTGTGGTACACTTATTTTCACGGGAGTCATCTTTTTGAGTTCCTGAATCGTTGCCGAGTCCAACGATACTAAACATGCTGGGTTTCGTCTTACGGTTGGTGTAGCGTAGCGATTTAGCGCGAAAAAAACACTTGGCGATATCTTCAAAACCGCTGTTCCGATCGAGACGAAACCACCGCCAGAAACACGGAATCATAGCTTGTTAACTATACGCTAATGCCCAAATGCGAAAATATTGATAGTAAGGGGTAGTAAAATTCAAACAAAGTCATGTGTCAGTCATTTTTTACGTGTTTTTTCATATAAATGTTTATAACTCGGAAGTGAATTGAGATATTTGCACCAAAATTGACACACATATGTATGGGGTCACTCTGAGGACACATAAAAAAAATTGTGGGACTGAGCCTCTTGGTGGCGCTATAATAGAACAAAACGTGAAATTCCCATTGACTTCAATAGAGTTTTGTGAAATAAAATGCTATACTAAACAAATGCATTGGTGTAATATTACAAAACTCAGTGTGTGCCATAAGCAGCATGCCCTGAAGGTACTCAAAAGATTTTGAGACAGCGCCACCTGTTGGTCAAAAGTTATAATTAATTTCTGAGAACGCTAATAACTTTTGAATAAATTTGCCTATTGCAATGAAACTGATCTTAATAGATTCCTTGGGTTATGCCGAAAACATAGATATCAGGTTTTCCATAATCAGACAAACTTCCTGTCCGCCATCTTTATTTCTTTGAAAAACCTTCTTTTTCGAACTCCTCCTAGACCGTTTGTCCGATTTTCACGAAAATTGAATCGTATCATCTCCAGACCGTGCCGACTAAAAGTTATGAATTGCACGATGATAGACAAAACCGTTTTCGTATACCACAGCATCAAATTTAGGCATGCTGCCAAAATTACTATTTAGGCTTTATCTCTGCAATGCCTTCACATTTTGACACCAAACTTTGCATGTGTCATTGTCACCTCACTCTGACCACATCACATCTATTTCGTAACTGCGCCACCTATTGTTCGAAAGTGATAACCCATTAAATCATCTTATAAGTTAATGTTTATGTGATTTTCTTAGCCATTTGCCCAAAGTTCTCTCAAAATGCCCTTAATTGCTCCTTGCTGCAGTTGGTCTGCCACTCCTTGCCATTTTGGCATATGTTGCCGCTTCTTGCGCTTGGCCCCGGTAATGGCTGCTTGCAGCTATATTTATTATTATTATTATTCTTCCGACTGGGCGTCTATGGCAGCCCATAGACCGGTTTGCGGGAAAGTTGTTTTGGTTTGACATTCTGATAGAGGACAGTCCCAACTTTAAATACACCAATTTTGGTGTCTCTAACTCATTCCCTCTAGCGCCACCAACTGTCCAAAGTTTCACTTTTATTATGCTAATAACTTTTGAACCGTAAGGCCTATCAACAAAATTCTTTTTTCCTCTTGTTCCTGAGCTCATGCCGATTCGATCGCACCCTATGACGTCATTTTCCGTCATAAAAAAACGGCCGCCATTTTGAATTTTCCAAAAAACCTACTTTTGCGAACTCGTCCTAGACGGTTTGTCCGATTTTCACCAAAATCGCACCGGATCATCTCCAGGCAGTGCTGACAAAAAGTTATGGAATTCAAGATGATTCGAATAACCGTTTTCGATAAGCGCGCAAACAAATTTTACGTAGCGCTTGCGAAAACAGACGTGAGGCTGTATCTCCGCAACGCTTACTCGTTTTCAGACCAAACTTGGTACGTGTTATCACAAGCATGACCTGAGGCTACGTGCTGCGTTTCGGCGCAGCGCCACCTAGTGGTCCGGAGATATGAAAAATGGCTATTTTTGCTCGTAACTTCTGAACGGTTTGTCCAAAAATCATAAACTTGGTCTCGTTAGATTCAGGGCGTCATGCCGAGTCGACCGATATCCAATTTTCCCAGATCGGCCATTTTGGCTGTCGGCCATTTTGAATTATGTGCTAAAATGCTGTATTTTTTGAACGCATGAACGAATTGTTACGAAACTCGGTATGGGTCATCAGTACGATGCCCTGAAGGAGCCTGAGAAGTTTCGAAACAGCGCCACCTAGTGGTGAATTTTTTTTTTCAAACGCTTATAACTTTGGGTGTGGTACACTTATTTTCACGGGAGTCATCTTTTTGAGTTCCTGAATCGTTGCCGAGTCCAACGATACTAAACATGCTGGGTTTCGTCTTACGGTTGGTGTAGCGTAGCGATTTAGCGCGAAAAAAACACTTGGCGATATCTTCAAAACCGCTGTTCCGATCGAGACGAAACCACCGCCAGAAACACGGAATCATAGCTTGTTAACTATACGCTAATGCCCAAATGCGAAAATATTGATAGTAAGGGGTAGTAAAATTCAAACAAAGTCATGTGTCAGTCATTTTTTACGTGTTTTTTCATATAAATGTTTATAACTCGGAAGTGAATTGAGATATTTGCACCAAAATTGACACACATATGTATGGGGTCACTCTGAGGACACATAAAAAAAATTGTGGGACTGAGCCTCTTGGTGGCGCTATAATAGAACAAAACGTGAAATTCCCATTGACTTCAATAGAGTTTTGTGAAATAAAATGCTATACTAAACAAATGCATTGGTGTAATATTACAAAACTCAGTGTGTGCCATAAGCAGCATGCCCTGAAGGTACTCAAAAGATTTTGAGACAGCGCCACCTGTTGGTCAAAAGTTATAATTAATTTCTGAGAACGCTAATAACTTTTGAATAAATTTGCCTATTGCAATGAAACTGATCTTAATAGATTCCTTGGGTTATGCCGAAAACATAGATATCAGGTTTTCCATAATCAGACAAACTTCCTGTCCGCCATCTTTATTTCTTTGAAAAACCTTCTTTTTCGAACTCCTCCTAGACCGTTTGTCCGATTTTCACGAAAATTGAATCGTATCATCTCCAGACCGTGCCGACTAAAAGTTATGAATTGCACGATGATAGACAAAACCGTTTTCGTATACCACAGCATCAAATTTAGGCATGCTGCCAAAATTACTATTTAGGCTTTATCTCTGCAATGCCTTCACATTTTGACACCAAACTTTGCATGTGTCATTGTCACCTCACTCTGACCACATCACATCTATTTCGTAACTGCGCCACCTATTGTTCGAAAGTGATAACCCATTAAATCATCTTATAAGTTAATGTTTATGTGATTTTCTTAGCCATTTGCCCAAAGTTCTCTCAAAATGCCCTTAATTGCTCCTTGCTGCAGTTGGTCTGCCACTCCTTGCCATTTTGGCATATGTTGCCGCTTCTTGCGCTTGGCCCCGGTAATGGCTGCTTGCAGCTATATTTATTATTATTATTCTTCTTCCGACTGGGCGTCTATGGCAGCCCATAGACCGGTTTGCGGGAAAGTTGTTTTGGTTTGACATTCTGATAGAGGACAGTCCCAACTTTAAATACACCAATTTTGGTGTCTCTAACTCATTCCCTCTAGCGCCACCAACTGTCCAAAGTTTCACTTTTATTATGCTAATAACTTTTGAACCGTAAGGCCTATCAACAAAATTCTTTTTTCCTCTTGTTCCTGAGCTCATGCCGATTCGATCGCACCCTATGACGTCATTTTCCGTCATAAAAAAACGGCCGCCATTTTGAATTTTCCAAAAAACCTACTTTTGCGAACTCGTCCTAGACGGTTTGTCCGATTTTCACCAAAATCGCACCGGATCATCTCCAGGCAGTGCTGACAAAAAGTTATGGAATTCAAGATGATTCGAATAACCGTTTTCGATAAACGCGTAAACAAATTTTACGTAGCGCTTGCGAAAACAGACGTGAGGCTGTATCTCCGCAACGCTTACTCGTTTTCAGACCAAACTTGGTACGTGTTATCACAAGCATGACCTGAGGCTACGTGCTGCGTTTCGGCGCAGCGCCACCTAGTGGTCCGGAGATATGAAAAATGGCTATTTTTGCTCGTAACTTCTGAACGGTTTGTCCAAAAATCATAAACTTGGTCTCGTTAGATTCAGGGCGTCATGCCGAGTCGACCGATATCCAATTTTCCCAGATCGGCCATTTTGGCTGTCGGCCATTTTGAATTATGTGCTAAAATGCTGTATTTTTTGAACGCATGAACGAATTGTTACGAAACTCGGTATGGGTCATCAGTACGATGCCCTGAAGGAGCCTGAGAAGTTTCGAAACAGCGCCACCTAGTGGTGAATTTTTTTTTTCAAACGCTTATAACTTTGGGTGTGGTACACTTATTTTCACGGGAGTCATCTTTTTGAGTTCCTGAATCGTTGCCGAGTCCAACGATACTAAACATGCTGGGTTTCGTCTTACGGTTGGTGTAGCGTAGCGATTTAGCGCGAAAAAAACACTTGGCGATATCTTCAAAACCGCTGTTCCGATCGAGACGAAACCACCGCCAGAAACACGGAATCATAGCTTGTTAACTATACGCTAATGCCCAAATGCGAAAATATTGATAGTAAGGGGTAGTAAAATTCAAACAAAGTCATGTGTCAGTCATTTTTTACGTGTTTTTTCATATAAATGTTTATAACTCGGAAGTGAATTGAGATATTTGCACCAAAATTGACACACATATGTATGGGGTCACTCTGAGGACACATAAAAAAAATTGTGGGACTGAGCCTCTTGGTGGCGCTATAATAGAACAAAACGTGAAATTCCCATTGACTTCAATAGAGTTTTGTGAAATAAAATGCTATACTAAACAAATGCATTGGTGTAATATTACAAAACTCAGTGTGTGCCATAAGCAGCATGCCCTGAAGGTACTCAAAAGATTTTGAGACAGCGCCACCTGTTGGTCAAAAGTTATAATTAATTTCTGAGAACGCTAATAACTTTTGAATAAATTTGCCTATTGCAATGAAACTGATCTTAATAGATTCCTTGGGTTATGCCGAAAACATAGATATCAGGTTTTCCATAATCAGACAAACTTCCTGTCCGCCATCTTTATTTCTTTGAAAAACCTTCTTTTTCGAACTCCTCCTAGACCGTTTGTCCGATTTTCACGAAAATTGAATCGTATCATCTCCAGACCGTGCCGACTAAAAGTTATGAATTGCACGATGATAGACAAAACCGTTTTCGTATACCACAGCATCAAATTTAGGCATGCTGCCAAAATTACTATTTAGGCTTTATCTCTGCAATGCCTTCACATTTTGACACCAAACTTTGCATGTGTCATTGTCACCTCCCTCTGACCACATCACATCTATTTCGTAACTGCGCCACCTATTGTTCGAAAGTGATAACCCATTAAATCATCTTATAAGTTAATGTTTATGTGATTTTTTTAGCCATTTGCCCAAAGTTCTCTCAAAATGCCCTTAATTGCTCCTTGCTGCAGTTGGTCTGCCACTCCTTGCCATTTTGGCATATGTTGCCGCTTCTTGCGCTTGGCCCCGGTAATGGCTGCTTGCAGCTATATTTTTATTATTATTCTTCTTCCGACTAGGCGTCTATGGCAGCCCATAGACCGGTTTGCGGGAAAGTTGTTTTGGTTTGACATTCTGATAGAGGACAGTCCCAACTTTAAATACACCAATTTTGGTGTCTCTAACTCATTCCCTCTAGCGCCACCAACTGTCCAAAGTTTCACTTTTATTATGCTAATAACTTTTGAACCGTAAGGCCTATCAACAAAATTCTTTTTTCCTCTTGTTCCTGAGCTCATGCCGATTCGATCGCACCCTATGACGTCATTTTCCGTCATAAAAAAACGGCCGCCATTTTGAATTTTCCAAAAAACCTACTTTTGCGAACTCGTCCTAGACGGTTTGTCCGATTTTCACCAAAATCGCACCGGATCATCTCCAGGCAGTGCTGACAAAAAGTTATGGAATTCAAGATGATTCGAATAACCGTTTTCGATAAACGCGCAAACTAAATTTTACGTAGCGCTTGCGAAAACAGACGTGAGGCTGTATCTCCGCAACGCTTACTCGTTTTCAGACCAAACTTGGTACGTGTTATCACAAGCATGACCTGAGGCTACGTGCTGCGTTTCGGCGCAGCGCCACCTAGTGGTCCGGAGATATGAAAAATGGCTATTTTTGCTCGTAACTTCTGAACGGTTTGTCCAAAAATCATAAACTTGGTCTCGTTAGATTCAGGGCGTCATGCCGAGTCGACCGATATCCAATTTTCCCAGATCGGCCATTTTGGCTGTCGGCCATTTTGAATTATGTGCTAAAATGCTGTATTTTTTGAACGCATGAACGAATTGTTACGAAACTCGGTATGGGTCATCAGTACGATGCCCTGAAGGAGCCTGAGAAGTTTCGAAACAGCGCCACCTAGTGGTGAATTTTTTTTTTCAAACGCTTATAACTTTGGGTGTGGTACACTTATTTTCACGGGAGTCATCTTTTTGAGTTCCTGAATCGTTGCCGAGTCCAACGATACTAAACATGCTGGGTTTCGTCTTACGGTTGGTGTAGCGTAGCGATTTAGCGCGAAAAAAACACTTGGCGATATCTTCAAAACCGCTGTTCCGATCGAGACGAAACCACCGCCAGAAACACGGAATCATAGCTTGTTAACTATACGCTAATGCCCAAATGCGAAAATATTGATAGTAAGGGGTAGTAAAATTCAAACAAAGTCATGTGTCAGTCATTTTTTACGTGTTTTTTCATATAAATGTTTATAACTCGGAAGTGAATTGAGATATTTGCACCAAAATTGACACACATATGTATGGGGTCACTCTGAGGACACATAAAAAAAATTGTGGGACTGAGCCTCTTGGTGGCGCTATAATAGAACAAAACGTGAAATTCCCATTGACTTCAATAGAGTTTTGTGAAATAAAATGCTATACTAAACAAATGCATTGGTGTAATATTACAAAACTCAGTGTGTGCCATAAGCAGCATGCCCTGAAGGTACTCAAAAGATTTTGAGACAGCGCCACCTGTTGGTCAAAAGTTATAATTAATTTCTGAGAACGCTAATAACTTTTGAATAAATTTGCCTATTGCAATGAAACTGATCTTAATAGATTCCTTGGGTTATGCCGAAAACATAGATATCAGGTTTTCCATAATCAGACAAACTTCCTGTCCGCCATCTTTATTTCTTTGAAAAACCTTCTTTTTCGAACTCCTCCTAGACCGTTTGTCCGATTTTCACGAAAATTGAATCGTATCATCTCCAGACCGTGCCGACTAAAAGTTATGAATTGCACGATGATAGACAAAACCGTTTTCGTATACCACAGCATCAAATTTTAGGCATGCTGCCAAAATTACTATTTAGGCTTTATCTCTGCAATGCCTTCACATTTTGACACCAAACTTTGCATGTGTCATTGTCACCTCACTCTGACCACATCACATCTATTTCGTAACTGCGCCACCTATTGTTCGAAAGTGATAACCCATTAAATCATCTTATAAGTTAATGTTTATGTGATTTTCTTAGCCATTTGCCCAAAGTTCTCTCAAAATGCCCTTAATTGCTCCTTGCTGCAGTTGGTCTGCCACTCCTTGCCATTTTGGCATATGTTGCCGCTTCTTGCGCTTGGCCCCGGTAATGGCTGCTTGCAGCTATATTTTTATTATTATTCTTCTTCCGACTAGGCGTCTATGGCAGCCCATAGACCGGTTTGCGGGAAAGTTGTTTTGGTTTGACATTCTGATAGAGGACAGTCCCAACTTTAAATACACCAATTTTGGTGTCTCTAACTCATTCCCTCTAGCGCCACCAACTGTCCAAAGTTTCACTTTTATTATGCTAATAACTTTTGAACCGTAAGGCCTATCAACAAAATTCTTTTTTCCTCTTGTTCCTGAGCTCATGCCGATTCGATCGCACCCTATGACGTCATTTTCCGTCATAAAAAAACGGCCGCCATTTTGAATTTTCCAAAAAACCTACTTTTGCGAACTCGTCCTAGACGGTTTGTCCGATTTTCACCAAAATCGCACCGGATCATCTCCAGGCAGTGCTGACAAAAAGTTATGGAATTCAAGATGATTCGAATAACCGTTTTCGATAAACGCGTAAACAAATTTTACGTAGCGCTTGCGAAAACAGACGTGAGGCTGTATCTCCGCAACGCTTACTCGTTTTCAGACCAAACTTGGTACGTGTTATCACAAGCATGACCTGAGGCTACGTGCTGCGTTTCGGCGCAGCGCCACCTAGTGGTCCGGAGATATGAAAAATGGCTATTTTTGCTCGTAACTTCTGAACGGTTTGTCCAAAAATCATAAACTTGGTCTCGTTAGATTCAGGGCGTCATGCCGAGTCCACCGATATCCAATTTTCCCGTAACGGCCATTTTGGCGGTCGGCCATTTTGAATTATGTGCTAAAATGCTGTATTTTTTGAACGCATGAACGAATTGTTACGAAACTCGGTATGGGTCATCAGTACGATGCCCTGAAGAAGCCTGAGAAGTTTCGAAACAGCGCCACCTAGTGGTGAATTTTTTTTTTCAAACGCTTATAACTTTGAGTGTGGTACACTTATTTTCACGGGAGTCATCTTTTTGAGTTCCTGAATCGTTGCCGAGTCCAACGATACTAAACATGCTGGGTTTCGTCTTACGGTTGGTGTAGTGTAGCGATTTAGCGCGAAAAAAACACTTGGCGATATCTTCAAAACCGCTGTTCCGATCGAGACGAAACCACCGCCAGAAACACGGAATCATAGCTTGTTAACTATACGCTAATGCCCAAATGCGAAAATATTGATAGTAAGGGGTAGTAAAATTCAAACAAAGTCATGTGTCAGTCATTTTTTACGTGTTTTTTCATATAAATGTTTATAACTCGGAAGTGAATTGAGATATTTGCACCAAAATTGACACACATATGTATGGGGTCACTCTGAGGACACATAAAAAAAATTGTGGGACTGAGCCTCTTGGTGGCGCTATAATAGAACAAAACGTGAAATTCCCATTGACTTCAATAGAGTTTTGTGAAATAAAATGCTATACTAAACAAATGCATTGGTGTAATATTACAAAACTCAGTGTGTGCCATAAGCAGCATGCCCTGAAGGTACTCAAAAGATTTTGAGACAGCGCCACCTGTTGGTCAAAAGTTATAATTAATTTCTGAGAACGCTAATAACTTTTGAATAAATTTGCCTATTGCAATGAAACTGATCTTAATAGATTCCTTGGGTTATGCCGAAAACATAGATATCAGGTTTTCCATAATCAGACAAACTTCCTTTCGCCATCTTTATTTCTTTGAAAAACCTTCTTTTTCGAACTCCTCCTAGACCGTTTGTCCGATTTTCACGAAAATTGAATCGTATCATCTCCAGACCGTGCCGACTAAAAGTTATGAATTGCACGATGATCAAAAACCGTTTTGGTATACCACAGCATCAAATTTAGGCATGCTGCCCAAAATTACTATTTAGTTTCGTTTACCGTTTGGTACGAAACTTTCGGTTCGGTTTTCACGTACGCATTTTAAAACCGAACGGTTCGTTGACCATATTTCCTACCGACCAAAATTTTGTTATTTGCGCTTATAATGTAAGTGACGCTGGTGCTGACCCCAAACAACATTGCCCCCAAACCCTTCAAAATGTTGAACGAAACTGAGCTACTCGTTATAGTGTGGTTGACGGGCCGATCTTTAATTCAAGCAGCACTGTCACTACACAGCCAAATCCAGTAAAGATTTTTTTTTTAATTCGCCACTGAAGTGATAACATCGCTGTAGTATTTGTGTATTGCCTTTAAAGTATTGGCCAGACCAAATAAAATAAAGTATATCATGAGCCATTTGAAAAAAAAAAAAAAAACTATATTTTTGCAATGACACATTAAATTGGAGGAACGATGCTGAAAATCAACCTTTGTCAAAGGAATAAATTACATGTTAACATTAGTCACAAAACAGTTTTTAAACTGTAATTAATATTTCAGTAGGTATTCTTTTAATATTTATGATGTTATAAACATTGAACACATTCAACTCTAAACCTATTAAGTGATATTATCCTGCCTTTTTGTTCTTTATATAGCTAAAACAATGCTCTGCTAATGTCTGTGTGCCTCCTTAAGCAACTTTTGCGTGTGTGTGTGTCTTTGTCACTTCCTGTTGAGCACTATGTGCCAGAAGTGGCTTGTCACATTTTTTAACGGGCGTGACTGGTGTGGCCCAGATTATGACATCATTTCAACACACACACAACACTGCCCAAGCTTCAGTTGGCAAACCGAAATGGACTTTTGTCTCCATGAAACCAAGCAGACAGAAATTATCATACACACACATGAAAGAATGCACAGTACTTCATATCAGGTTATCTATTTTT
>NW_024121266.1:5120032-5418150 GCF_016745375.1 Pimephales promelas | reverse complement strand
AAAATGATTTATCAAAACTCAGAAGGTAAATAATATGCTATATATTTTCTAGATCAGTCATTCCCAAAGGCGGGGTCCCGACCCACAAGTGGGTCGCGGAAGATTTTGAATGGGTCGCCAAGTCGAGCACTATTTTTCAGTGTGCTATTTACACTCTCTAGATCAGGGCTATTCAATTGGCGGCCCGCGGGCCAAGTGCGGGCCGCCAATCATCTCCATACGGCCCGAGGGCACCCCAACCTCCCTCCTCCTATTTTCTGGTGGTGCTGCTAAATTTGGTTAGATACGCGCGTGGCCACAGTGGCGCGTGCAACTGGACGACTATACGCACTGTGTGTGTACCATGAGCGCTCCGACTGACCTGAGAGAAAAGTTTACAGTCCGAATATTTCAGCAGTCCTTATGTGTGTCCCGTATTTCTGTCGACTGAACCAGCGACATTAATCATTCGTTGGCTCGATTATTTCCTTTCCATGAATTGGCCAAACGCGCGTGCATAACGGTCTGAAATGATTCGGATGCGTTCACCTGAATCGTTTTCTCGGTCAGTAATAACAAACAGAGAACAAAACAGCGCTGGTTTCAGTTGTTTCACTAGTTTACTTTGAACTAGGCAGCACGGCCCCGTGGATAACGAAACGCAAAGCTTAAAGGAGTTGCGTTTACTCCCGGTCCCGGACACTATTATTAAACAACGTTGTGACATCTAGTGAGAAGCATTTCAATCGGACACTCCTCTCTCTTACAAACCACAAATCACTCAATGATTTTATCTAGTTTTAAATCGGATGAAACAGCCTTAACATTCCCAATAAATGTGAAATATTTATATTGAACACTATGTTATAGTCATTTATATTGCATTAGATTTATTAGGGGGGTAGTGGAATATATAAATAATTGTGTGTAGCCTATAGGGTTTTTTTTACCTGTTTAGGCATTTTTATACAGTGGTAGTGAGCCATTCATGGTTACAAAGTCTCACTGTCAGGATATTTTAATTTAAGCCTATAATAATTATTACAGTAAATTGTGTACACTGTAATGATGAAAATATGAAAACAATGAGATGCCCTGTCAACTCTTCCTTTCTCATTTCACCTCTGCATTTCGCTAATTGTCAACAGCAGGAGGTTAATTAAAAAAAATGTGCTTTGTCTAATATCTGTATCTCTTTTAAATAGCTAACTGTAAGCTTAACTGACCTTAAAAATGGTCATACATATTTTGTTAAGACATACATTTTCTTCGTGATATATGAACTAAATGGGCCTTATGTTTATTGGGTCACAAAGATTTATCGACTTTAAAATGTGTCGACTTTTTATCGATTTATCGACTTTAGCTGTCAGTCATTCTCTATTCGGTGTTCAAACAGCGCGTCACGTTACAACAGTTAACATGATGAAACTCTTTCCAAGATGATTCAATGTTATTATTATAATTGATCCGTAGATAAAGGTCTATGATGGTTTTTATATCTTGCTAGACTTTTATTGCTGTAACTTAATCACTTTCTACTGAGTGTCTGTTGGATCACAACACTATATAGTAGAGTCGGCGCAGTATAATTGTTCTTCACGTGCACAGTAGCCTAACTGAAATTTAAAACTGTTAAAAGAAAAGGCTTAATAAACTATTGCAAAGATACTGTATAATACACAGTCAATATGTCTTTCTCTTTCCTTGTTGCTTTTAACTTTAATGCGGCGGACACTGAAGAGCTGCGCGCCGCCCTGTGACTCCGTGTTGCTTCAAGCGCATCATTCAGCGCTCGCGATGAGCATATAAGCACTTTGTGCAGCTCTTTCATGATCATGTCATAATACTTTTGCGCAATGAAAGCTTATTAATAGCCTTTCTTGTTCTGTCTATTTTGCCTCCTCACTAAACAGCTGTGCTTTACATTTAAAACAGCTGTGCATCTGATTTTTACGATGTTTTTCATGAATGTATAACAACAATACAAAGAGCAATGTGTACGTTTTACCAGAGTTAGTGCTACACTTATTGTCTCTTATTTGTTCCCCACTAAGGAATGTTTTTTTCACTAAATGTTCAGATTTTATAAAATTATTGTGCACTTGTGATATTTCTAGGCTAAGTTTTGCTGAGTTATCCACTAATCTAGTTTACAATAGCATTTTTGTCATAGGTTATGGTCATATATATATTTTTTATTTGTTGTTTTTCTTTATAATGAAGTTGTCTGTATTAAGTAGATTGTTTAACACACAAAAGAGTGTGGTTTTTAGGGTTTTATTTAGTCATAATAAACAAAAAAATGAAAAAATTTTTTATCCGATTAATCGAAAAAATAATCGTCCGATTAATCGATTATCAAAATAATCGTTAGTTGCAGCCCTAATAATGATGCATTTAAAACGTAATGGCTAAACGTGTCTTTACAAAAGTTCACAATGCTGCTGCTAATGCAATATAATGTGGACAACATTGAATAAATTCATTTGTCAGGTTAGATACTGATAATTAAATCACTCAAAGCTCTTTATCTAAACCTCTCTACACAACTGCGGGGACTCGCGCGTCCTCCGTATCGACTACGTGTCTGTAGTTTTTTAACACTTTTTACTCGTGTTTGTAGTTCTAACCGAATCCTCGTCCAACGCGCAATGGTTTGTGGGCAATATCAGCCGTTAGAGTGTGCATCGATCTACACTTCGGATTCTGACCGGAAAAAGTAGACCATCCGGGTATCTTTGAAACACTCATTTCAACATACTACGATTTGGGACGTACTAATTCTATTTTCGAATACTATTTAGGACGGATAGTATGCGAATTGGGACGCAGGGACTGAAATACGTCCGCACCGCAGACATGTTGCTTCAGACAAGCACGTGCAGGTCGCGGTTTCTGTTTGCGTCATCACAACATTTCGGCCGTATTGTTTTGGTGATAAAAGTCTTTCGGCCATTTTCGGCCGAAAATTTACTTTTGGGCCATTTTCGGCCGAAAATTTTCGGTGGCCGAATATTCGGTGCATCCCTAATAGGATTTATGGCATGCATTAAGTTTGAGTCGTGCCTAGCTAATAAGTCGGTTAGCTTGGTAGAGGTAGTTAGCCGAGATGGTCCTCACTGCGGAACATGAAATCCATGGGGAGGAGTCGGATCCAGATCCAACTCCTCCCACCTTACATACACCTAAACCTATCCAAATCCGCCCCCTGAACCCTAAACCCACCCCTAATCCTACCCATCTCCACCCCTTAGATCGTGATCCGACTCCTCCCCGTGGATCTCATGTTCTGCATTGAGGTGCTACTGGGTTAGCTAAATAGTTTACATTTAGATTGCACATGTAAGGCGCGTTAGCAAACTAGCTAACATGATACTGACTGAACCCAACTGAACAGAAAACTGCAAAGTTAAAATTGTTGCTAGCAAGGCCTGCTTTGTTATTAACCTTCTCCATAATATATGGTTGTGGCATTTGTTATTCACATGAATTACAATTGAACTAAAAGTGTTTAAAAGCTTACCTTGAAGATGAACACGTTGACTGATGCAGCACCTGCTCGTCCAGTGTGTCACGACTCACGAGATGCAATCAGTCAATAATCATCAGACGAGAGAAGCGCGCGAGCCGCGAGTATAGGTGTGGGGGAGGGGTTGACTATGTGGGGACTCCTGTCAGATATAACACAAGAATAATCTTTATATGTCCCGTCCCGTATATCCGACCTTGAGAATGTTGCCAGCTTTTCTCCCGCCATACAACCTAACCACGTGCAGTGCAATGACAACAGATCTAAACTTGCTAATTGTCATAGTCCATCCTAACATACAAGCTAACTAACGTTACTGTAGTGTGCATATAATATAAAACACACATTTATCGATTATCAATCACATTGTGATTAAATTACAACACACGCAAAAAAATAGGATTTATGACATGCATTAACTTAAGTTTCAGTCGTGCCTAATAAGTTGGTTAGCTTGGTAGAGGTAGTTAGCTAAATAGTCTACATTTAGATTGCACATGTAAAGGCGCGATAGCAAACTAGCTAACATGATACTGACTTAACCCGACTGAACAGAAAACTGCAAAGTTAAAATTATCGCTAGCAAGGCCTGCTTTGTTAATAACCTTCTCCATAATATATGGTTGTGGCATTTGTTATTCACATGAATTAATTAAATAAAAGTGTTTAGCTTACCTTGAAGATGAACACGTTGATTGATGCAGCACCTGCTCGTCCAGTGTGTCACGAGATGCAATCATTGGATGTAATCATCCAGAAGAGAGAAGCGAGTGTAGGTGTGGGGGAGGTGCACATTGACTATGTGGGGACTCAGATAGTCTTAACCAGGACATACGCCGGTCTCGAGTGTGTGTGTGTATAAGATGGAAAAACTCACAACAATCAACATACGCTCTTGATATCGGTTAATTTATGTACCCTCCTTCCAACTGAAATGTAGGTCTCTAGTTAAGCTCTGTATTATAAAAAAGACCAAATATTGTGTCATGTTGATAAAAGAAACAATCACGTTAGTAAAAAAAACCTCCTGCCTGACAATTCAAGTGTGAGGCAAGGGTTTTAAAAGGGAATTGTAGGACAGAACACATTCGATTAAAGATAATATGAAAGTTAATTTAAATTAATAACTGGAAAAAATATATTTTTTTGCTTTAGATTTGTGAAAGTTTGATTTGGTGCAGTTAATAAAAAGTGGAGAAAAGGAGGGCTTCCTAAAGTAAGAAGACTAACAGGTCTGTGAGAGCTGAATTCTTACTGGTTTGTAGGTGATCAAATGATGTCATAAACAATAAACTGCAAAAAAATTATATTTTTTTTATATACAATGTGATTTTCTGGATTTTTGTTTTCGATTCTTTCACTCTGAGTAAAAGAGTATATTCATGATAAAAATGATAGGCTCTTACATGGTTTGTAAGTGGGAACCTGCACAATCCCCAGTGTATCAAATGCTTTTTCTTCCCACTGTAGATAACTGAGAGTAACACTTATTTTAAAAGTGCCATGTTGACAATGTTTGGGAGTTGCAATACTGAGTTGCAACAAATGACAGCAAACAATCCCATATGATACTTCATCTGGTGCCAAATCTAAAGCAAAACTATATTTTTTTCCAGTTATTAATTTAAATTAACTTTCATATTATCTTTAATCGAATGTGTTCTGTCCTACAATTGCCTTTTAAAACCCTTGCCTCACACTTGAATTGTCAGGCAGGGGTTTTTTTTTACTAACGTGATTGTTTCTTTTATCAACATGACACAATATTTAGCCTCACACACTAACTTTATTTGTATTTCATACTGTTTTAATACCCTATTTTCTTTCTCATTTTTAGGAAAAGCAATTAATTACCATTGTTTATTTATACCAAATGTCATACACTTGCAACGAAGCTAAACATATAAACAACTACACCATTATGTTGATATCCTATATTTTTACAATAAAACTTACATCAAACATAACTTCTAATATCCAGTTGTTGCGTATAGGCTACCGAGCTGCATTGAACACATTTGTAAATTAGCCTTTCGCCGAGCCCCGCCCCCCTTAGTTACTGTTGCTACGTCCGTCAAACAAATGGTCAAACACAACCAGCGCGACAGATTGCCATGACGGCAAAGGGTATTCCCGTGTGTGTCAGTGACCTTTTTTGGAGCAATACCTCCGCGATATCATCCAGATCGAGGCAAAACACAGTATGCGGTGGAGGGATATATTCAAAATATAAAAATAAGAAATGAAGGAGACACGACTACTATTGAGGCTAATGCTTACCAGTCTCAAGCAAAATCAGAAAAACCCCATGACCATGGTATGATGTGTGATTGGACAATGGCCGTTTTGGGGGAGGGGCCGGCGAAAGGTCAATTACTTTCCTTAAACCCATTGTGCGAGTTCAATTTAATACCGCGTGCTTTATAAACATGCTGCTGCTGATTGGACTGCAGTTCTGACACACCCACCACCAAACAAGAGAAAACATATCTCAAACCCTGTTGCACGTCGGTGCACACCGTTTCCAGGAAACATGACGTTCGAAACCATAGCAAAACCGTTTGAAACTTGAACATGCCCCAGGTCAAGAACTACAGGAAATGTATGTTGTCTTTAATTGCAAACAAACGTTTCTGCACCAAAAATTAAGTTAGGCTTTTCTGATGTATCAAATACTTATCTCATGCAATAAACTGCAAAATGATTTTGTTTTTTAAATCATACAATGTGATTTTGTCACTCTTCGCGGATGATCTTGTCGTGTTGGCCCCTTCATACCAGGACCTTCAGCATGCACTGGGACGGTTTGCAGCCGAGTGTGAAGCGGCTGGGATGAAAATAAGCACCTCCAAATCCGAGGCCATGGTCCTCAGCCAGAAAAGGGTGGCTTGCCCACTTCAGGTTGGTGGAGAGATCCTTCCTCAAGTGGAGGAGTTTAAGTATCTTGGGGTTTTGTTCAAGAGTGAGGGAAGGATGGAACGGGAGATTGACAGACGGATCGGTGCAGCTTCAGCAGTAATGCGGTCGATGTACCGGTCTGTTGTGGTGAAGAAGGAGCTGAGCCGTAAGGCAAAGCTCTCGATTTACCAGTCAATCTACATTCCTACTCTCACCTATGGTCATGAGCTTTGGGTCATGACCGAAAGAACAAGATCCCGGATACAGGCGGCTGAAATGAGCTTTCTCCGCAGGGTGGCTGGGCGATCCCTTAGAGATAGGGTGAGAAGCTCGGTCACTCGGGAGGAGCTCAGACTAGAGCCGCTGCTCCTCCACATCGAGAGGGGTCAGCTGAGGTGGCTCGGGCATCTGTTCCGGATGCCTCCTGGACGCCTCCCTGGGGAGGTGTTCCGGGCACGTCCCACTGAGCGGAGGCCCCGGGGAAGACAGGACACGCTGGAGAGACTATGTCTCCCGGCTGGCCTGGAAACGCCTCGGTATCCCCCCAGAAGAGCTGGAGGAAGTGTCTAGGGAGAGGGAAGTCTGGGCATCTCTGCTTAGACTGCTGCCCCCGTGACCCGGCCCGGATGAGCGGAAGAAGATGTATGTATGTACAATGTGATTTTCTGGATTTTTGTTTTAGATTCCGTCACTCAGAGTTTAAGAGTACCTATGATTAAAAATACAGACTCCTATATAGATGTTGTTTTTAGATAAGTGCAGATTAATTAATTAGCACTTGATTGTTTATCTGGAAAAAAAAAAGAATCTGAAAGCACAGAATAAAATAAAAAAAAATTGGTGAAACTGACCTGACCTAATAGCTGCAGCAATATCATAAATGTTGGCTGCCCATGAGCATTTTTAGCATGCGTTCAAATTAAATATGGGGCTTGAGTGTTTGTAAAAACAACAACAAAAATATTTAAATTATTTTTTTAAAAAGCCACAATTGTCCCACTATCACGTCACGTGAAGTAGTGGTAATTGCACCTATGAATGGGTCATAGAACTTCAAAATGAGTTTTAAATTAATCATTTTATAAACAGATTTTTATTCAAGTAAGGTTCTTATTCTAAATGTTTATGTTTGTAAATTCTGTGGGACTGTGACGCGTTTTAATTTGCGTGCGCGTGAACACTCGAGCTGCCTTCAAACACTGGAGCGGAGATGAGTTGCCATGGAAACGGCGCGGGGCGCGACCGCACTACTGCAACTGTCAGCAAAACTCCGTCTCTCGCTGTTGTTTTCACTGCTTTCAGGTGAGTTTAGCCTCTAAAATCACACTGTTCTTGACACTTACTGTATCTTACTTGTAATCGACTTGCTTCTGTTGAATATTTGCTTTATAGAAATGGTTAAGTGTCTTTGAAAAAGTCTGTTAGCATCTCAACCGTTTTCAGAAGAGGTAACTTAGGCTAACTTTATAGCTTGAGCTTTTGTTTATGAAGGTTTGGGCCTTTAATCACATTTTATGTGTAGATGAGAGATTTTGATAGTTTTGTAAAGATTTTGGACACAGCCTAAGCTAATTTATAGCTTGGACGTAAGCTAATTTATTTAAAGTACTGTTAATCGTTGACGTCACTTACATGGCGTGCTTAAAAATTGCTGAAACTAGCTCAACGGTTAACAAATATTGATAAAAACTGTTCTTTGATTTCAGCAGCAACACAAATAATCCCTCTTCAACAGAGGAAAGCTCAAAAATGTCAACATTTCTGAAGAAAGATGCTGCCAGAGAAGTGGAAAACACAGACAGAGGTGAGGAAGCTCATTAAATAACAGAAGATTTGATTTTTCTCGAAAATACTAGTTAATGTTATCTCATTAGTATTTTTGTCAACTTGGTCTCTTTCAATTAGGACTATTTTTATATTTCTATTTCCATCTGATTAATCGTTGGCCTCATTTAACAGAGTAGGCATATGAATAATTTTGGAAATAAAATATGAAAAACATTGCACTGTTGATCATACTAGTCTACTTTAATGTTTCAAAAGTAAATTTGCTTTGTTTTGTGTGTATCAATGTCAGATGGATAAATGAATATTAGATGCAGTTCAGGATCAAGTTTCTGTGAAAAAGAATGTGTGTAATACTCAAAATAGTTTCTGTGTCTTAATGTGTGTCTTTGAGTAGCGTGTGTACTGTGTATGCATGTATCCACACATGCTCAGGTCCAAGGGCTCGATGTTTGCAAGCACATGTGTACATGAACATAATGAACATGTTCATATTTTACTTAATATTTCCAAAATTATTAATAAATGCCTACTCTCTGCCCACGATTAATCAGATGCAAATAGAAATAGAAATATAAAAAACAGTGGTGACAAAAAGATTGAATCCAGAATTGGGAGATAAGTGATTTATAAGCTATTTTTGGAGACCAGTTATTTTTGACCGGGAACACCACAAGTTTTATAGGGGTTTGAACACAACAGAATGAAAAAGTAAACCTAGTAAAAACATACATTTTGTTATCCTAATTAAGAAATCATTGTCTGTTCTCTCTCTTTTCTGCATTTTACTTCTGCTGTAGCTTCTGTCCTTTTAATAATCCTGTCACTGTATAATAATGTTGGCTCTGTGACAAATGGTTTGTTGTGTTCCTAGATCCTTCCATGCAGATGCCCTGCACCGTAGCAGAGTTGAGCTGATCATCATCTCTAAGGCGCTATCACCATTATGATTAGTAAGTAAAATCAAGCCAAAGACAAATTTCCACTTGAGGACAATAAAGGAACTAAACTAAAACCTCAAACATACTCTAATGTTGTTGGTAAAAAAAAAGAAAAAAAAAGATGTGTTTTGAAAGTAGTCTCTCATTCTCACAAAGACTGCATTTATTTAATTAAAAATACAGTAAAAACAATAATATTGTGAAATAATATTAAACCATTTAAATAACTGTTTTCTATGGAGAAGCATCACATTATCCTTCAGAAATCATTCTAATATGATGATTTGATGAAACGTTTATGATTATTATCAGTTTTGAAATTAGTTGTGCTGCTTCACATTTTTGTGTTTTTCAGGATTATTTGATGAATAGAAAGGGAAAAAAATATTTATTTTCTATTCTAATAAAAACAATAATTCTATTGAACCCAAACTTTTGAACAGTAGTGTAAACCACCATTTATATATGTCGGGTCTAATTAACAATTAATCCTGGAGAGAGAGAAAAAGAAAGTGGATTAAACTGTTACACTGGTTTACACAAAAATAGCAATCAGCACAACTGTTTTCAACATACTCAGAAATGTTTAGGACGTTTGCATTGTGAGAAGGTATAGTATTCAAATATAAAAATGCTGACTCGTTAGGTCATGTTTTCTCATTAAGATTTCCAATTAATTGAATAGAATGTAAGGGAATAACTCTAGAATAATCTTCCTGTTATGTTTGGGGCCCAGAAACATGATTCTAATTTAAATCTAGATTAAAGACACATCTCTGTAGCCAAGCATTCAATTTACACATCTCATAATCTTGCACTTCAGTTATATGTGATTAAATAAAAAGTGCACATGATCACCTTTTGCCTGAAATAATATGACTGCTGCTATGCTAATCTTTCTCCTGTTGCTTCCCTGTTTCTATCTCAGGATGCTCAGCAAGTTCACTAGAGATTACAGCAGCTCCGTGTGGATCCAGCCTCACTCGTGAAGACTTCAGATGACACCAACACTCACAAAGACTTCAGATGGTGGCAACTATAGATGGACACAAAACTGCCAGATATTGCATTGGCCCGGTTTCACACACAGGGTTCAGATTAAACCAGGTTTAGGCCTTCGTTAAATTAGGATATTTAAGTAGCTTTTTAAAATGTACTTCAGAAAAAAAAAGAAGGAAAAAAAAAACATTACTGGTGTGCATCTCTTGAGACAAACCAGTGACATTGAAATATTTTAAGATATGTCTGTGCAAGTTGCTTCCAGTTAAGACAGTTCAAAAATGCATTTTAGTCTGGGACTATCTTAAGCCTTTTCTGTGGAACCAGGGAAGGGAAGGGAACGTTTGCATGACAGTTTTGCTGACAAATAAACAGGAATATCTTAGTATACCTAACTAGGAGAAAGAGTAAACATTGTTCTAACATATTACCAACATTGTAAGAATAGCAGGTTGAAAATCTGCAACCCTTTAAAAATGATGAAGGATAGCAATTAGGACTTTAAACTCATGACTTGTATTATCTTATAGACATTACTTTGTTGCCAAAATGCTCTCCCAGTGAGTAGCAGTCGCTTCTGGCTGATTAAAGGATATTTTGCAATTGTATATAACCTTGAACATGCATTTTTTTGTAAAGCTGTTATGAAACAATTTGTATTGTGAAAAGCACTATGTGGTTTTACTATGGTACAACTACCAACCATGTTATTTATTTATTTATTTTAGTTTTCAAACCATGGTTCAACTAGTAGGCTAATATTGCTGTAATAATTGCTGTAAAATTATGGTAATCATGACTATAAACGTATGTTTTTAAACCTTGGTTGTGTTAGCAACTATGGTTTTACTGCAAATGCTGTGGTAAAACCATGGTTAATTTTCAAAAGGATCCAACTTATCCTATAATGTACTCGACTAATAGTCACATTGGATAAAATAATCTGATAAATGTAATGCAATATATCCATTTCATCTGTTCACTGAAAATTAATTTAATAAAAATAAATTTGCAACTGCTATTGAGACTGGTGTACATTGCTTTTTTATCCATTAGCCTATAACTTTAGTGAATTTTGGCTAGCATGAGTAACTGATTAAGAACCGTGGACCGACCGTGGTCCGCCAGAACACACTTATTATAAACCAGCGGCAAGATAGCGGACCACCGTCGGGAAGCGGCGGCTGACGCTGGAAGTCCTCTAGAATAACGATGAGCAAAACGCCAGTGATGGCGGGCCCGCTGGACTCTATCTCATCTACTGCGCGAAACCGGATCATCACCTTTTGCCACGCTAAATCTAGCTGTCAGTCAGTGAAGTTATGCTGCAGAGTAAATAGATTTGACATGATGACATCAAACGATAGTTTGGACATTATCTTCGCCGACAACATGTCTAAGGTAGGATAATAATTACATAATCTACGTTGTTTCATAGCTTCATCATTACTTTGTATTGGCCGCTGTGTGTATTGCGTGGACAGGCTGTACCTACGGTAATCACGTAGCCTATGCTATCTTGTTAGCTAGCCTAAGTAAGCTATCATCAACGCGATCTACTAACATGATTCTAACATAAGATGAATTACAACATGGGTTTCTGATTTCAGTACTAGTAATTGACTATGTTTAGCAGGTGTTTGTTTTTCAACGTTTTGGTAAAACTATTTGATATTTTATGGCTGCTTGTAGAACAAGATCTAAACATCCTACTAGGCTATAAGTGTCTGAAAATGATATTATTTTTTATAGACAAAGCGTAGGATCGTCTATATTCATCATACTTTATTAATTTACTATAATACATAATTGATTTCCATCAAAAGTTAACTTGAGATAACTTCCTTGTGTCCAAATATGGCATTTATTGATACGTAATATCTGGCATTTATTTATTGTGCACAATGCTGTACCAGGACCGAACCATAGGGGGGAACACGTCTTCTTAGTTTCCCGCCATACATGTAAATATGAGGCGGAGATTTATTAAATATGCACACTGCAGTACCAAGACCCGGCTCCAGGGGCAAATCCGAGTACACACCCTCACACTCCAACACTGGTAAAACCACCTTCTGGGGTCACAAGGAAGGAACTTAGAAATTTGCACAGGCTATATTAGCATGCTATTTTCTATCAGTTCCAATGGGCGTCCTTATGGGGACACAGATTTTGTCCCCAGTTGGTCATCGTGTCCCCACATGGAAGGTAAAAAAACACCTCCATGTCCCCAAGAGGTAACATAAACACACCCACACACACACACACACACACACACACACACATACACATACACATACAGCTTGCATTATGCTTTCTGAACTAGCTTAAGTCTGTGTGTGAGTGTGACTGACAGCTCTGGATCTTCCTGGTTCCCCTGTGTTGTCATTTACTTTGGCCATCTAAAGCCCCAGTAGACATCATCCTCCATACAGACCTGAGATAAACTCATCCCTCTATGCTTACATCTCTCTCTCTCTCTCTCTCTCTCTCTCTCTCTCTCTCTCTCTCTCTCTCTCTCTCTCTCTCTCTCTCTCTCTGCACAGTTTAAGCCCCCTTTCTCTCAACACTTCACTAGCCAAGACACTAGATGTTAAAGAGAAAACACTGAGAAAGGAGGATAGATAGATATACATGGAGAGATATATAAACTCTTTCAAAACTGAGCTGTTCCAACCCTGTATCATTTTATTTTACCAATGGATCACAAATCAACGGGTTTTGAAGAATGTTCATGCTGCCCATTTTAGTGCAATGGAAGCATTTGTCAGACTGTACTGTTGAATGCTTGATTGGGCGGAACGGTGGCTCAGTGGGCAGCACTGTTGCCTCACAGTATGAAACCTGTGACAAATGAAATGTGTGTGTGTGTGTGTGTGTGTGTGTGTGTGTGAATCAGACCCCGCAAATGTGAATGTGAGTGTGAAAAACGCAAGGAAGATGGATGGATGGACTGTTGAATACTTTTGATTCTTGGTAAGTTGTGGTATTCTGGGGTCAAATATTTATGAATTTATGAAATGAAGACCTTTGTCTTGGACAAAACATCACTTACAAGAAAAAATAACCAGTAAGATTGTTTTCCTCAGTTGAAGCTTTATATATATATATATATATATATATATATATATATATCAAAAGTCCTCAAGAAGATGACCAAGGACTGTATAAAATAAAATAAGTCTACAAATCGAATTTAAAACACTATCTAAGAATAGTTAAAAATAGCTGTTTAAAACAGTTTAGGGAAATTTGATTATAAATAATGATACTTGTTCAATAATTCAAGAGTTTGTATGCTTATTAGAATATCAAATTATTATCTTGGCAACATGAGGCTGCAACTCTACTGGAATCAACTGGGAGCGTGATTATTTATCAGTTCTCATGAAGAGTGCTAATGATTTGCATGAGGAACCATTATGAGAATCACAGCCTATGCAGAGCGTTTCAAATCACTGCCTTTCTGTGATAGAAGGTGACTGGCTATGCAGACAGCAAGCTCCATCAGTTTTGAAAGAACGCCATACATAGAAATGCATGCTCTGCCACCCACCTTCTATCCAGTGGAGTCTGAAAAACACTGGAGCAGACATCCAGATCAGAGCTGAATGTTTGCGCGTCACTTGTCTCTTCTTCACTCTTTCATTCTCTCTTTCATGTGATTATGACTGATTTCATCCCTGAGATTAAATGGGTTTCATTCGTTCATTCATTCAAAAACACTGGATGTTTCCAAAACCACATACTTCTCTACTATATAGAAAATATATATGAACATGGTATGCCATTATTCACAGTAATTAAAGAACAGTGGGCAAAATACTACTGCCAAACTAAGGCCTTTTTGACCGCCGAAATCAGAGCATACTGTATATCCTAGATACACTTTGGACAGTGAACAGTGGAGTATCCCTTTAAAGGTATAAAGTTCATATCAAGACTGAACATCTGAACATCTGAGACATCCCAGTCCTCTGATACCATACAGCAGGAGCAAAGGTTTTACAGACTTATGCCCAAGATTTATTAAATATAAACATTTCCCCAAAGATTTTCTTTTGGAAGGGTAAGGCTGGGATCTAAAGACAGCAGTACAAAGAGATCAAAACTCTGAAGAACAAGGCGGGTGAATCTGACAATTGTGAATTTGAAAGTTGTGTTAAAATGATGTAATGGATTTGGTGGTTGATATCACTGCAGAAGATTTGGACAAGGGGCAGGCCCGCCCACAGAAATGAATGGGCCCCTGAAAAGGTCCTGTGAATGGGCCCTCCCCAAATCTGCAATAGGTTACTCATATAATGCGTGTGCTCTCTCTCTCTCTCTCTCTCTCTCTCTCTCTCTCTCTCTCTCTCTCTCTCTCTCTCTCTCTCTCTCTCTCTCTCTCTCTCTCTCTCTCTCTCTCCTCCACATAGGCTACATTTAACTGAGAGAGACTTACTGAGTGATAGGGTCTACATGCACATACACACACAGGGCTCTCAAGTGTCACACATTGAGCATGACAGTCACTCATTTCGGTCTTTTGTCACAGAAAAATTATTTATAATATATTTAATATGCTGCAGCGCCCCAAATGTCACTGGCCGCGCCGCTTTTACTTTGTACCCGGCAGGAATCAAGCGCCTTCTGTGTTGTTAGTTGAGCTACACAAAAGCCAATCAGAAAATAGTACTATCGTATCTGGGTACGATTTAACACAACAACCAAAAAAAAAACCCAAAAAATTTTTGTCATGAAACATCCCCATTCTCGCGACCTGACCAACATCTACAACCCGGTCTCATCCCAAATCGTCTTATAACTGACGTTTTGGGACGTCTTTTGACCATACGTCAATATTCGCCTTTTTAGGGCCCCGGGGGCCCTAAAAAGGCGGATATTGACGTATGGTCAAAATACGTCCCAAAACGTCAGTTATATGACTTTTTGGGATGAGACTGTGTTAACATCTAAGGCTGCCACTCTGCAGCCCTCGCGCATCTGATAAGGCCTCATTAGTTAATTTACAAGACGATTTTAGGCGATTGCTTCAATCACCACTGGGACGTGTTGAGTTGTCAATGGTTTTACCGCGTCAATTTGCGCACTCCATCGTGTGTCGAATCCATCAGCGTTTTGACTTTGCGTTACATACAACAAAAAAATAGCCTACTCAGACCATTTTCGAGAGGGGTGTTTCATTATGACGCAGGCTATATTTTACTCCAGCAACATAAAATGTATTTTTTTTCTCGCTTTCAACAATAAATGGTGCTATTTTGGTCAAAAATAAAATATGGTAACTTTGACAACAAGAGAATATTTTAGTCTACAAACTATACTAAAAATAATTCCAAGAGTCCGAGGCCAAGACAGCAGTCTCTCGAAGTCACCCCTTTTTGCTTTCCTTTGATACCTTTGTTCAAAACCAGCTAATATGATTACTGTTTTGAGAAAGTTGTATTGCTGTGTGCTATATGCATCAGATAATTACTGAAATCCCAGCTTGGACAGTCAGTGTGACAGTGTCTTTTTCTTAAATTTTAGTCATCAGTAAAAATGTAGCCAAGTAGCTTATGCCTCAGCATATAATTAAATCAGTTTTGTTGATTCATTGATTTGAATCACACACTTTGAGATGGATGAGGGGAAACAAAGAGAGAGAGCACACTGTGGTTGCATTAGATTCAGGAAACTGCCAGAGAACTTTTGGAATCCATCTCTGTCACTTCAAATGAATTCTTGTCCAAGATGGCAAAGATGGATTACGTGTTGGCAGCAGCGTGACAACAGAGCATTACTGATCGAATACAGATGCACACGCATTTTCTTTTCTATGACAGTGGATCCTTTCCATTTGACTTCTACTGTTTTCATACATTCTGAATTTATGTTAATGATATTTTATATCCCCTAACCTTCCAACAAGAATATATATATATACAGTATATATATATATATATATATATATATATATATATGAAGAGTTCAGATGCAAAAGTCTCTAAGTGCAATTTGAAATTTTGTTCTAGAATGACCATTTTTATCAAGCTTGTGTATTTAAGTTCAGTAATTTCACTTAAATGACAATTATTAGGTAATCTTCATTGCCATTTAAGTGAAATTACTGAACTTAAATATACAGGCTTGATAAAAATGATAATTTTAGAAGAAAATTTCAAACGGCACTTAGAGGCTTTTGCATCTGAACTCTTCATATTAAATGATTGTTTGGCCCTTCTCACTTTAAAATTATGTGTGGAAGAAAATCTTTAAATCATTATTGCTTGTGAAAAAAAAAAAATCATTGCACTTCAATGGGAATATTTGTGCTTATATGAAAACACACTACCATTTAAAATTTACATAACATTTATGTTTTTTTTAACATTTATGATAATAAGAAATATTTTTGGGCATCAAATCAGCATATTAGCAGATTTCTGAAGCATCATGTGAAACTAAAGACTGTGGAATGTTGAAAATTCAGCTTTACCATCACAGGAGTAATTTACATTTTAAAATTACAATGGAAATTATTATTATAAATTGTAATAATATTTCACAATATTAACATTTTTACTATATTTTCTATCAAATAAATACATTGGTAAGCATACTGTAAGAGTCTCACATAGCCCCTAAAGGGACTTTTGCAAGAATAAAAATATACAAGCTTTCTCATGTTTTCCTATTTAGAGGCTCTGTAGTGACTTCATTAAAAAATATTTTAACAACGTCTAACTTTTTGTATAGTATATAAAGTACTGAAACTTTTCTGACACATAAGCAAATATGTATATTTACTGTAAGATTACCATGATATTTATCAACCCGATCATACTATGCGTCTTTATAGCACGCATGTGTATAATTGTCGTGTAATTCATTTTTTACGTGCATATGATACAAAATTAGTTGGTTAGGGTAGGTTTAGGTGTGGTGTGGGGTGGGGTGTTTGTGTATTATACGTTTGGGTAGAATTAGTGGTGTGGAGTGTGTGTGTATTACACGCAAATGAACTGCGTATCAAATGCACCCGAAAAACTGGGTCTAATAAGCACGTAAAAACTCATTTTCACATATAAATTACACGACAATACACAATGCGTGTTATATAGACTTTATACACCTGCTTTTCAGCTCAGTATTGCTTTGACATTTCAGATGTAATGATATTATATAAAGATGCATTACAGCATTTTTGACATAGTGTAAACAAACATAAGATCAGCAGAAATTACGTAAACAGTGACAAATTTCACATATCACACACTGAGGAAAGCATGTGTGTAGGGAAAGGGGTGAATGGCAATTCCAACTGTGTAAAAATTAACTAACACTGGATGTATGATTGCACTCACAATTAATGCAGATAAACCAAAGATTTCAATCGGTTTTATTTCAAGCTATTATCACTAACTAACCCAAACCCTATGACTAAAATAACACTTTTTTTTTTTTTTTTTTTTTTTTTTTAAGAATCATTTTTGCTTTTGAGCACATCCCTAAAGGGATGTTTTTTCAGCTTTAGTTAACAATTTTGTCCACAAAATATAGCTGAGTAAATACACACACTAAAAGCGATTCAGCAAAGCCAAAAAGGCCATTTCATTGTGTGCAAATTCACTGAAGTTTATGTGTATGTGTGTGATCTCTCTGACTTGGCTCTTTGACTGCATCAACAGTCGCCTGATCTGGTTAATCACTCACTGCTCTCTGTCTTGTTTAAATAGGCAGACGACCAAAACCCTTACAACACTGACTGCAACTGTTGCTACAGGCCGCTGTCTGCTGCTAGAGAGACAGAATGAGAGAAAAAGATGGAGAGAGAGAGAATAAGATTCATTATTGTAAATTTATTTTTCTTACTTGTACTGCTTTTACAAATGCAGAGCAGTAGCCAAGAGTAAAAGATTGAAGGTGGAAATGGTCATGTGAAACCAAATTATGGGTGTTTTGGTGCAAATAACCTTGACTAACATGATAAGTGAACCTCAGGGGGAGAAAAATAAATAAATAAAAAAGAATTACGATATGACCCCTGTAAAATCTTAAAATTATGCATGTCATTAATCATCTGTGATTGCTCAGCTAATTTCAACTGCGAACAGCCCAGATCAGCTTGTTTGTCTGGTCTGGAAGTCTATGTGTCGACCCAGCCGTCTTTATCTCTTCAGACTGCCAAGGAATTTAGATTGAGCACACACATGCAGGCAGACATACACACCGTTCAGACACAGTGACTCACACACTGAGCTGCATTCTGGATTTCTCACGTCACGAGAACAGACAATCAGACACTTGACCTTTTTGACCAGACTGAGGTGACCCTAGAGGCTCTTATCTCAAATGTATGTGTACATCTATTTATAGAAATATTCATATTTGTGGATTGGATATATAGGTAAATAAGCTGAAATTCGATGTTTTATGAACACATTTTTCGATGTTTTATGAACACATGAACACACGCTCTAGATTTGATTTAGTCAATAAGTATGTAACTTGGGCGGCCTTGAATGTGTTTCAGCCAATTACAGGATCAGGGTAGCGTGCGGAAACCGCCTGGCTGCCATGTTTAGCGTTTCTTTCTATGACTTTAACTAAGCAGTACAGCGCCTTGCTTTTACAACATGCACGTCGGCTGTACTGGTGAGAAAGAACAGAGAGATTTAATCAACGGAGGGAAAGAAACAGACAATAACAGAGGAAGGAGAAAACGAAATGTCCCCCGCTGCTATGATTGTACAGTAATTAGACATCTGTGGGACGTCTGTGAAGTCATGACGGGCCCTTGAGCATGCACACACATACATCGCTATAATCTCACGCATGTAATGTAGGGAAATAATAACATGTCTATAATGAAAATTCTTGGAGATGATGCATTAGCAAAAGAGAATTGAACGCAAGTGCGTGAGTGGTTACATAAAAACTCGAGGATAATGACTGCTGCTGGAAATTTTACAAAGATCTTCAAGTTTTCAATATCCCTTTCAGAGAAGCTTCCTTTTACATTGATAGTTACTCCTTTTGGATGCAATACGTCCTTCGTGGATTTATGCCGACATTACCCTGGATACTGTGGCTCTTGAACTTGCTCTTGCCAGCAAGACGTGCACCAACAATTTGTCCTTTTTTGAACTCCAATATATCTCCTCTTACGTTGTGTGAATTGCATTATTTTATATGCAGCTGTGATATTGTTCTGCTAATTTAAACTTTACACTCTGCTCTTACTGATGGAATGTGAGATCACGCACATCAACATGGACCCTCCAACACTATTTTGGCCAGTGTTTCAGTTTCATTGTCCAACCCCTGTATTGTTCCTAATGAACATTTTTGAACATGTTTGTGAATAAGATACAACATGTCTTGAAGAAAAACCCACTCAGAATATGCTTTAGTGTTCTTTTTTTTCTACGTGCTTTCCTTTCATTTCTCTCTTGTTTGAATCTATCCCAGCATGCTTGAAAGGTGCAATTACCTTGGCGATGCTGCCACAGCAACCGGTGGCGAGACACTTATTATGCATGGCAGAAATAGATCTGATTGGCCAAATGAAGCGCTCATTAGCTCCCTGTCACTCTCTCAGCGGCCATTAACGCTTTAGCTAAACTGACCATTAAATGAAGCTGCGCTCCCTCCATCTGCCCCCGCTCAGAAAGACGAGGATGGAGGGATGTTGGAGACGAAGAGACAGAGCCGACTTGTAAACAGGCAGTTCTGTTTCTCATATGTCAATTTGAGACTTTCACAAGAACACAGTGTAAGTAAAAGGGGGAAAGGACAGGATATTTATAGTAAATGTACTGTATACTATAAATCTATTCTGTAATCTAATATAATGTGTATTTCTCTAGGTTGAAGTATCATGCCGTAAGCTTACAAACAATTTACCAAAAGTCTTTTGAAATCAGTTGTGAGTTGTGTGTGCCATATAGAGTTCTGAATCTTCCAGATTCATTGTCCCAAAGTCAATTCGTTTTTATAATATGGCATGTAGTTAAAGGAACACTCCGACTTTTTGGGACTTTAGCCTATTCACCTTACCCCCCAGAGTTAGATAAGTCCATACATACCTTTTTCATCTCCGTGCGTGCTTTAAGTCTGTTTGACGCACCCACCGCTAGCCTAGCTTAGCACAAAGACTGGATGTGAATGGTTGCAGCTTTCATACTAATCCAAATGAGTGGCAAAATAACGCAAACGTTTTCCTATTTACATGTTGTGGTTTGTATAGTCACAGAGTGTGCAAATATCAAGGCCATATGAGACACAGACATCTTTTGACCGTATAAATACTATATTTTCTGAAGGCGAAGCACTGCTACTTGGGCAGAGTGATAACCATCTCCTGAGACGCACCGTGACGAGGAGCAGTTCGCTCAGTGTTGGAGTAGAGAGTCAGCAATTACTAACGTTAGATAGAAAAGCATAGTTTATCATGGGTTTTTGCTTTATTATGAGCTGTGACAATAAACAGGGGAGACCAGGTAATACAGTACCATGTTTCATTGATTTCCAACCAAAAACGCACCCAGATTTATAAATATCACATGAATAAATAATTATTATTACAGGAATCAATATATTTTAAATGCAATTTATTCGCTGAACCAAATGAATTCAACAGTAGCCTATACAATATACAGTATAATTGCATTACTATAGGATAGAATAAGGGGAAAGTAATAGCACAAATTGTTTTTGCACAATGAACTCACAGCCTATCGTACCCTTTTGCACGCTCAAGTTCGTTATTTCCATGGTTATTTCAAATTTAGGCTACTAGGCGCGCCGCGCGCAGGGTGCAAGTTCAACGCGGTGAACGCGCTCGTTTTTTTTTCCCAAGCGCGTCCGCACAGCATCAAGATAAAAACATATTCATACCCTAATCATATAATAGTGTCACTAACGTTACATTAGCTCTGGCTTATGGCACTGTTACAGTAGGTCATCTAAAAACATAACGGAACACTTACCTCAGCCGCAGGTGATCCACTTGTCCTGTCTGTGCAATCGATGGGATGGCCGTATCCTTCAGCACATAATTCCATTTTTTCAAAATAGTCGTCCATTGAAATGTACCGAGCACACATAATGTCCCTTAATAATCTATTTAGGTGTGTTTGGATAAATATCCAGAGTAAGTAAGTAAGCTATTTCTTCATCCAGTCAGCGTTTTTAGTTGGAATTCTGTGAAACATGGTTACCTCCCCTGTTTACAGTCGCAGCTATTTACAATAGAGCGAAAACCCATGACTGTAAACTACCCTTTTACTATTTATAAATTGCTGACTCTGTTACCCAAACACTGAGCGAACTCTCCGCTCCTCACCACGGTGTGTCTCAGGTGATGCGGTTATTACTCCTTCAAAGTAGCAGTGCTTCGCCTTCAGAGAATAGTTCCCAGGTTTTATACGGTTAAAAGATGTCTGTGTCTCATTTGACTTTGTTATTTGTACATTATGTGACTATACAAATCACAACATGTAAATAGGAAAATGTTTGCGTTATTTTGCCACTCATTTGGATTAGTAAAGCTGCAACCATTCACATTCAGTCTTTGTGCTAAGCTAGGCTAGCGGTGGGTGCGTCAAACAGACTTAAAGCACGCACGGAGATGAAAAAGGTATGTATGGACTTATCTAACTCTGGGGGGTAAGGTGAATAGGCTAAAGTCCCAAAAAGTCGGAGTGTTCCTTTAACAAAAGCTCAAGATATTTTCACATTTTATTCTACAACCTGAAATACATCGGTGATACCTACTTGTCAATGAAACTACAGAGGTTGTCGGGGAAATTCATGACACTGAACAGGACAACCTATCTAGCTCTCTGATGGGATGTGGAGTTTGCTCGAATCACATCCTTAATGGTTTCCATTCCCAGTTTGGATGATGGCATAGGAGACAACTGCCTATGTATCCAGTGAGGCAGCTCACTAGGTTGTGGAAAAGCTATTGTCTGTAAACACACAACACCTGGCACTCATGGTTAGCGCACAGCCGATGCTAATCAAATCTCCATAATAAAGAGATTCACTAAGTGAGATTTTATACACTTTTAGTCATTGGACATGGTGAGCTTTATTTAATGCATGATTAACCGGCTATTTACTTCTAATACTGCATCAGAAGAGCATAAAACTGGCAAAGGGTGGATTTCAGTGTGAAAGGGTGTGTATAGAGATATTTGGTCATGTAAATTCCTTGAGCTTCTTTAAAGTAGTTGTTTTTTCTTTTTTTAGTTGAATTGCATATGTGCATATATATGTGTTCCTCATCAAAGGTATTCAGGTGGATATCTGCTCTCTGTCCATGTCAAAGTTTGTTGGAGAAACACTCCCACATTTTCTGGTCTGGTCTGACTGGATTCCTGAGGGAGGGAGATGAAGGGAATAATCGAAAAAGGGCCACATGTGCTGTTAAGCTAATGTGTTAGACACCATTTAACAGACCATTTGCCCATTCAGGGAAAGCAGAATTACAAAATATAATCCAATCTAACCAGGAGAGCCACAACACCGCTCCTGAATGTAGGACGAGGTCTCAATACACTATTCACTTAAGGTACAAAAAGGGTTAAAGGGTAAAAGTTGCTTTCTTTGGTAAGTGGTAGAATTCTTTTTCTTTTTCAAATAAGGACACTCAACTGAGGCACTGTAGTTACACATAGCAGTGCTCTATTAAAGCTGTTGTCAACCAGCATTAAAGGCAAAATATTGAATTCTATTTTCTTATTAAAACTATATTTTAAACCCAAGAGTCCAAATTATTTTGAGTCAATTATTTTTGAGTATATTGGAAAGTGATTAGCAATTGTTTGCATAAAATATGCAAACATTCCACAAACATCCACACTCTTTCCCTGTGTGAGACGTACAATTAATCCCCATGAAAATTATTTGGTCTCTATTTGGCACATATTTACACAGGCCCCCACACAAATTCCCAGATCAACATTATTTTACTACTTTACATTTGTCTTTGCATAAAATACTTTACTTTTATTTATGTATTCATTCATTCATTTATATATTCACTTATTTATTTATTGTGCAGTATATCAGCATTAAAATCAGTCTTTTTCATTAACCATCTGAAATCGAGACAAAAATAGTATTGTGTCATGAGCAGTGTTGTGCAAGTTACTCTGGAAATGTAATTAAATTACTGATTACTCCTTTTAAAAGTAATCAAGTTACTGTTCTGATTACTTTATTTCAAGTAGTTACATTACTAGTTACGTTAGGCTACTGGGCAGGCATCAAAAAAGCTATTTCTCTTTTTACAATCTAGATGATAAAACACTGCATTCTGTCGGCAGCAATATAACACAGCTGTAATGTATATCAACTTTACCCATTACATTACTAAAATAACAAATCAAATTACAGTAACGCATTACTGCCCAACACTGGTCATGAGTATTTCAATTAAGACATTAGGTAACACTTTATTTTGATGGTTCCTTTTGAACATTCAGATGACTATGAGTAACTTTGCAACTTTAGTAGACTTTCTGCTTACTGCTAACTATTTATTATGATGGCTCGCCAACAGACATTACTGACTATATTTGCAAATATAGTACGTCAACGTATTCTAATCCTAACCCATACTAATACTCTATAAACACTCAAATGAGAGTTAGTAGACATGTAGGTGCAATGTTACTTATAGTCAACAGAACGTATTAATGGGACCATCAAAATAAAATGAAACCAGAGATTATATTTCAGAGCAAACACTGCTCTTCTGTAAGGAAATTATGCTTATTATTGATTGCAACTTATTCACAAAAAGGTACCTGCTACAATTCACGCAGATGGAAATCAGAAGGTAAACATTATGTAATTAAAAAAAAAAGAGCAATTATTCATCAAATGTTGGAGAAGAGTTTTCTGCGAAAAAAAATTCAGTATGCAATAAATAAAAAATGATGAAAACAGTAATGATGGTGATTAAGATTTTGAGAAATATGTCGATAAAACTTTACACTCAAAAAGAAACCACAAGTGATATTTCCTGCTTAGGTAGAAACATGTTTTTGTTTTGTTTTTTTGCATGGAAATGACCTACAGTACTTGAAGACTTCAGTGCAAGGTCTCCAGAGGAAATCAATCAATTAAGGAATTCATTTCCAAAACCAGATATGACATCAAGTAAAAAATAAATATATATATATATATATAGAGAGAGACAAAACACATGTCAAAAACACTACTGGAAACTGTTAGTCATGAGGTAGTGGGCAGAGAAATCTTCACTTCTCGTCTATCAATCTCATTTACAAAACAATCAGTTCCTCTGTCAGTGACATTATGAAAAAAATGTTGGATCAATGCAGTTAACCTCCTTTCCGACCCGAGCAGTCATAGAAATCAAATCTATTAAATCAACTAGACGACTGAGCAATTCAAAAGATTAGAGGTTGTCACGAAATATAATTCATTACCCCACTTACTCATTAACACTGAATATTATATAAATAACCAGGCCCAAACTTAATCATTTTACCATTAGCTAATGTCAGTCATTTGGACTGCTGGAATATATTCCAGTCAATATCAATTACACAAATCTTAACGTAATATCAAGGAGGACTGCATACCTTGTTCTTTGAGCCTATGCTTATTTGAGAACAGGAAACAGGGTGAGGAGTGGCCTATACTGTTGGCCTACCACAAATCTCTGGGGTGCCACAGCCTTCCACGAGCAGTCACACGGTGCATGGATGTTAGTAATGGCGCTGATGGAAACAGTATTATTTTGGGAAATCTAGTCGTTCAATCTTTCAATCTGTCATTTTAAAACGTTTAAACCAGGCAGTCTAAACACTTTGCTGTTGTCAATCAGCATGTGTCTTGCTTTCATCCAGCTGTATTAAACTAATATTGACCAACATTAAACTTTCATGCATGTGATATAGGCCTACTGTTTCCCGTGAATTTGATTACAGTGTAAATACATGAATGCTCATTTTTTTTTGTTTGTGTGTGCTAGATGGCTAATCAATAATGCAGCTTCCTCTAATGAATATTGGTCTAAATATGTGAAAATACGCATAATATTGTGCATTTTAGAATTTTACCTCTTGTTTACTGTATTTTGTACTGGCAGTGGTGATTTTTTTTTTCTTAACAAATTTAAATGACTACCATGATATTTACGGTGTGTGTGTGTGTATATGAACCTAAGTACTTTGCTGTATGTGAACATGGATCAAGACAGAGGTTTAAAAAAGCTATTGAAACAAAGCTAGTTGATAACTGCAAAAACAAAGTTCATTATGGATATTGTGTTTTTTAAATACAGTATTAAATAAAGTTTTAATATAGTACGTTTTGTTCTTTAATAAAATAATGGCATTTGCATTTGAAAAGCCAACTTATACCAGAGCTAATGGTGAGCTTGAGGAAATGAGGTTCTCAATTTTTAAGTTTCCTTAAGAGGTTTTTTTCTTTTGACTTGTTCAGCTCTTTAATAGAAATCTTTTTCAATGTGACCATTATGTCTTTTTTTTTCCAGCTGCCTGTAATTGTATTTTAAGCCCTCATTATTCCAACCCAGTAGCACTTCAAGGTCTGAGTGTGATAAAAAGGTACGTTAATTAAAACAGCGCTATCCCAAATTCAAGCTGTCTTTATCTTTTTCTTTTCTTTGTCTTCACACCCGTTTTTTTTTTTCTCCATTTTTACCGCTTTTTCCTCATCAGGGTAAGCTGTTTGCAGTTCAAAACAGTCTTGGTACAGAGAGATGAACAGGTGGGAGGAAGAAGCGTGGTGTCGGCAGGGTTCTATAATTCCATGCTCGTCTGGCTTTGAAGGAAACGGCACAGCTGGACGGAATAGCGGCAGCGCCTTGAGTCTTCAGCATCTCCGTGGAAATGCTTTCGCATTGTCTCTGAGGTCCAGCGACATATTTAAAAGTTTTCCCGCTATGAACCAAAGGTGAGCTACAAATGAAACATTTTAAAGAAAAATAGATTTTCTTTGTGAAAATGTTGTCACTCGTTTCAGAGGGAGAAAGAAACAGAAGACATGGTCGGGTAAGGCATTTTTAAAGCAAGAGGTAAAGAAAGTTTCACAGACACAGTAAATCTGCAGCTGGAGTTACGTTGCAAACCTCGTGACCCAGAGAACACCAAAATGACAGCCACAATCTGGCAACAGAGCTGCTGTCTGTGAACTCTGGCTGACAGCAGCTATGACATCAGCATCAGATCTGATCACTCATGATAGTCTCACGTAGACAGACTTTTGACTATTGAGACAAAGTCTGTTCTGCTTTACAGCAGATTCGGGCCAAGAGCCACCCAGTTAGACAGGAAAAGACTGTCTGACCACATGTAAAACAGTCAACCACAGTTTGTTTTGTTTTATAAAACATTTAGGAGTGGGTAAATCTGAAATCAATGATAGCCCAATAACAGACCACCTTGAAAAAAAAAAATGTATTTGTATCATGACAACTCACAGAAGAGTTTAGCATGCCAATATATATGACAATGTGAATGTATTTGGTCTCGGGGAAATAGATCTGCTACACTGCTGAAGAGCAAGTAGAGTTGCTACTGCCAAGACATTCACATAAATTTTGCTGTGAGGATCTAAGACATGCGGCTGCTGGACATATACTGTAACACACATGAAATAATATCCCGTAACAGATCTTTAACACTAGAATGGCCACAACGGTCATTTTGACTGTTTTGAATTTTATATCTACAATAACTTTGTTGAAAAAAATAATAAAATCCTGCTGGTACCTGATTTTTCCTAAAATTGTCTGTATTTTCATTTAAAATGCTTTTCATATAAATTAAGTTACGTAAACGTAAGGCAAAAAAAACAAAAAAAAAACATATTTACCTATTTCGGCCATAGATGGTCATATTGACCGCACTGAATTTTGCGGTATTTTTATTTATTTTTTTGTTAAATCTCCCGCGGTTGATCTGGTCTCTCTCAACTGTCAACAGAAAGGTCCGTCCGGTCACCTCTGTAGCGGTATTTGCTATATAATAATTTCTACATTAGTTGTTGATCAGAAATAAGCAAATAAAACCGCACTGCAGTTATCTGTAATACTTACATTATCTATAGGCTATATATAGCCTATATACAGTACATTGCTAGGCTAAAATGTCTAAAATGAATGAGCGAATGAGGAGGAACGTGACTCGAACCATGGCCCTGGAGATGCTTCAGAACTTGACGAGTGATGATTCGGATGCAGGGGAACAATCGGAGGTGGAAAGTGACAGCGACGTTTCCTGGGTGCAAGTTAACATTTCCTCCTCATCAGAGAGTGATTCAGAGTCAGAGTCTACATCGGAAAAAGAGACGGCTGCTATCATCAGACACGGCGAATCCAGATCCATTCATGTCGGATGATCCTGGTGAGCTCTGCTGCCCTGTCCTGCGCTGTTTGTTTTGCTGCATGGGCTGTTCAGTTCTGCTCTATTATTATTATTATTATTAGCCTATTGACCGCTTCGCAAATCGTCACTATCTAACATTTTCTTCATAGTTTTTGTCATTCTAACCTAGTTTTTATTTAGTTATCGTCTCGTTTTCGTCTTTGAAAAAATGTGGTTGACGAAAATAATTAAGAAAATTATTCATCAACGAAATAAACACTGTTTTGAATCTAACGGTCAAAATGACCGTTTGTGGCCGTTCTAGTAGTTTTGGAATTCTGGCACTTCTAGTGTTAAAGGTGAAGCTGGGGAACATGGAGGGTTTTCAGAGGAACTTTGAAAGTGTGCTTCAAACTGCTTCAGCAAACACTTAACAACTATTTCAATATGGCAGCAGATGCAAGAGGAACTAATCAGCTTGACCCGTGTAGTTAACAGTACAATTTAAATAATGGAACAGTCCAGTTGTGTTAAAAATCATTTTTGGTAATTGAATAAAATAATAAAATATAAATATTACAAATTAAAGAAGATTCTCTACACTAACTCTAGACTGAACTAAAATCACTAAAATGACAAAAAATAAATGAATTATACATTTTTTATGAAATTATATATAAAAAACTGAAAATAATCTAATACTAAAACTGTAACACTGCAACAATCTTTGTCAATGGTATAAAGTCACAGTAAGTGTTACATATTTGTTACATCCACCAGCTGGAGTTCCAAAACATTCTCATCCCAAGACGTCATCTAACTGACGCTTTTGACCATACGTCAACATCCAACGTTTTAGGGTAGCCTTTAATGTCAGTTAGAAGACGATCCTCTAGCATCACCTTTAGCTTTAGCGTCAGTTAGATGACGTGGGTAGGTTTAGGTCTGGGCTAGGGTTAGGATTAGATAGCGTCATCTAACCAACGTTAAAGGGTAGCCTAAATTGTCGGATGTTGACGTATGGTCAAAAGCGTCAGTTAGATGACGTCTTGGGTTGAGAATGTGCTGCGAGTTCCCATGCATGATCTCCACCAGAGAGCACCCCTCCCAACTCTCTTGCTTTCCCATCATGAACTTCAACTCCCATAACCCATTGCCTGGACTCATTATGTTTGATTACGTCCACCTGTGTCTCATTATCTTGTTAATGCCTGCCTATTTACCCTGTTTTTTCACTCATTCTTTGCAAAGTCTTGTATGTTGTTACACTGCATTTCTGAGCCTTATCCTGGTATCATACATATCTGGCTGTAATCTGGATTGCCCCTTTGCCTGTGTTTTTTGCCCTGTTACTTATTTGGATTGTTTGCCCCTTTAGTTATATGGATTACAATTATGGATTCCCCAATAAAACTTCATTTGAACCTTCATCCCAAGTCTCAGACCAGTTCGTAAAAAATATTTTTTTAACATGATATATTTGAATTTCTGACTGTCCAGATATTATATATATCCAGATACATACATACAAATAGACCTATATAGGTCAGCTAATCTTAATTGTGATTTTCACTGTCCAAAAACAAATAAATAGTTGAGACATGCTGCTTTCCCTGTTTCAAAGTGCATCCTGTTCATTTGTCTCAGAGCTGACCATATAGACAACCTATTTAATCAATGCAGCCACAAGCTAGTTTCACCCATAATGCAGTCTTTGAATCCAACACTTTCTGTTCCAGATGATTTACTGCTCTCTGTCAGTCTCAACGCTGATTCTTCCTGCAGAACGATCAACCTGTCAACCTCTTCCACATCTCCACTAGCAACCCCGCCTGAAGAACAGTTATCCTTTATGAGCCTTCCTTGGGCGTCCCCCATCTCAACATCACCTCCACCCCAGAGGAAACAGAAGAGAGGACGGATGGAGTTACAGTGGCCAGGCGGGGAGCAGGTGACCTGGGCTAGCAGAGGAACAGCCTGCTGGGTCTGAAGTTGGAATCTGGAGGTTCAAACTCAACAGTGAATAACAACCTCAAGACTGAACAAACAGCAGGAGAGAGAGTTTTATTATTTACAGTAATATCATTTGTTTAATTGTTAAAGTTGCAATGAAACAGGTGTAATGACATCCTTTCTTCAGCATTGTATTACTGTATACGAGTGAAACATTATTGCAATGTTTTTCTTGTCTCTCTATCCATTGGTTGTTTAAAAATTTTACTTCTTGATTATGGAGGGACGTGTTTTGAGTTGGCTAGATGATTGGAGAAGTCTGACACATACATGGATAATTTTAATCTATAAAAAAGCATTTACACACTCTTAGAAGAAAAGGTTCTATATAGAACATTAAAAGGTTTTATCAGTGCTGGAACCCCTAAAAGGTTCTAAACACTCTTCTATACACTCTTGGACAATAGAACCTTTTTACCAAAACAAAAAAAAATGGTTCTATATAGAACCATTTTGGAGTTCCATATATGAAGCGGGGGATGGAACCATTTCTGGTTCTAAATAGAACCATTTCAATAGGGTGAATTTTCATTTCATGCTGACTTTAATTGCAGCTAGGAAAGAAAATCATAAGTGATATCTCTTTTTAGTTGTGTTTATTTTTTCTGTACCGCTAGCATCAGTGTCAGGCTCAAATAAACAGAGTCATATTTTGAGCACCACAGGGCCACTCTATATGTTCACACTGTGTTTACATCTTGGAAAGTATTGCACTGAAATAACAGCATTTTTAAAATGTTCAGTTCTAACAGTAAAACAATTCTAGATAAGTAAACTAATAATTGTAAAAAAAAATTTACTGAGGTAAGTTATTAGAAGATACCCAGCATCTCACTTAACTGACTTTGAGAGTGATTCGTGTCTCGAAAGATCAGAGGATGAGAACTGCGTTCTTATGTAAACCACAAACACTTCCATCATTACCAGACAGTTGTATTAGAGAGCTTCAATATCTTTGATTTCATTCTCTCAAATTACAATCTTTCAATTACTTATTCACTAAAGTCAAATTTCATCTTCATTTGGCTCTTACATTTCCCTATAATCAATTTGACTTTGTACCACATTCATAATAGGGTAATTACAACTTTCCATAAAACATTCCTGTAAATCATATATTAATGGAGAATATGCTCACTGATGTCTAAACAGAATTCCATTCTTACTATGTGGGTATAGTGGAGGAATATGCCCCGTACTGTTTTTTTCCCAAAATAACTAATAGATAAAGTCAAGATACGTTTTTTGTTGTTGCTACGTTGACAAGACTGGAATATTCGCTGTGAAGCTTGCACTGGTGATGTACCTGAGAGAAAACAGATTTCATGTTGAGTGATCTAATTTTCAGCAGTAATAAAATATGTGTAGTTTTAAAGCTTGTTGTTTTGCAGAACATCACAGTTATGGAATGAGGGAGGTACATGTTATATAAGGAAAATATATTTATATATTTACAATATTTTTTTTTCTCCCAAACCTAGTCTGTGGGATAAAACACCCCCAGAGGGCATTGCTTCCCACTATCATAATGACTGTATTTACCATTGTCTGAACATCCCATCCTTTGTTTATCCATTAATTGTAATTAGGTGGTTGGAAAAAAAAAATGTTGACTTTATTTTTTTAAAAAAATAAAGCTATCAGCTAACACTTTTTTTTTTCAAATAGGCTCATTTTCACCATGCTTAATTAAGAAGTATTCATTCTTATCAACTGTTATGTTGGCTTGTCTTTTTCGATTTTAAGCTAAAACTGATTACACTCGCTGTGAATGTTTTCAGAATGGGGGCATTTTACCCCACCCAGTTTCTTTCATTCTCTCATCTCCCCCTCTTCTCCAATCCCTCATTTTGTGAGGTTATCACGAGTTACTCAGGGCACTGCCGTGCTTAAGAAAACAAAGTCTGTCTGGCCGTGTAATAGACCGTCACAGTTGGGCTCTGCTGAAGGAGGTGTCATCTAGAGTACACCAGGCAGCACGTCTGCTTCTCATTCTATCTATTTATTTTTGATTCACAGAGACAGAGAAAAAAGGATGGGTTAGGGTTAAATTAATAGTTTACCCAAAAATGGAAATTTTGTCTTTATTTCCTCACCCTAATGTCATTCCAAACCGGCTACTCTTTTTTAATACTATGGAAGTGGATGGGGACCAAGGACCAAGAAAGAAATCACACAGGTTTGGAATGACATGAAAATGATAAATGATGACAGAATTGTAAATTCTGGCAGAACTATAGCAGTAAGAGTTATCTTTATAAATCACTAGACCTCACTAAACTTACAAACACTGAAATTAGGAATGCCTGTGTCGACATGTCTAGTTTGAGGTTAATATGTTCTGCCCCTCTAATGAAACGACGGCCCTAGCAGCCAGTTAGGAAATGTGCATATTGACTAAACCGTAATTTAAACCACTTGACTTGTCCCATTCCAACTTCCGGAAGACGGTGAATGCAAACCTGGTTTTTTAAAAGCGCGGATATTACCTGAACTATTTCTAAATATAAAGATGGAGGAGAATGAAAAGAGAGAGAACAATAAATAAATAGTATTACAAAAGAAGACAAATAAAGTGCTTTTAGGCTTTGAATCTATGTAAATGCTCAAAATTCAGTATGCACACAAATACAAGACAAAAGACCAACAATACCTCGGTATTGCAGTGTTTATTGAGAAAGCACAAGACAGCTTTCCACAAAGATGGAGTCATTCTCTCTCCCTCTGTCTCTTTCAGACCTTTATTTAGTCTTTGTCATGACCATGAAAACCACCAAACCACCATGCACATACATTTAACACAGCTGGGTGAACCTGAGCAAACAGAGGTTTACTAACATAAATAAATGCAAACCAAAAAAGTTCCTTTCTGTACACAGAAGCAAAACAAACACAGATCAAATCAAAGCCACTAAGCTAGTGGAGAGACCTGCTGGTAGACTTACAACATAGCTTTCAGTTATCATTCATCATGGTCAAGAAAAAACAAACACACACATATTTCATATCCTTAGGCTGATTAATGGCAGACGTGAAGATATTTTTTTGAGGTTGTTGTTAAGCACCATGCATCGATTTAGTGTGTGATGAGAATGTCTCACTTAATGTTTTAGGGTACAGATTTTGTCCTTTAAATGAATGAGCTGAATTCTCAATCACATCAGCCTCTCTCATTGATATAAGCACAATTTCCTTCATAATTAAAGAGATAATGACATTTCTCCTGAGAGAGAGCGACATAGAGAGAAAGACTGATAGTGAGAGACAGTCAGCGAGAGGGGATGCCGGTTTGTTTAGCACTCATTAAGAAAGCATTAGTCGTGTGCCCAGAGCTTTGATTACATTTTGGCCATGAAGTGATGGACAGGAAGACAGAGTGTGTGAAAGAAATACATCCCACTGTTTTCACCACAGCCTAGCAAGAGTTTGAACAGTTCTTTCACAGACGATCCACTTCAAAAATGCTGACACCAGATTTGAGGGGCTTAGGCTGGGTTGGGGTCTTACTACTGTTATTATTGGTCAAGCCTTCAACTTATAATCTCAGACCTGCTGCAGGGATCTTTTTTTTTTTTTTTTTTTTTTTTTTTTTTTGCCTTTACGGTAACAGGTAAAAGAAATTGACAGGTAAAATAAATTGAAATAAAAGATCTCTTTTTTATAAGAAATAAATTTGAGCTATATATATATATATATATATATATATATTATACTATCTTTTAAAAGTTTGGGTTTTCCACAAAAATTCTCACAAAAGTTTTCCACAAAATTCTGCATGAAAGAAAGGAAAACAAATAATAATATTCATTCTAATATTGCTCTGGAAAAAATAATAATATTCATTCTATTTCATATTTACCAAAGAAATCTGAAACCAATAAAATGTCATCTTAGTCAGTCTTTCACACTTCTCCGAACACCAGACTTTCTTACTTCTCTATCTCCCCTCTGACACACCAAACCAAACTGGCTATATTATATCAATATGATGTCTTATTTTATTACAGCAGCTCTTGGATCAGCCACACCATGTCTTTTTACTATTTCCCACAGGTCTCGTTCATATCCATTCCTCATGAAAAAGAGATCCACGTCTATAAACTTTTATCGTTTCTCTTATACCAGCACCATTCCTTGTGGAAACTCTTGTTGTAAAGTGATACAGATCACATCAGCTTCAAGTATTATTTTAAAGCCATTTTATTTTGAGAGGCTGAAGAAATACAGCCGTGGAGTCAAGCTGAAATCAGCTGGGCAGATATATTTATGATTCACATTCTTTATGCTCTTGAGTGTCTTTTCATCTTTTCCTCCATGTAAGTTCATTTCAACAGTGATGCGATAGATAGAGTTCACACAGACGAGGCAGGTGAGATTTTTACTTTTAGGATTAACTGAGCATCTGTTCCTGCACTTTTGTCCTGTTCAAAAAAAAAAAAAAAAAAGCTGTTGTGTGACTTCAGGTTACTTTGGATATAGTGCATGAGTGACGTGGGCTACCTTTAAATCTGTAAAGTTTTTTATTTTTATTTTTTTTTCTCATACCCATTTACTTTCATTGTATAAAAAGTAAAAAGAGCTGTTTGGATATTGAGCTCACTTCTTTTGATTTCCACAGGGGGGGAAAAAATAGTCACTGGTTTAGAGATAGTCCAACCCGATCTCACGAGAATTCATACGAATTTTACGAGGTGGCTAATTTGTAACAATTCGTACGATTTTTGCTAAATCGTACATATTTTATGAATTGGCCAATTCATATGAATTTGTACGAATGACCTACCCCTGACCCTGAGATAGCATAGGATATTCATAGGACTGAGTGAATGATGGCAAAATGCTTATATATGACCCTCGACCACAAAATCAGTCTTATGTGTCAGACTTGCAGAATAAGTGGAATAAATAAGTTTTCCATTGATGTATGATTTGTTAGGCTAGGACAATATTTGACAGAGATACAACTATTTGAAATTGGGAATCTGAGGGTGCAAAAAAATCAAAAAATTGAGAAAATCGCCTTTAAAGGTTTCCATTTCTGTTGGTGATTGTGCTGCATTCACTTACAGAAATAAAAATTTGATATATTTAAGTTAGGAAATGTATTAAATATCTTCAAGGACCATGATCTTTACTTTATACAGTAATGATTTTTGGCATAAAAGAGAAATAGATAATTTTGACCCAGTTGCCACATATACCCGTGCATTGTGTTCCAGGGTCACATATGTGCATGAACTTTCACTTTAATACACACACACACACACACACACACACACACACGCACACACACGCACACACACACACACACACACACACACATATATATATATATATATATATATATATATGCTACTAGTTTGCCCAAGAGAAACAATGAAACACACACAGTCACACACAAACACGGTCTTTAGTGCAGTGCTGATGAAAGCTGATGTCATTAGAGTTGATCTCATGTGGCACTGGAGAGGTCGGTAATGAAAATCAATAAAACCAGCCCTGCAAAGCCGCCTATTGTCAACTTGTATAAATCCAGAGCCTGCCTAGAGAAAGCCCAAGTGACTGTGAGAGAAAAAAGAAGAAAAGGATATGAAGAAGCAAACACCTCACTCATTTAAACACGGTTGCTGCCGTTGGTCTCACCCATGCTGTGAAAGCGCCTGGAGTTGTAGATCTTCGCCTATGAGCATGAGCTACTCAAACCCACAAATCCTCACCGAGGTACACACAAGCAAGGATGTATTATTTAGTGACTAACCAATTGTACACTTGTCCTTCTGCAGACCACCAAATGAAGAACAGGGTATATCAGCGCAAAATAAAAAAAATATAAAAAAAACCCTCTAAAACTGTATCTGCTGCAAAAAGCAACCATTTCTATTTTAGAATAAAACTGGATGTTGGTTGCCTGGGCTTATGAAGTGTTTTTTTTTTAGACAGGCACATCTGTTATATTTATAGTTAAATATATTAATAATAATAGTTAATGATATTATTATTATTATTATTATTTATTATAATACTATGCAAATTAAAGCAAGGAGTAGTTCTCTTGGCCAAAATCACGTTCAGTGGGATTCCAGTCAATTACTTGGTCAAAATTTTAAAATGGTGGTAGGGAGGAAGTGGGGCAGCGACTCTAGCCAAACTCCTGATTTCTAATGATGATGGCAATAGTAATTCATCAATCGAATGGTATTTTAAAGAGCCAATTGAGGTCTCTAGATCACACTGGTGTAACAATTTTAAACAATAAAGTAGGCCTACTGTGGTGTCTGATGCTTTTACACTATTAAACATCAGCAGCTCCAACAAAAGCCTTTCTTTATTAATTAGAGGAAACTTCAGAGAGGACATCACAGATAATATCTTGAAGAGAAGTCTATCAACATTTCCCTAGATATTTCATAATTATGCTTCCCGAGTGTCCAAAGAACAATCGCTTATAATAGGTGAGGTGTTGGAGAAGTCCTTTGTGTGTGATAATGAATTTACCTGTCTTAATCTGGGACACCATTAATAGGAGATCTCAAATGAGTTACCATGGAGAAAACGACAACGAGAAAGAAATTGGTGCTCACACAATGATGTGCTCTTGAGATTGTCTTCATGTTAATGTGCCCATTCAGAGCGCGCACACACAGGCTCCAACATCTCTCTCATGTCACCAATCAATCTTTATCAGTCTCCAGGAACGAGGGAAGGAAAGTGATAGGAGTGCAGGAGTAAAAATGGATGCAGCTTCCACAAAGCCAAACAACCCCATCCATAAACACCAGCCCAACCCTCCAAAAAAATGACACGTCAGACAGCAGCGACCTCAAGTTTCCAACCTTCATTTCAAGAGTTTGTTTGCTGCTGCTGCTGCCGCCTTATAAATACGCACATTTCCTCGGAAGAGAGAAGAGAAATTGAGGAAAAGGAGGAGAAAAGTCAGAATATTGCTGGCCCATGCTAATAAAAATCTTCATCCTACAAGCTCATTTTTCAGAGTGCCCTTTGACGAGAGCATGTAAATAGAGATGGCGGCTCACCGAGCGCTTGCCAAAGACATTGGCTCGCTTTGTGTGTTCAAGACCCACTAAAATTCTGATCGGTCTCCCTAAAAGCCTTTCTGCGCTTCCTCTCCTTTCTATTTCCCTCTCCCGTTCTGAATAAAACCATATTGCACTTACTTGTCCTGCTGGCTAATAAAGTCAAGCTAATTCCCTTAAAGTGGCCGCTGGACTTGTAAACAGATTTATGACAAATGCAAACAATGCTAATGGATGACCGGCAAGCAGAAATGGGCCTAATTCCAGAAACAATATATCAGGACTATTGCTTACTAGGAATGCTTGAAGTGACTCAATCCACAGTAAACTGCCCGAAGAATGGTATAAAATAGCTTTTTTTTTCACCCGTTTCACTTTTCTTTTGCAGATCTTACTTTTTGCAAAACTGCAACTTAATTAGCTGTTTTCCAAATCAAACATTTTTATTTGTTTTTCTTGCTAAGATTTGACACTGCAAACACAGAAAAACAAAATTCTTGCTGTGCATGCCAAGGAGTGCATATATTTTATTTTTATTTTTTATTGTGGAGACCCAAAAGAACAGGAATTTCAAAAGGAAAACCTCAAAGATTGTCTCAGATATTTTGTTTAAAGTTCACATTGTTGAAAAGCCTGCCGCTAGCTTTTCGTGACATTTGATGTGCTGAAATGAACAGAAGCAATAAAAGATGATTTCACACACCATCAGTGTTTATCACAGGTTCTCGTTTAAAGTCTGTTTAGAGAGAACGGTGTCTTCTTAGCGGCCCCTAATTTAACAACAAATGATCATTTCGACGTTAATGAATCAATCAAAACTAACTTTAGCTGGAAAATAAGATTATTCAAGAACCGCCATGAAACCAAACCAATCTTTGTTACCATTATATGTAAATCTATATGTATATGTAAAGCTTTGGAAGTGTGGAAATGCGTGAGAAGGTACGTGCGGAAATGCGTAGGAGGAAATGCGATGCTACCAAGCCGACCAATCACCGATCTTGCGGTCCGCGTCGTCGCGACGTGTAGTTACATTTTTGAAGAGGTGCGCGTCAGGCAACGCGGAAGGGTACGCGGTATGGGACGCGTCTGTGCGTATGCTACGCCGTACCTACTGCGCGCACCCTACGCAAAAGTATAAATTGGCCTTAATGTGCTAGTCACAGCTTGTCCATAACGCAATTGCATATTTTGAACAGAGATGGCAACAAAGAGGAAAAATGCCGGAATGCAGCTTTAAATAATCACCTCCTATACATTTTGCATCTGAAAGGGAAAACCCTTCAAATGCTTATGCAATAAGATCAGGCACAAAAATAGCTGTCCACAACTTTTCAATTGCACATTTTTTGCTGCATGAAAACTTATTTCAAAAAACATTAAATTCTTTATTATCATTATCTGTTCATATTTTATTTTTATTTTTTATAATATGACTTGACTTCCACCAGAGACCAACATGACTCTTTAATTGAGTAATGATTTCTCAACTAGGTATTAAATGCCATGTTTGGGTGATCTCTCCCTTTAACTAATAGTGTAAGTGATCTTTTCTTCTTTTTCTCTCGCTTCTTTGAGGTTTCCGTTTTTCCTTTGTTGCCCTTGATATGTCGCACCATCCAGACGGCCAGCCCTGGGGAAAGCGCTAACTCACCGTCAGAGCTCTTCCCCGCAGTAACACCCTGACAGTTCCCCCATTCCTGATCAATTCCCTCCTCCAGCCCAGACTGAAGCCATGCAGCCAAAGTCTTTGACAGACGAAAAGAAAGAAAGAAAGAAAGAAAGAAAGAAAGAAAGAAAGAAAGAAAGAAAGAAAGAAAGAAAGAAAGAAAGAAAGAAAGAAAGAAAGAAAGAAAGACTCTTTCAGAGAGCCGATGATATCAGGCTGTTCATTTAAAGGTGACATGTTTGGTCAGACAGAGGGAGCCGCTCGCATGATTGATGTGCAGAAATGAACCCGTCCATCAAAATTGAAATTAGACGAGGGCTGGAAAAGCTCACATTTGAATACACAGAAATGACAAAAAAGACAGGAGAGATGAAAGAGTGAAAAAAAAAGAAAACATTCATCTGGGTGAAGTGTATGAATTATACACACAAAGCCCGTCAAAAATGGAGATAGAGAGTCTGATTACAAAGCGTCCGGAGATGACGTTGACTCACAGATTGCTGCATGGATGAAAATGTAAATAACGGTGCATATTTTCACATCTGATCTTGAAAGGTCAGAGAGAGAAGTTTCAAAATGATTTGTTTGTTGTATACTGCTGCTCTCACTGAATGTAATTTACTCTGAAAAACACACACATCCAATGATTTATTCACTGTAAAGACACTGAATTCAACTTCTAAGAAAAGTACTGGCGCATCAAGTAATGGCACATCAAGACACAGTACCATAGTGCATAATGCTTAAAGTGCAGCTGGGTGAAATAATGAGCTGAAGCACGTCTGTGCCACGGCTGAACTGCAGAAGACAGAATGGAAAGTAGGAGAATATTTTTTTCTGAGTGGAGGAATTACCCTCTAAAGTCTTCAGAGGCACCACTAGACTTTACACACAATGAACATATTTGACCCGGGGCTTCAGACGCCTATTCCAAAGTTGTTTGTCAAAATCATTGCTCTACAGCTAAAAGGAAAGGAATACTCTTTCATTTTCTTCAGATGTTTTTTTTTTTTTTTTTTTGCTTTCTGTCTGACAGCAGGCCCAGGTTGAGCTCACGGGATAAGAATGCTCAGAGCTGGGTTTGTGCTTCTGGGCCTTTCTGAAATGGTTTGATGGTATGTGTCTTTTCTTTCTCTTTGTGTTCAGTTTTTGCATAACTGCTGTGTGTACCTTTGACCTGGTCCCAGCATCTGGCCAAAAATGAGCCTCTTCAAAGGAAGGATACACAGGAAACAGGCTTCAGTTTGATCTGTGTGGGGTGAATCTTACTAAAACATGTCCAGGTCAAATTTCACCCCAAAATCAAACAACCATAAAAACACACATTCCCTCCAAATTTTCATACCTATAATAAACTCTACTAGTTGTACTTTTGAGGGTTATCTATTTAATCTATACATTTGTTTGTATTAATTGCTCTTGGTAAGTTTTGTGAGTAGCACAGCACAACTTGTCTGCTTATGGATTCATGCATTAGATAACAACATTAAAATCAGCGACAAACTTTTTTTTTATAAATATGGTACTTGTGCCATCCTTCCTGAAAATAAATTTCACATAGTTTGATATTTTATCACCTTATACATCTACATTCATACACGTGTGACTTCACTTTTGGGGGCGTTCAAATCTGTTTATATATCTGTTTATTATTTAATGAGTAATAGGTTCAATTATATGTAGGGTTAATAGATTTTCTTTTCTTCAAAAACACACTTCATAAACAAATCCCTTATCTTCCTACTGTAAAAATTACACCGTAGTAATAAAAACCAGAAGAAGAAAAAATAAAACTATTCTTCTCTCTAGCATAGGCTCTGCAGCAAAATCAAATTAATTCAGAGCTACATGACAGCAAGAGTCTCACTAAGAAAGATAAATATGAATATCCATATGCACCCTTATCCATACACAAGGCGTCATCTAACTGACGCTTTTGACCGTGCGTCAACATCCAATGCACATGGTACCCTTTAGCGTTAATATGGGACGCGCCTCCTAGTGGTCTAACCCTACCCCAGACCTAAACCTACCCACGTCATCTAAATGATACTAAAGGTTGCCATGTGCGTCGGATTTAGACGCATGGTCAAAAGCGTCAGTTAGATGACGCCCTAGGATGAGAATACATTGAACAATAATAAAATAATACATTATGCACAAATGATTAATATGCACATGGCTTCCATTAAAAAAAAAGAAAAGCTACAAAAAATGTTGTATCTGTAACTCATGACATGTGGATTTAAGATACGACCAATAGGGAATTTCATTATCACTAACCAATGCTGTATCCATAGCGAAATGTCAGTATAGTTCAAGATCACAGCTAATTGTATCAGTCAGCAAAACAAACAAAAATGACATAGTGCACCTTAAAGTCAATGTGGAGCCCTTGGGACATCAAGTGTGTGTTTTGCAGAACGTACTCACCAGTGAGTGTTGGCAGGGATAATACAGGTATAACCTTGCCGATGAGGGAACTCAGGGGTTGAGAGTTTGAGAGCAGCAGTAAAAGTCTCGTCAGAAAGTTTAATGGCTGAACCCACCGCTCCAATCCATTAGGAGCAGGGTTATGAGAATTAGAGCCTTTTAATCCACATCCATTAATACTGACTGCCAATGACACATTTCACTGCGCTAAGGCTAAGCTCTTCCACAACCCAAAAGATGGAAAAGAATGAATAAATAAAAAGCAAACTATTTTACAGTGTAATATTGTAAATGGACGCTTAAGTTGAAGGCAAATGCAGGAATTGAGCTCAATGCAAATACAGCATTTTTAGGGACATAACTCAAACTACATTCAGTAACAGTTTGCAGTAAGGTTAAATACATAGATATACACATAAATAAATGGTGTAAAATTGTTGTTTATTCCTGTTTGCTACTGCATTAACTAATGTTGAACCCACACTGTTGTTTACAGTGTTTTTACTGTGTTAAATATGAAAAAAAGGATACAAAACTGATGAATGTAAAGCTTTTATATGACTATTCTTCACCAAAAGAATATGCTCAAACCAGAGACAAACTTATCCCTTAAGCTTCAATTCTGTACCTGATATTAAATGAAAACAAAATGAATGTTCAAACCACACTGGCCCTCTAGAATTTTATAGCCTCGAATCTGTACAGCATACTTTTGGCAAGTGCAACATTGCAATTTAAGGTCCCATTTTGGTTACAGTCCTAGAGGTTTTATAAAGCCAAAACTTTAATACAGGCACACTAATATAGACCCAAAGGAATGTGTCAGGACTGAAAGTACTAGAGTAAAACTGAAGCAAAAATTGTTTGTTGTCAAGATGTGGACCCTGTTGAGTGAGTTTTAACATGCTTGACAACGGAAAAAAGCATATTCATATTGAGGTTACAGTCTTGTTGGAACACAATATTTTGGTGTTAAAGTCACAAGCACACATGGACAAGAAATTGCCTCTCTTCATATTCAGTCGTGTCTGAGTGCATATTTGTATGAACGAGTGCTGTCCAGCGATCCAGACACTGCCTAAATTCCGGCGGGGTGCATTCCTGGCAGGATGGGATTGTTTTAGAAGCCTGCAATAATAAACAGCTCACACAGCTCTCTGAGATCTGCCCCATCAGCTCATCTCTCTCTCTATATATATATATATACTAACTCCTCCTCATCCTCGCGTTTATTTTCAGACTGCGTCTATGTCTTTATGTTGGACGTATTTATCTGTGAGTGCTGTATGTACAGATGTGTTGAAACATGGGTATATTTGTATAACTCGTAAGCATATGGAGCATCGCTCAGTGTAGAAGCACAACTTGGCCATCCAAGACAAGCAGTTTTGTGTGTAACTGTGTTATGTCAAAACAACATTGAGTGATCTTGGACTGTGGAGGCCACTAAAGTCACAGGAATATTGCCAGATTACTGATTAGCTGAGAAGGAGGTGACACATTTGAACAGTTTTAATTTACTGTAGGCTACCTGTCCCTATGTAAAAAAAAACTCTGCAGCTCCTTTACATGTGTGTCACAAACAAAAATGCACCCAAAAGTGGAAATGCATGCATTCAACGATTGATTGAAAATAGTGAAACTTAGTTTATTTCATTTTGTTTTCTTTAGATGTTCAATGTCATAATTGTTGTAGCTCACTGTATATTATGGTGACTACACTAAAAAGGTTACAACAAGTAGCTATACTCTATAGACTTAAGCTATATCTATCACTAGCCATTGTATATCAGAACCTTGTTATCAAGCACAGAAATACAATCTAAAATAGGGTGACAGCATCAAACTCAAACAGATAAATATTACTAAAAACTATAATAATTTAAATGAGTCAACAGCAAAGTGATACTATACATAAGCTACTCCACTATTAAACATAGTTTAAGGGCCATTTTGGGAATATGTTTTGAATCTTTTCATTTACAAGAACGGTCTGTCTGAATGAATGTATGAATAGCTGTGAAAGTTGCAGATGTTCAGTGTTGCTAGCTGCACATGCTAATACTAGGCTACACTGTTTGCAGCTGACACTATTACACTACTAAAAAATATATATAAGTTAGTGACACTGTTGGAGTCCCATATTAATACAAAGGTAAATTAATATGGTAGTTAGTGATATAGTATTGTAATTAAACAGGGAAGATTTTCTGAGGTAAACACAGAACTAGTTCAATCTGAACAAACATCACAGCAGCACCCCATCAAATGTACTACGCTTCTACAATGAAAAGAGACAAAAAAGCAATTCCCATGGTGCTTTGCAGGATAAACTGCCAATTAGAACAATATTTACAACGTTAAACTGGGACGCTACCGTACAATATCAAAGCATCTGCATGTATTTTAATAAGCATGTTGTACTTCTAATCTAGATCTCGCTTCCTTGAGTACGAGGCCTGCTGTGATTTCTGACACAATAGGGCTCATATTCTTCCATTTCTGTCTATCATATCCATTCATCTGCTCAGGATTCAAAGTCTTTATCTCACTTGAATTTGATGTGTTTCTTACAATTGTCTTTTATCTGCATCAGTCTGAAGATTTATTGTCCATCTTGGGTGTGTTTAATGTGAATGTTCTCTGATCTCTCTCTCTCTCTCTGTGTCTGTGTGCTCCTATTGATTTTGGTTTTGAATGCCAAAGCTGTAAGATATGAATCAGACTATAAGCAGCATAAAATGTCACCCTAGGATTACACTAAAGAGCGCATCACCGTAAAATGCAGCAGAGCTTATTGTGGATCTCAGTTTAACATGCAACCTTTGACACAGATGGATACTGCTGATTTCATCCACGCTTTGGCTGGTTAGCATCATCTGCACCTATTAAGCCAATTTCATTCATTGACAACCATTCAAAATAAGCTGTATATGGGACTGTGCATAACCTGGTGCCATTTCCCAATCAGCAGGTTTCCTGTGTCTCTAGATTTATGAACAGAAGTGGTGTTGAAAAGCTGTAGGTTTGAGCTTTTTAATTGCTATCAATGATTCACACTTATTTTGCCTCACGTAAGCATCAACAGTGTATGCGGAATATTAAGCACGTTGATTTTCGGATCATGTTTTTTTTTTTTTTTTTTTTTTTTTTTTTTTTTTTCTAATCACATCACATTTTACCAATTCCAAACCACAAACTGTCATGTCAGGACTTCAAAACACACCCAACCATACATTGACAACGACCAACAAACACTGAGGGAAAACACAGGGCTTAAATGAACAGTGACTAATGGGATAAGTAACAGAACACAGGTGAAGGGGATTACTAATTAAACAGACCGGGAAACACGAACAGGACTAAACCAAAATCACAAAGACAGAGGGAATTAAGATCACAAAAAAAGAGTTTTCATATGAAGAGTTCAGATGCAAAAGCCTCTAAATGCCATTTGAAATTTTCTTCTTTAATGATGATTTTTATCAAACTTGTATATTTAAGTTCAGTAATTTCACTTAAATAACAATTAATAGGTAATTATCATTGCCATTTAAGTGAAATCACTGAACTTAAATATACAAGCTTGATAAAAATCATCATTAAAGAAGAAAATTTCAAATGGCATTTAGAGGCTTTTGCATCTGAACTCTTCATATGTTCCTGTAAGTTGAGTTGTTAAATAAATCAGCTATACTGCAGTTCCAGCCTGTTCTCATCCTTTAACGTCATATAGAACGCTATATGCAAAAACGGCGCAATACTATGCACATGGCACCCTTTATCGTTAATATAACACGCAAACCCAAGACGTTATAAATCCTTTAGCTTGAATATGACACGCACACCCTACCCCACACTAAACTTCCCAGATAGCAGACTGACATTGAATCAACGTGGAAATATGACATAGAAACAACGTTGATCTGACATTGTTTTGCTCATCGAATTAACGTTGAACCAACGTCAGACGCGTCATTCTTTCAAAACTAACGGAAAATCAACTTGAAATCAACGCGTTGTTTCAACGTTATGAAAGCAAACCAATTTTCGATTTCATTTAGCTTTGAAGAATGCCGCGTCTGACGTTGGTTCAACGTTAATTCGATGAGCAAATCAACGTTGTTTCAATGTCATGAGAGACGTCGTTTCCACGTTGATTCAATGTCAGTTTGCTGTCTGGGTTAGCCCTCACAGCGCGTGTTATATTAACGATAACGGGTGCCATGTGCGTAGTATAGCGCCGTTTTGTCATATAGCGTTCTATATGACGTTAAAGGATGAGAATGCGTTGGCAGTTCCAGTATCCTCGTCTTCGGCATACTACATTAAACCTGACACATCCTAAAAAAATGACACTCACTTAATGTGAATCACAAGCTGAAGTGTAGTGAAATATATGAATACTTTAATGTTTTTTTTTTTTTTTTTTTGTATAAGCTTTGAGTGAGAGTAACTATTGAAGGACCAGCACCACACCACTGTTTGAAGTTGAACTCTCAAACAGTGGTACAAGAGGATCTTATAATTGCTATGTTCTGTATTTTATACAATGGATAAACAGTACAATAGAAATTGTTACTGTATTTCAAAGTATATCCATAAAAATCAAAGTGTGGCGGGTAAGGAGAGGGGGCAGGTGTATATGGTAAATTGAAAGCAGAATATAAATCTAGTGCCACAATTGAGCAGCAAATAAAGTTAGATTGAAGAGATCAGAAACAAAGGGATACAGCTGTGCTCTGCTCCTGCCATCTGTAATTTCTGTAAATTTAGCACGTCTGTGATAAGGTGAAAATTAAAGCAGCTTAATGGAAAGTTGTGTTGAAAGTTAAAGTCCCCAGCTCACACACATATGGTCCTTAACTATATGAAAAAATTTGGGATCATTATTGTGTGAAGTGCCTTCCAAGAACACAAAATGTGAAGGTAACACTTTCAGGTCCTGTGTGGAAAATGACTCAAGGCCAGCCAAACACACACACACACAGACAGATGGGCCCAAGGCATTCGGTGTTGCTGCCCTATCCATTAATCTCTCTTGAGACGTCACCTCGTCAAATCACCTCTTGTTCGGCGATATCTGCCCCAAAACAACATCACTGTCTGTCTGGTGCCACTGACTCACAGTACCACACACACAAACACACTGTCCGCCTCTGTCCCCCTGGCATTGGCTTTTACCCAGAATGCCATATCCTGTGCCTTGATATGATCAGCGTTGGGAACAGAAAGCCCTCGACATTATTTTCCCATGATTCCCATGTGGCATGGCTGCTGAGCTCACAACTATTAGCCTCTAAATCAAATTACTCCAAAAATATTTACCAAACAAGCTTTAATATAACAATATTCGGTAACACTTTAAGGGTTCATGTCATGAATTATCATGAATTCATGGATAAATGAATTATGCATTAATTCATATTAATATCATCAGGAACTAACAACGTTTTTTTAACAGTTCAACGTTTTTCATTCATGACTTCATGAATAAACAAAACCTTAATTAAAACATTAACTAAGACGAGCACATCATCATGAATTATGGTTTATTAAGCATGATAACGATATCGCCTTGTCAACCTTGTCACGTCGCCGCTGAACTTTTTTGATGGCGATCAGCTGTGAACTGGCTTGGTCCTGCTCGGTTTTCGTTGACTTTGAATAAAACAACTGAAAGTTTTCCAAAAGATCCTCTGGGGGTCAGTGTGTCAGCGTGACAAAAGTTTGATGCTGTCGTGTGAGAACAAGCAACAGCCGGCATTTCCTCCTCTCGAGTCCATCTTCTTCCTCACGTAAATGATTCGATTTCGATGTCACGTTTACCCATGCAGGATGCCTTACCCTCCGCAGGTTCACCAATGCTGTCAAAATTATTCATTTTTTTGTTTGTTTGTTGATCGAAAGGACAAAATAGAGAAAACAAGCCGGGTTAGTTAAAGGGCTGCCGTTACTGTTTACATTGTGTGGAATGGTGCGTTGTGATTGGTTTAGCGGATATGTGGCATTTTGCAGAAAAGGGAGACTGACGTTTGTCGCGGTTTGTAAAGAAAGGGAGAAAACATTACATAATAACACGGCGGATATCCCATTTTACGTAAAATTAAACATTGTTTTGTATCTGGTCGGTATTGAAAAGTCAGATTTTTACAGTAACTCATTTTTTTTTTTTTTTAAATGGCGTTTATCACGTTTTGGAACCAAACTCTTCATATATATATATATATATATATATGAAGAGTTCAGATGTTAAAGCCTCTAAGTGCCAATTGAAATTTTCTTCTAGAATGATCTTTTTATCAAGCTTGTATATTTAAGTTCAGTGATTTCACTTAAATGGCAATGATCATTACCTATTAATTGTTATTTAAGTGAAATTACTGAACTTAAATATACAAGTTTGATAAAAATCATCATTCAAGAAAAAAAATTCAAATGGCATTTAGAGGCTTTTGCATCTGAACTCTTCATATATATATATATATATATATATATCTGCATCTCATTTGACGCTAAAGGGTGCCATGTGTGTTGGATGTCTACGCTTTGGCAAATGCGTCGTAAATGACGCCTCGGATGAAAACGGGCTGTTTTTTCTCAGTTTTTGTCTATCTCACGACCAATTTGTACGAATTTGTACGAATGATTAAAAAGTAGCTAATTCGTACGACCTCACTCGTACGAATTGTCTAAACCCATGTGAAGGTTAGGTTTAAGGGCAGGGTCAGGGGTAGGTCATTCGTACAAATTCATACGAATTGGCCCATTCGTAAAATATGTACGATTCAGCAAAATCTGACTAATTTGTACAAGTGAGGTCATATGAATTGTTACGAATTAGCCACCTCGTAAAATTCCAGCCCGTTCTCATCCTTTAACGTCATATAGAACACTATATGCAAAAACGGCGCTATACTACGCATATGGCACCCTTTATCGTTAATATAACACGCGAACCCAAGACGTTATAAATCCTTTAGCGTGAATGTGACACGCACACCCTACCCCACACCTAAACTTAGCCCTCACAGCGCGTGTTATATTAACGATAACGTGTGCCATGCGCGTAGTATAGCGCCGTTTTGTCATATAGCGTTCTATATGACGTTAAAGGATGAGAACGCGTTGAAAATTCATACGAATTCCCGTGAGATCGGGTTGTTTTTTGTTCGAGGGAAGAAATAAATGATGGGGCCAGGTAGCCACTATATTCTGTATGTATAAAGACTGTGTCTTAAGAACTAAGGGTAATCTATCTTACGAAATTAGAATTGAAGAAACAATGAATTACTAACTTATAAGACTAGTCTTAGAAGTTTACGCCACAGGTTTAAGACTTGTTCACTCCAAGAACGATAACAATGAAGATAACTTTATTGCATCCACACCAGTGGATATAGTTCTGTTTATAAGCACTTGCCTGTCTGCTGTTTTAAAAGCTTGACCTCGTTGCAGCAGGATGGATTCTGATTGGCTGTCAATGTTTTTTATCATTCACCAGCTGGATAAAATAGTTCTGATGATAATGTTTCTCTGTGCCGGTATAGTTATAGTTGTGGTGTAATCTCTGCTATCCTTTAATACTGAGAACGATTTATCTTTATCGTTACCTTTTATAGTTATCATCCTTGGTGTGAACAGGCCTTTCGGACGACATACCAAACTTTAATTTCGGGTGAGCTAACAATTCCTGCAAAGTAATTTGAGAGTTTTGAAAACAAACATGAGGTTCACCAGTTTTGATATAACCATACTTCTCATACTGTATGTTATACGTGCAGCATTACTTACGTTATGTGGTCCAAGATGAGAGAGAAAAATTCCACCACAAAGTCATTTATTTATGTCTATAATTCTTTCTCTATGCATTCTAAGGAATCTCAGACAAGGAAAACATTAAAGGTTAAACATGCACTTCATGTGAATGGGACATTTGTCAGACAATCTCAATCTGTCTCTCTCTCTATGGACTTTTCAGCAAGAAACTGTGATCACAGCTCCTTGTGTTCCCATGACAACATTTCAGATCAGACAGGTTCAAGATTTGCACAGGACACTGACCCAAATCAGCCTTTCCTTGTGCTGCTGTGCATAATTATATGGTCATAAAATGATCAATTGTAACTTGTGTGTGCATGCATGTAAGACAAATGACTCTCTCTCAATTGAGCAACATATAAATCAAAGTCTTATTAAAGGAATGTCCCATGTATATAAATCAAACATTATCTTTAGCATTTGGTTTATATATAAATGAGTTTTTTTTTTTTTTTCTGTGTCAATCAACATTACACAACAAATGTGTTGCTATAAAGAAAGCAGAACATTCCTCTACAGAGGTTTTAATCAAGCTTTTATAGCGAGCTGGCATAACAAAGAGGATTCGAAATTAGATTTCTTACACGTACACGCATAGAAAGACACAAAGAGGGATAGAGAAAAAGAGAGATAAATAAACTCAGAGTTAGAGACAAAAAAAACATTGAGACTTTTGAAACCCTGGTTAAATTTGAATATGTCAAATTTCATGTAAAAAGCTCAAGCAGAACAATTCACATGTTTTTTTAATTTATTTTTCATGTGAAATCTACTAAATTAATAAAATATTTTTTTGTCTAAAATGTCTCAATGTCTCCATCCCCGCTTAAAGCAGTGACTTGTCAATGTATTAATACCCATTCAGCATACAGCATAAGCATGGTCCTGTAAGTAATCACATTACATAAGTAAATTAAGTAAATAATCGCCTTACGTTTTATCTTTTTTTTTTTAAATTGCAATGTTGGCTGCATTCTTCAAGCTCAACCATTTCAACCCGTTATATGTATTACTTGAAACTAACACAAATCAGGATTAAGAACCATATATAGACTGCAAAATATATAGCAACAAAAAAATCCTCAGTGTGACGATCAACATTTTCTAAAGGCACTTCTTGTCACTGACTATGAACTGAAAAAGGAAAGAAAAATATATATTTCTTCATACCTTGTTTGTGTTAACCAGCAGGTAACTTAAGTGTAAATAGATTGCACATAGATTAATGCCTTTCTGAGTATCATGCTATCAGCTGATGGCAGCGCGGCCACCGCTAGCAGGCACATATAACGTGTCATCACTTCTCGCCGCAGATTGTCATCACTTTCTCCTGAGCCGGCCTCCGGCATTGCGCATTTATGAATGTTTCAGAACAACGACAAGCGTTTCATCCGAGGGAAAGCATCTGAGTGAGTGAGTGTGGACGGGACGATCCCTGCTGCAGCTCTATTAATAACACGCAATACAGAAATCTCCAGCTCATTAATGCTCTTCAAATGTGCCACAGAGCTCCATCTTGAAAGCTGCTTGGTATTGAGGAACTAATAGCAGTTGGCTGAAAGAGAAAAAGGAGAAACAGAGTATTTGTGTTTGTTTAAAAGTTAAACACTCTTAAGCATATTTCTCAGTGACACAGACACCCGTATTTAATATTTCATTAGTCAGAGGGGCCTAAAGCTATTCATCGCAAGAGACAAGAGAGATGCAAGAGGTCTGATGGGTGTCGGTGTGGTCAGCAGTCTTGGTGTGCCATAAAAACAGCTATAAAAGTAATAATGGCTTCTGTGAGGACAAATTAAAAAAAGAAGTGAAATCAATGATAGGGAGGACAGAGTAACTTACTGCCTGCATCTTCCCTCACCTCCACGACTGCCGTGATGTGTGGGCTTTCGATGAAGAAAAATTCATGTTACTAGCATCATGCAAAAAAGAATGATCTATATTCTGTGCTAAAAATCTGAATAGGACAAATGTGTTGGTTAAATTATGTATGCTCAGTTCTGATGTGGTAATTTTCATACAAAATACTGATGTCAAGAGTCAGCTATAAATTAGCTGAAGCAATAGATTGATTAAAAAAGAAGCATGTATGGAAATGTCTAATTCTGTCATATAACACAGAAGAAAAAAAAAAAAACCTGGTGTGAAGTGAAAATTTAACAGCTATGTTTCTATAAAAAAACACTTGAGATATTTGCATGTTTTAATGCAGTAGATTTTGTTCTTTATATGTTTTCATCTCATTTATATGAAAAACCCTAATCAAGATGAAGTGCTGTAATGGGCTGTGGTTTAAGCAAATTAAGCATATTTTGATTATTATTACTCATGCAGTGGGTTATTTTTACATAAAAAAGTCCTGATGCTCAGTGTGAGCTTGAGAACTTCATCTATTAAAAAAAGATGATAATTATGATGATGATGAAGATCAGTGCTTATTCATAAGTAATCACCATTTTTATCATCATCGGTACATGATCATATGAGACTATAATTTGATAATATGTTTCATTTTTGTTGTGAGAGCACCATTCTGACCACTTTAAGAAAATTGTATTAAAAAAAAAAAAAAGCATTAAACTTTAAATGGGAAAAATCATATTTTGGATGTACTTTTTGTCCTAAAATAACATAATGAATAACAACCAAAATGTTTAACCTTTAATAGAGTTACTGGAGATTTCATAGTTAAAGTTTCAGAAAAGTATATTTTAGCATGGTTAATTACATACTGATACAAGTTGGGTATTATTTATTAATTCAGCTATTTATATTCATAATGTGAGAGTTTTCGTTTGCCAGTGGCATGGTGCCTAATGGAGTTTGACACTTTGGCTTAGTTTTATTATCACTGGTGGGTCCCGTGTGTGCATTTAAAACATGTCTCCGAGCAGTAGTGAGCAACGGTAATGAATATTTGATTGAGACTTGATTTTAATTCTACTTCAATTATTCTAGGTGAAAAAAAACACATCTGTCACATGTTCTGACGCCATTTTTGTGCTTCGGGGAGCATTTTTAAGTCTTGTACTGGCGTGATTGACTTATAGTTAAAGTCTCTGTAAAGTCACAATTAAGTATGTGTTCTGAGTTTGTCACACCACAGAAAAATGTGTTATTAGCCACACAGCCAAATTTGAATGATAAAAAATCTGGCAAGTACATAAAATAAGCTATCAAAATCTTGGGAAAAAAAAAACAACAACATTAACTGATGCGAATGGGCTCTACTGTTAGGGGAGGGCCCAGCCTCAGTGCGTCATCAAGTAGGGACGTGTCCACGAGCTCAGGGGCTCCAGTGCGTCATCGAGCCACCATTTTAGCCCCGCCCAAAAAATCCGGAACACAACAATGGTGGAAAACTGTTTAACGGTCTAACTCCACAATTCAGTACTTCAGTTCACCTTTGTAATATGTTTATGTAATACATTTCTAACATTTATAATATGTTTAGAATTTTTTTTTTTTTTTTGAATTGCCTTTACAGGGACTTTAATGCAAAGTAGTGGATCTGTTTAGAATAGCCTGGTCCAATTCGACGAGGGGGATGTTAAATGCCACACGACAGATGTGTCTTTGTGCTAATTTTATTATCAGGGTTTGACTCTGCACACCCACATCCAATCAGAAACTTGCTCTTAGCAACACAGGTGCATTCAGACAGATTTCAAAGTGTAGCTGATTGAGTTAGAAGTGTGTGTGTGTGTGTTTACACATGGGTTTTCCCATATCAGCGGCCTGCAGATCTTTGCAATCCTCTCCCAAAACTGAGCTCCTGCCTGGTCCTGACCTGCAGCCCTGCGTCATTCATCAGACACTGATAATTCTTGGCTTTGGGCTTTGGGCTTGTGGCGCGCAGTTAACTAAATCATCTTGGCAACTGTGGATAAAAATAAAAACTAGATTAACCAACTGGTTATTTATATTTGTGTCTTTTTGAGAATAGGCTATGTCTTTTGCAGTTTCCTAACATATTAAAAGGGACAGTTCCTGTTTCTGTCAAACTCACCCTCGTGCCACTCCAAACTTGAATGACTTTCTTTCTTCTGCGGAACAAAAGAAGACATTTTTGAAAACTGTCTCAAGGACATAAAAGTTGTGAAGTCAAGCAACAGGACTTAAATGGTAGATTCCAACTTTGAAACTATGTGATAAATGACAAACAGATCATTCAAGTCTGCCTTCAAACCTTACTCTCAAATCAGATCAAAACATTGAGCAAATACACATTCAGAGAATACATCAAAAATAGCAGCATAATGCTCAAACATCATGATGTTTGGTCATGTGACTTGCGAGAACCAACGATGTTTGAGAAAGAAGTTCCAACAGTTTTGAAACCAGTTAGGCCTATTATAGTTAACTAAAAAAAAAACCTTTAATTAATATAAACATTAACTGAAATATTCATATGTTTTATTTTAATTTAACTAATTTAACTTTAATTTATTTTAATTTTAACTAACTGAAATTAAATAAATGAACACTACATTACAAAAAAAAACTGCTACACATGTAAACAACAATAAAATGACTAAAACGTTAACTAAAAGTAAAATTAAAATGGAAAATACAAAAATGTATTCAACCTATTTATAAAAACTACATGATTTGGTACAACATGAGGGTGAGGAAATTATGACAGATTTTAAATTATTGGGTGAACAATCCCTTTAATGTAATATATCAGTGAATGTCCTGAACTCCAAACTGAATGTCAAAATGGGAAAGAAAGGCGATTTAAGCATTTTGAGCATGGCATGGTTGTTGGTGCCAGACGAGTCAGTCTGAGTTCACAATCTGCTCAGTTACCGGGATTTTCACGCACAACCATTTCTAGGGTTTACAAAGAATGGTGTGAAAAGGGGGGGGGGGAAAGCATCCAGTATGCGGCAGTCCTGTGGGCGAAAATGCCTTGTTGATGCTAGAGGTCAGAGAATGCGCCGACTGATTCAAACTCATAGAAGAGCAACTTTGACTGAAATAACCACTCGTTACAACCAAGGTATGCAGCAAAGCATTTGTGAAGCCACAAGATTCACAACCTTGAGGCGGATGGGCTACAACAGCAGAAGATCCCACCGGTTACCACTCATCTACACTACAAATAGGAACAAGAGGATACAATTTGCAAGAGCTCACTAAAATTGGACAGTTGAAGACTAGAAAAATGTTACCTGGTCTGATGAGTATCGGTTTCTGTTGAGACATTCAGATTGTAGAGTCAGAATTTGGCATAAACAGAATGAGAACATGGATCCATCATGCCTTTTTACTACTGTGCAGGCTGGGGGTGGTGATGTAATGGTGTTGGGGATGTTTTCTTGGCACACTTTAGGCCCCTTAGTGCCAATTGGGCATCATTTAAATGCCACGGCCTACCTCAGCATTGTTTCTGACCATGTCTCTCCCTTTATGGCCACCATGTCCCCATCATCTGATGGCTACTTCCAGCAGGATAATGCACTAAAGCTCGAATCATTTCAAATTGGTTTCTTGAACATGACAATGACCCCAACATTCACCAAATCTCAACCCAATAGAGCATCTTTGGGATTTGGTGGAATGGGAGCTTCGTGCCCTGGACGTCGTGCATCCCACAAATCTCCATCAACTGAAAGATACAATCCAATCAATATGGGCCAACATTTCTAAAGAATATTTTCAGCACCTTGTTGAATCAATGCCACGTAGAATTAAGGCAGATCTGAAGGCGAAAGGGGGTCAAACACAGTATTAGTATAGTGTTCCTAATAATCCTTTAGGTATATATATATATATATATATATATACAGTTTTCAGAGATGAGAAGGAGGCTAGAAAGAACTGCTGGCACAGAAGAGATAAGAGACAGAGAAAAGAGCTGAAAGTGGGAGATCAGTGTAGATGTAAGAAGAGAAGATGCAGCAGTCTCAGAGTCTTGTGGCCAGCAGGTAGAGAGCCACCTACTCCCGTCGTCATGGAGCTTGTGTGCATGGCAACATGGAGGAAATAAACACTCTCTTTTCTCCTGCATCCTCCTCCAGGCTGTCTGTGATCCTGTTAATGCTGACAGATGCATTCCTTCCAGCGTCCTACACGACAGCATGTGTGCTCACTTGGGAGAGGTGAAGCTATCATAATGGCCACTTTTAGTACAGCTCTGCTTATTACAGCTATCATATTCACTGTTAGAAATTAGAGCGCTTTTTGTAAATGGCTCTGGACAATAGTGTCAAAAACATCAGAAAACTCATCAGGAAATAAACATCAGGCCTGGTGTATTTTTAGACTAACCTTAGCCGTGTTGTTGAGAGGGCTTCATTAGAGAGCTCTCTTGTTAAGTACTGTACAGCTGACTACATTTCAGTGTTTTTTTGTGTGTCTTATGACTTATGCGTAACATCGTCATAGGGATAATGTGATTAATATTATTTTGTAATTAATATTATTTTTATAGTAAAGAGATAAAGGTATATGGATATGAACGGTGTGATGTTTGTGATGTCTAATTTGCATACAAAATGGATATACTGCCACAGCATCTAATACACAGCAGTAGAACATTACATTATACACATGTTAATGATCTATACATTAGATTATTCATTCAACTGAAACTAACCATTACAATATAACAAAAATGTAAATTGTCACTATATATATATATATATATATATATATATATATATATATATATATATGCAAACACATCAATGGGATTATACATTTTTATGTAAACATTATTTAATTTCATTCATTTTATACAATAAAATCTACTTAAATCAATATTCTATTGACTTATATTACATTCTATTAGTGATCCATAAACATAGATATGTACATATAAAATGTAAGTAAATAAATAAATAAAAACCTCTTCTAAATACGTAAATAAATGTACATTTTGGTGTCTATGCACAAATAGAAAAATTGATGTGTGCTTGATTTTTAATGTTGATTTTTATCACACTTGACCCTGTTTGTGGTATTTCAGATCAGAATGGTGCAAATACAAGTAGTATACAAGTTAATACAAATTTGATCTAATTTGTAAGTTAATTTATTTTTACTTAACTGTTGCACAATGTAGCGATGCTACAGCGTCAAATAATATTTAATTACATTAAATGACAAAAAAATAAATAAATCTACACAACTTCATAATATGTATTAAAATTCGTACAAACGAAAACCTAAGTATAGTAACGAAAAAAGGTGGGGTTTGGTGATTGGGAGGAAAAGAAAAGAGGAAGTAGGGAAACGGAAGGAGGAAAAGGCCGGTCGGGAAGTTGGGATTAGCGTCTGAGAAAGTTGAAGGAAATCGAGGCCGTTGTTTCAGCGTGTCGTGAAGATTCCCTGTTGGATTTTCGTTAGTGTGGGTGATCCGAATTCTTGCACTGCAAAGACGGTCGGGACGCGCCTGTACGGAATAGACGGGGATATTCGCGAGCTGAAACCTGAACGTCGCCCGAAAGAAAACAAAGCCGCAAAGAGGATTCTGACAGTGAAGTTGAAGACCTGTGAGTGTTGTTCTTTCACTTCGACGACCTGAGAGACCTAGCCCTAGAGGTAAAGAAACATTTGCTTTCCCGTGCCTTCTCGGTGAGGCTTCTGGTCTCCATAAACTTACAATTACCGAACTCCCACACTTTCACCAGAAGAACAATTACTATCACTCCTTACCGACTTCCATTAACGGTGGTTGAACAAATTTCGTTTTCATTAGATGTTTATTATTCTTTGAACTGTTTTGGGATTACTTTTGTTGTAGTTTTGACTCATTGTGAACTTTCTAAGTCTGAGCGCAACCGCGCCGGTAAATCAGAGTAACGAACTGATTCCTTATTTGTTTTTTGTTTTTTTGTTGTTGCTTTTTGAGAATTACTGCTGGACACTGTATGATTTAAATATATATATTTTTTTGTGTGTGGTTGGTGAAAATTGTACGAATGGACTTCATGCTCTTGACGCTGGAGGTGGATTTTCTGTGTTTCCCGTGATCAGAAAATAAATGTTTTGTCAGTTTATTTAAACTGTCTGGCGCCCAATACGAACATTTAAAAGTTTAATAAAACCACGTAACCCACCGTTACAGAGTGGCGCCCAACGTGGGGCTCGAACATGAACAATAGATGAACTTTTCCGAACTTTAAATTTAAAGGGACAATGAGACTGGACTATGTGGTGTTGAAATATTGAACCAACTTGGGATATGGACATTAAGAAATTGCCTGTCTTTCACATTTGTATCTGAAATGAACATTGAACATTTAAAGTTTTTTTTCAAAATTGAAGATTATGCATAAAGGTGAATGGACATGTTGCTGGTAAGATAATTGATCTTGGAGCTGTATCTGTTTTGATCAAAGTGGTAATTGTGAAAGTGGGACTTTATAGTTATTAATTACCATGTCAACTAATTCAAATCTCCATTCTTTTCCATCTCCTTTGATGTCCCCTCCGGACATTTCCACTCCATTACATATCCCCTTGCTTAGCGCTATGGATCATTATTCTAACATTCAGGCCTCCATTCCCAGAGACCGTCCCTCCGCCCTTTTACAATCTGAAGATATGGACATTGCAACCCCTGTTTCTTTTTCCCCTGTTTTAGAACCCCACACTGAACATCCTGGTGTGTTTTCCACTCATGAGCGAGCCTCACTTGAGTCTGACATTCAGTGTGAACTCCCTATGATACTTCCTACCCCTGGTAGAGGATGGGGCCAACTGACTGAACAAGTCCATGACAATCTGAATAAGCTCTATCAGGATTTGGGTAAACAGAACAAGGTTCTAAATGATTTAATTAAACAAGTACAAAGAAGTAGATTTCATGTAGAGTCCAAGATAAACAAACTAGCAGAACAAACAGAACAAAGTTTCCGAAATCTACATGGGGTAGTGTCTTCCGTTAAAGACAAAAATGACAGTGAGATGGATATAATGTTGAAAGCAATCAAAACAGTAGTGACAGAGGAAGTGGATAGAATGAAAGTCTCTCTGGTGTCGGAACTTGGATTTATGGTGGATCAGCTGCAAATTGAGGTTCAAAGAGACTTAAAAGATACCCAGAAAGCAGTACAAGAAAAAAACATTGACCTGGTAAAACATACTTCTGAGTTATCTTCAGCATTAAAGGAATTGTCTACCAAAGTGGATGAAATGAGTGGAAAACTTGATGTACCCTCAGTGGCTCACACAAGAAAACTGGAAGTCGAAGAAAAGCAATCAACCCATTCAGCTTTTTCCCGTTTACCAGAGACTCCTCCCTTGATGACTACTTCTGCTCTTACCTCTGTTCCTAAAATTGATCACATTAAATTAGTCTTTCCTACATATGGGAGGCTAGGGGATGATCCTGACCCCCTATTGTACTTATCAAAGTGTCAAGATTTCCTTGCTTTGCACCCACTATCTGATCTTGATCTTCTTGCTACTTTTCGTACTGTTCTTCATGGCACCGCTCGAGATTGGTGGGAAACGACCCGTTCCAAAGTAACGTCTTGGGCGGATTTCAAAACTTCCTTTTTATCTGCTTTCTTAGCTGAAGACTATGAAGACGAACTTGCAGAACGGGTCAGAACTAAAAACCAGGGTGAACATGAATCTGTCAGAGACTTTGCCTATTCTTACCGAGCTCTCTGTTCAAGATGGAATCCAGATCTCACTGAAAAGGACATTGTTAAGCTCATATTGAAACACCTAAAGCCACATCTTGCCAGTCAACTTCGTGGAAGGGTGGAGGATGTGGATGAGCTTGTGCGGCTGGGTCATCAGATGGAAAAGGACCACGAACTACAACTGATGTATGAGTGTAACATTCATGCCAGGAGATCGGGTCCCATACAAAAAGGGTCACAGCCTTCTAACCTGCCTCAAGAAGATAAAGCCCCATTGTGTTGGCGTTGTAGAGGTATACATTCTCCTGGCTCATGCCCTCAGTATAATTCATCTACGCAAATGAGCAGTCAGTATAACAGACAAAAATCTGCTAGATCCAAATCCAGTGGATACCCTGGTAACTCTACTGCATCAGCTGTGACATCATCCCAGCAGTCTTTTAAGGTTGACACTTCCCAGGCTAAGGAGTCTTTGGCCACTGTGAAACAACCTTCCCCTTTGAACCCAAAAAGTATTCCACAACAGCTGGTCGTGCCCATACATATTAAGAATTGGTATGGAAAGGCTATCCTGGACACAGGAGCTAGCTATACCTTGATGCATGAGAATCTCTGGACTGAATTGAATAGCTCAAAGGAAAATCTTAAGCCTTGGTGCCGTGGTCCCTTGTATCTTGCCAATGGAGAAGCGGAGTCACCCCTAGGTTGGACAGTTTTAGACATTGAAATTCAGGCCAATGTCATAAACTCACCAGTGGCTGTACTTCCTTCTAAGGCCCTAGCCTATGGAATTGTGTTGGGACTTGATTTCATCTACCGTAGCCAACTACAAATAAATGTTGCTGACCAGGTGTATGGATTCAAACATATGCCTTCAATCACATATCCATTCCAACCTGGCAGTGCCTCAATATCTGGGTGGAGAACGTGGGAAGTAAGGAACAACAAGGGTACTGGAAAACAGAAACATCAACTTGGCCTTATAAGTTCTATACCTCCTCCAGGGTTTCAGTTGAAGGTGGATCATCTTGATGTTCAAGACTATATAAATCAGGCTGTGTTTTCTGCTAATCTACAAGCATCCGAAAAACCGCACCTGTACAACATACTACAAACAAATTCCAAAGTTTGCACGCATGAGGTTGGTAGAACCAATGTTTTACAGCATCACATCTACACAACTGCCCAAATTCCTATAAAACAAAAACCTTACCGCATGTCTTCGGTAAAACAGACCATAGTGAAAGAGCAGCTTGAAGAGATGTTGTCCGCAGGTATCATCGAGCCCTCACGTTCTGGGTGGTCATCCCCGGTGGTGCTGGTACCTAAAAAAGACGGTGGACAAAGATTCTGTGTGGATTACAGAAAACTCAATTCACTTACGGAAAATGATGCTTATCCTCTTCCGTCCATCACTGAGATTCTAGAATCCCTCTCTGATTCAACCATTTTTTCCAGTATTGATTTAAATAGTGGATACTGGCAAGTGGAGATGGCCCCTGAAAGTAAGTTCATGACTGCCTTCATAACTTCAAAGGGCCTCTACCACTTTAATGTGATGCCTTTTGGACTTAAAAATGCACCAGCTACATTCCAGAGATTAATGGAGTTGGTTCTGGGAGACTTACGTGGTCAGTGTTGCTTGGTGTACTTGGATGATATAATCATTTATTCTTCCTCTGTGGCACAGCATTTTTTGGATCTTCAGATGGTGTTTGACAAACTCCAGCAAGCAGGACTAACTATCAACCTGAAGAAAAGCAGGTTCTGTCTGGAAGAGATCAAATTTTTGGGGCACATTGTCAATACTAATGGCATTTCGGCAGATCCAGAGAAGGTACGCTCTATTCAGCAGTATCCTGTACCTAAGAACCTGAAGGAAGTTCAAAGATTTTTAGGAATGTCTGGATGGTACCACAGGTTTGTTCCTGGTTTCTCTAAAATTGCTGAACCCTTGAATAACTTGAAAAGAAAAGGACAACCTTTTATCTGGTCTCTTGAGTGTCAGAATGCATTTGAGGAATTAAAGTCACATCTGACTTCTTCCCCAGTTTTAGGACACCCCAAACCAGATCTTCCATTCACTGTATATACAGACGCAAGTGAAACTGGTCTCGGAGCAGTACTTGCACAGAAAACAGGAACAGACTCTGAGCAAGTTATAGCATATGCCAGCAGGACATTGACCAAGGCTGAAGTCAACTACTCTGCAACCGAAAAGGAGTGCCTTGCGGTGGTATGGGCCTTAGAAAAGTGGCAGTACTATCTTGAACCAAAGGTATTCACAGTAGTCACCGACCATTCTGCCTTGCAGTGGGTTCTGACTTCTAATAAATCCACTAGCCGTCTTCTGAGGTGGGCTTTAAGATTGCAGAAATTTGATTTTATTGTAGAGTTCAGGAGAGGCAAGCTCAATGTTGTTCCAGATGCTCTCTCTCGAATACCTTTGGGGGTTGAATGCAATTTGTTCTCTACAAAAGGAAAAGCTGAGGATCTCCCTTTTTCTGCTGATATGGTGTGGGCAGAACAACACCAAGACCCTGAGATTGAAAAGGTGTTCCGTGCTTTAGCAGAAGGGGATTCCGTCATGATGGGAAAATTTACAGTGCTGGAAGACAAAGTGTATAGGAAAACGCAGGTTTCTGAACACCAATGTCATTACCGGATGTATATTCCTTCTTCACTGAAAGCCAGAATGTTACAAGCTTATCACGAGAACCCCCTATGTGGACATTTGGGCATCTTCAAGACCTTCAAACGGATTCATGATGTTGCATTCTGGCCTAAGATGTGGTCCGAAGTAAAAGACTTTGTAAAATGCTGTGAGACGTGCCAGGTCCTGAAAAGTGACAACAAAAAACCTCCAGGGAAAATACAACAGACTGTTGTGAACAGACCAAATGAGTTACTGGGAGTAGACCTTATGGGCCCGTTCCCACGCAGTTCACACCAGCATGAATATATAATGGTTGTTGTAGACTACTATACACGGTGGGTTGAGATTTTCCCCATGAGAACCGCAACTGCTTCCTCCATTACCCGTATCCTCAGAACCGAAGTTCTCACAAGATGGGGAGTTCCAGAGTATATTCTGTCGGATCGAGGTTCCCAGTTTGTTTCGTCCATTTTTCAGGAATTGTGTGCACAATGGAAAGTCATGCCAAAACTTACTACAGCCTACCATCCCCAAACCAACATGACTGAGCGTGTTAATCGTACCTTGAAGTGTATGATTGCATCATATGTTGAAGATAATCATAGGAAGTGGGATACATACCTTCCTGAGTTCAGATTTGCGTTGAACACTGCTGTACAGGAAACTACGGGACTGACGCCGGCCGAACTTCAAGTAGGCAGGAAGCTCCAGAGTCCTATGGACCGAATTCTTCAGTCAGCAATCCCTGTTCTACCCGAGACTCCACTTTATGAAACTGTGGATCGACTTCATCAACTTCAAAAAAAGGCAGAGGCTAATTCAAAAAAGGCCCGTCTCAGACAATTAAGAAACTATAATAAAAACAGAAGAGAAGTGACTTACCAGTTTCAAGACCGAGTGTGGGTAAGGAATTTTCCCAAGTCAAGTGCCCCACATCAATTCACTGCTAAGTTAGGTAAGAAATGGAGAGGTCCTTACCGGATCGTCCGTCGGCTGGGCCCGATAAATTATCAAGTTGTCTTGGAAAGCAGTGGCGAAGATGTAAAGAATGTACATGTTTGTAACCTGAAACTTTGTTATCCTACGGCTGAAGAGGTGGAAAGAAAGGAACATCAAAAACTTCTGGAAATCTTTCAGGACACTTCAGATGAGGAAGAATTCTTAGGATTCTAAGAGAAGAACAACCAATGGTTGACTTTCCAATGGGGGGAGGATGTAGCGATGCTACAGCGTCAAATAATATTTAATTACATTAAATGACAAAAAAATAAATAAATCTACACAACTTCATAATATGTATTAAAATTCGTACAAACGAAAACCTAAGTATAGTAACGAAAAAAGGTGGGGTTTGGTGATTGGGAGGAAAAGAAAAGAGGAAGTAGGGAAACGGAAGGAGGAAAAGGCCGGTCGGGAAGTTGGGATTAGCGTCTGAGAAAGTTGAAGGAAATCGAGGCCGTTGTTTCAGCGTGTCGTGAAGATTCCCTGTTGGATTTTCGTTAGTGTGGGTGATCCGAATTCTTGCACTGCAAAGACGGTCGGGACGCGCCTGTACGGAATAGACGGGGATATTCGCGAGCTGAAACCTGAACGTCGCCCGAAAGAAAACAAAGCCGCAAAGAGGATTCTGACAGTGAAGTTGAAGACCTGTGAGTGTTGTTCTTTCACTTCGACGACCTGAGAGACCTAGCCCTAGAGGTAAAGAAACATTTGCTTTCCCGTGCCTTCTCGGTGAGGCTTCTGGTCTCCATAAACTTACAATTACCGAACTCCCACACTTTCACCAGAAGAACAATTACTATCACTCCTTACCGACTTCCATTAACGGTGGTTGAACAAATTTCGTTTTCATTAGATGTTTATTATTCTTTGAACTGTTTTGGGATTACTTTTGTTGTAGTTTTGACTCATTGTGAACTTTCTAAGTCTGAGCGCAACCGCGCCGGTAAATCAGAGTAACGAACTGATTCCTTATTTGTTTTTTGTTTTTTTGTTGTTGCTTTTTGAGAATTACTGCTGGACACTGTATGATTTAAATATATATATTTTTGTGTGTGTGGTTGGTGAAAATTGTACGAATGGACTTCATGCTCTTGACGCTGGAGGTGGATTTTCTGTGTTTCCCGTGATCAGAAAATAAATGTTTTGTCAGTTTATTTAAACTGTCTGGCGCCCAATACGAACATTTAAAAGTTTAATAAAACCACGTAACCCACCGTTACAACAAGAAATATATTACAGTCTCATGGTGTGCTGATAACCAGTGCAACGCTCGTGAGTTTTGCTTAATTCTAGCATCACTGGAACGGTGTGTTCACCAGTCAGCCACTAAGACCAGAACTATTCATTGTATAAAAAAGCAGTTACACAAACAAACTAATTAGCTCCAATCAATCAACACAAATGAACTGAAAATGTGTTCTATTGTGAATTTCTGACAGTCACAAAGAGAGATGAGAAGAGAAGAGAGAGAGACAGAGAGACAGAGACAAAAAGAGGAAAGGGGGTGAGAAAGAAAGACTGAGATCACAGCAACAGAGGGTCAAGCTTCTTCAGTCTTGTGTGGATGTTTTTTTTTTTTTTTATCAGACTAGAGGCGAGCTCACAACTTTCACACTCAAGCAAAATAGAGAAGAGAAATGAAGAGGATGTTTCATCAAAAGCTCAAGAGGAAAGAGATGTACTTCAGCTGTAATGTAGTGCAGCACGACCATCAGTGAACATGAAAGTTCACTGTCAGGGCCCAGCATCTTGACTTCAGGTTGATATATTGAAATTTACTCCATGTGCTTTCGGAAACCTCCATCAGGTTTATTTTCTGTGTTTTGATTCATTTAAAAAAAAAAAAAATAAATAAAAAAAAAATAATATTCTCAATTTTATATGTACCTTTCTGCAACACTTAGGGCCAGATTAACAAACCCTCGACCAACAATCGCAAAACCAACAATCGCACTAATTTGTGTGATTGTTGGTAGATTATGTTGTTCTTTATAGAAATTATTATAACTAAATAGAATCCCTCAGCACAAATCAGCAAAACGTTTGACTAGATATTATGGCTATGCCAAAAGAATGGTCCAAAAAGTTAAGGGAAGATATCATCCCCCTTTACAAACAAGGGGCAGGATACAAACAGATAGCGATTGCACTAGCGATGGATCAGTTGCTTTATGGATCAGCGGTATGTCTGGAGGATATGCTAAAAAGAAGTTAAGCATGTTGGGGGCTCGGTGATGCTCTGGGGCTGATTTGCATCCTCTGGCACTGGAAACCTGCAGCCTGTGGAAGGTAAGATGGATTTATTGAAGTATCAGGAAATCCTAGGAGAAAACGTCATGGCGTCAGTGAAGAAGCTGAAGCTTGGGCATCGTTGGACCTTCCAACAGGACAGTGATATCTCAAATTCCACCAAGGCTTTGTTGCAGAATAAGTCCTGGACGATTCTACAGTAGCCATCACAGTCACATGACTTGAACCCATAGAAAATCTCTGGTAGGATTTGAAGGTGGTGGTTGCAGCACACAAACCCAAGAATATTTCTGAACTGGAGGCCATTGCTCATCTTAAAGGAGAACTCCGGCGCAAAATGAACCTTTGGTCTAATAACACATTGGTATTTAGTCGACCGTTCTCTGAGATTTGTTTTCTTGAAAATTGAATGTAAACTGTTTTATCTCTAAAAACTGTTTAGCGTATATGCTAGTATATGGGGGCATATAATAAGTAAAGAGAAATCGCTAGTTAACATCACTAACAAGGCTAAAAATAGCCGCACTTTAACACAGTAACATAATGGGGGTCCCTACATGCAAAACGAGGCATTGAGAACTTTGTAAGAGTATACAGGCTGTTTAATAAGAAGATATTTTATACACTTTGTGTATACATGCAGTAGCCATCTTAGGAAAACAGACTTGATAAGTCGAACCACGAACATTTCATTTTGAGCTGCATTTTACACACTACCATTCAAACGTTTGGATTCAGTAAGATCTTTTTGAAATATGTTTTTGTCTCTTTTGGTCACCATAGATGCATTTATTTGATCATATAGTATAGTGAAATATTATTACAATTTAAACTAACTAAATAAAATACATATTTTTCTCATCCAAAATGTGAGTAAATATGCCGTTGCAATGCTGTTTTCAACTGTTTCTTGCCTCAGAATCAGAGAATATGCTAAAACAAAAGCTGTTCTTTATTCAAACACTGCCCAAAAGTCCCATATTATTCCAATATGGCATTATCCAATTATAAAAGCACTGACCAAATTTCAAGGTCTATCATAATGCAGACAACGACTTTCAAAGCAGTCAACATGTCATCTAATTCCCAGAAGCCATGAAGACAAAACATGCAAATAAAACAACTGTTAAGCAACATAATAGTCATCAGGATATCAGCTGCATGATGACTATGTAAATTGTCGACAAATTAAAGACTGTGTGTGTATACACTCTTGACCCATTTAAAGAGACAAGCATTGTGTTGATCTCGCAGGACGAGAGGCGTACGTTCTCTATTGAGCGCAATGTGAATGGCTTATTAATTCTTATTATCTCGATCACTGCACACTAAAATGAGAAATGGAGACATTTTAAGTTGACTAATTGGCCTTAGGAGGGAGGCATGGTGGGTAGAGAATGAGAGAAAGAGAGATGATTGTCAAAACACTGGGGTCTGTGCAAATATCATTAAGTAAACCAGTGAGAAATAAAAAATAATGTGCTAAGGCATGACTACTCAATTTTGGAGCAAAATTTTGGTTCCTTACTTATGGTAAATGTATTATATTAATGAGGCAATGAGACTGTGTGGACAATGTGGTATGACCAAAATCTCAAATCACAGTATGAGCAATGATGGGAATAATAGCAATATAAATAAACGGTGTTACTACACAGCAAAATCCCCAGATTAAAATTAACTCTGTTTAGAGAACATTTAGTCCCTGTTAATGTAAGGGTGTTGATGTAACTCTGAATCAAAGTAAACTTAATGAGATAATTAAGTGATTAATTGAGTAATGATTGAGAATTAGTGATGAACACCTGTCGTTAACAAGCAGAATCACTGGAGGAAAAAAAAAAAAAGAACTACAACTGACTTCCAGCTATGGTGTATAGATTTTTTTTTATGTGTGTAACGGCATTATTTTTTTTCAGTAAAGAGTAATCAATCGAATTACTGTTTCCCCCGTTACAACGCCGTTACCGTTACTGACAATAAAATGCTACTAATTGAGCTCACTGAAGCAGTTTTCATTCGAGTAGGCTCTCTCTCTCTCTCTCTCTCTCCTCTTCTCTCTCTCTCTCTCTCTCTCTCTCTCTCTCTCTTCTCTCCCTTCTCCCTCTCCCTCTCCCTCTCCCTTCTCCCTCTCCTCTCCCTCTCTCTCTCCTCTCTCTCTCTCTCTCTCTCTCTCTCTCTCCAGCAAAGTTTTTCTCTGATGTGTGTTTTTACAAGGCGCCGGACTGGACAAAAGCAAAGAGAACGGCACAAGCGAGACTAAGTCTGTCCGAGAGCGAGCAACATTGCACGAGAAAGGCCGAGTGTGTCCAGGCATTATATAGTTTGTTTATCAAGAAATTTCAGAATATTAGAATAATATTCAAATGGTCTTTCTAGTCTATTGGTATCATCTGCAATGTTTTAACTAGTTTACATAAAATAAACCCAGAAAATAACCTGCAGGGAACGTTCCCAGAAAACACCTTTGTTTGACTGGTTGTGAACACGTGTGGCAAACTCACCTAGAATTTGGCTTAAATGGCCTCTGATGATGACGTTCTCTCTGGGTTATAAAAAATAATATTACATTTTATTATTTTTTATATAGTTTTGGTACATTGTTCAGTATTATATTAAGAGCACTTCTTGTTAAACTGTTTACTTTTTTGAGGAAGAAAATGCTTCAAGTAGGCTACAGTATGTCTACAAATTGTGAACTTGTTTGACAGTTGTATCTTCTTTTTTTGCACTTCAAAGAGTGTACGTATATTTTGTATTATTATTTATTCATATTTGGTACATTTTTGAAGAAGCATAATTTATTTTTAGACTTATCTGTTGGCCAGTTGTGGTCTGTGCAATAAATATTAAAAGTTCTCAACCATATTTTGTTGTATTGTTTCACTATAATATTTACAATATATATTGAATTTAATAGGTGTCTCTTACAGTGTCCCACAGCAATATTAAAATGGTGTAGATTAGTAAACAATGTTTTGTAATAATAATTTATTCTATTTAGTGTCTATTTCATTCATTTAACATAATATTGGAGGCATCCAAGTTATTAGACTTATATATATATATATATATATATATATATATATATATATATATATATATATATTGCATATGTTTCTGTGAGGGTTATGATTATGTTTACAGAAAATAGCATTACCTGAAATAAAAATCAATGGAAGTCTATGTAATGTCCTCACATATTAGTATCGGGCCTGTAAATCAAACTTACTGTACAACCATCAAGGGCTCACAGCTCAGAGAGCCAAAAAACTTTCTGTCACATATCACAACTTTTCTTATCCGAGCATGTCTCGAAATCCCCTTCCCTTCTCCTAAAAGGCAGATTTGTTCTCTGCATATCTCTTAGTCAAATCTCCACACACCGCAAGCTGAAACCGGTGAGTGAAAGTGCTTCTTTCGAATGCTATCGCTTCAGGTAAGAGCTCTGCTTAGTTCTACTCTTTCAAACCACCTGGAAAACTTCCTGAAAGGGCCGACTTGATTGCAGACGGCTGATATAAACAGCCTTTATTTCCTTTTTTTATATACCTCACAGTCGTTGCTACTATCCATTTCTCCAGCGCCGATAATGGCTATTTTTTTTCTCAACTAAATGGAAAGACTAGACATTTTATCGCATCATTGTAAATGTATAGGCTTCTGTTTCTGGGGCCGTGATTGGCCAATGCGTGTTTAACATTCCCATACCTGCGATCTAATTGCGCGAAACAGCTTAAATTTTCTCGATAGAAGCTAAGGCTCTGGCCAAAAAACACTTTACTTGATGATGATTGGCTCAGAGCAGGATGATAGGCGACTCAGACGGCATGTCTAACTCACAGCGCTCTCAATATGTCACAGCCACTAAAAACACACATTGAAATGGGTTAGATTATAGTGCTGGTGAACTGTGACGCGAAGCTCTTGGCTCCAGATATCCTGTGTGAATGTGTGTGTGTGTGTGTGTGTGTGTGTGTGTGCACGTTTTATCTCTGGCTCCAATCACCATTAAGTATCATCAAGACTTCTCAGAGGGACCTCACAGCAAGATCCATAGTGGAGAGATTCGCAAACCTTTCTCCCTCTCCTTCTCTCTTTCGCCTCTGGCTGTATACCACATTAAAAAAGCATAAACTTCAAAGCTTATACTTGCCACACAAATTGCACTTCCTTTTCCAACTCTTTCAGAACTTTCGTAGAACAAGAGCTCCAAATATTCATCCAGTCCTGTCCAAAAAAAAAGACTGACATTGTAAAATTATCATCATCGTTGTCTGTGTTATTACCAGAATTATAATATTCCCAAAAGTGCTGCAGCATAATCTTTAGCCTTGTGTGCGTGTGGGTGTGACATCTATGATTACGGCCTTTCATGCACCCCGAACACAAAAGAGAGAGTGAGAGAGAGAGAGAAGAGAGAGAGAGAGAGAGAGAGAGAGAGAGAGAGAGGGGGGGGGGATGTCAAAAAGATGAGAAGTAGTCTTTGAGTACTGTCAGATTTAGGTTTAAACCGCACTGTAATTAAACTGTTGTTCAAAATAAATAAATAAATATAAATCTGTGTTATTTTAGTATAGGCTACTTGTATACTAATCTAAAAAATGCTGGGTTGTTTTAACCCAATTTTGGGTCAAATATGGACAAACCCAAAATGCTGGGTTAAAAATGTAATGTAAAAATTTAACCCAACGGCTGGGTTAGTCCATATTTGACCCAAAGTTGGGTTAAAACAACCCAGCATTTTTTAGAGTGTAGTATAGTACGAGTATTGAGTACATTATATTAGTATACTTATATACTATTATGCCTCTTATTTCTATGTTCAATTTCATTTATTTGTATTTTTTATATATATTTTATTTTTAGTGAAATTTTACTATTTTTTTTCTGTGCTTGTGTTTGTTTGTTTTTTTTTTAATCAATTTGTGATGAAGACGAGCACACTAACTCGACTTCGGGGAGAAATGTGAGACCGCAAGAGATGTAGAAATGATGGTGCACTCGCAGAACCACTTCTTGCAAGATGGAATTTATTTACAGTGTCAGAGAGGTTTGTCCACAGTGTAGAATATATACAAAGTGCCCAGAAAAATGGGAAAAAAAAAAAAAAATCCAAAGTACCAAAGAACCAACAAAATGGAAAAATAAACCAGAAAAAAAAAAAGTTTGTGTATGGAGATCAATGGTCACTACCTCAAAGAGCATGCACAGAGATGACTTACATTTACAAGTCATTAAATCATGTTTAATTTGAACTTCTCTGTGCATGCTCTTTGAGGTGGTGACCATAGACCTCCATTATATGACTGATAGACATGAACGGTTTGACCTAAAAATATCAAAATTGAAAATACTGCGGAAACAAAGACACCTACAGTATCTTGGACGCCCTTGAGGTAAGCTAAAACATACAAAAAAATGTATTTCAAAGTGAACTATCCCTTTAAGGTTAAAGTATTTGTCCGCAGTGGAAGGGCTTGAGAAGGCAGCTTCAACTTGAGCTTAGATTATCCCCCAGTGGGGCTAATGCTTGGATGATGAGTATGATAGCAAGATGACTTTACAATGTTGCTGCTTATATAAGCGGGAGTTAATTGAAAGATTAGATGGGTTCACTTCCAAAATCCGAAATTTTGCTGAGGAACTTCACTTCTGTTGTTATTCAGATGAAGAAATCATAGAACACTGTGTTGTAGTTGACAGGAAAGGTGAGCTGACAGATAAAACTTGAAAACAGCACAACACTCCCTCTTATGTTTATAATTCTCTTGGAGTCAGTCTAGATTCCGCTTACCCTTGTCTACATCACTCGCCTTTAGAAGCATCTCGCTGCGCTCCTGCTGTGAGTGTATACCACCTGCTTAATCCCCTCAAGAGATGCTGCTGAGTGTGTGTGTGTGTGTGTGTGTGTGTGTGTGTGTGGTGCCGTCTCATTTCTGTGCACTAACAGTCATTTAGAGACAGAGAGTTGCTCTGGGAGCTCTTTGCGGCAGCAACAGTATCATTGTTTACTAAATATTGACACTTAGCAAATTAATAATTCACTCTTAATTGACTTCCGCGTGCAATATTCATGAAAGGCACATTTGGCATGCTGAAATGGAGCGATTGACTTTTAGAAATGACAGCAGAGACGGCAGGTCGGACAACTGGAGGGAAAACTTTTCGCCTGTGTGTGTCTGCGTGTGTGTTTTTGGTGTTTGCATGTCATTTGAGGCTGTCTGTGGCATTTGGAAAGAGTGACGGAACAGGCAAAAATATTTCAGACAACTTTGTGCTCAAAAAGAGGTGAGGGAAGCATTTTGCAGCATTTTGCATTTTAAACTAATAAACTAATATTTATTTTTAACATTAACATTCCTAATTACTCATAAAAAAAGCTTGACATCATCTCCTATTGAGTGTTTATAAACTGCCATATATACGAATGAGACAATTTATTTGAAATCAATGTGATTAGATGCACATGTACATGGCAATAGTTTTATGAAAATAATGAAATAATCCCAAATTATATCTCTTTAATCTCAATTATATTTTTTTTTTTGCTACATAGCAGGTTTAAACTGAGATCATTTAAATCCATTAAAAATAAATAAATTCATTATTTAACCGAATATTTATGTGTGCATTTTATACTTATTTGTGTATCACACAGTTAGCATAGCAACATGCTAACATCACAATCTATTGAAAACCATTGTGATCAACTCTCCCTTCACAAGTGTAAGCTGCTGCCTATGTGGACTGTTCCAAATCGGTCATTTATGCAGTTCCATGATGGTTAGGATGCTGCCCTTATACGGCCGTGAGACAGTCTAGATTTTGAAACGCAGCACATTGCTTATCACTTTATTCCATATTTTCATTAATCGCTTGTTTTCCTACACAAAATCGCATGTGTTATTTTGCGTCTCTTTTTCTTGCAAGCTCTATCGATCTTTTCTCTGTCCCGTCTGTAGTCTACTCTTGTGATCTACCATACACACACGCACACAGGTCTCATTCAGCAGCAGTAAGGTGAGCTGACCCGTTTTATCGAGCGTGCCAGGCCATCGAGTCACCTAAGCTCGCTCGCTCTGTTTCTCTTTTTCTCGATCCCTCGTTCCCTTTCTCTCACTCCCTCCTGCTCGGGGCACAATAGAGCCCCCACAATGCATCAGTTCGGAGGGCCACTTTCACCTCCTCACGTTACCCTCCATTCAAAGAGAAAGATACAAATGGATAAGTCATGAGAATGGAAAAGCCCTGGAAAAAGAAACGAGTGATGAATAGATGAACCGAATACCCATAGAGAACGAAAGGGAAGACAGTTGTTGAACACGAGAGGGGGAGAAAGACGGAGAGGAAGAAGCTTCTTCTTCGTCAGTCATCGGCCCTGCTGGAGTTTGTCTCCTCGGCGGCTGGATGGAGACGGACTCTATACAGACGTGTACCGCTGGGAGCCTAGAGAAGCTTTTAGCAGCTCGCTCGCACAAACCTGACTGACACAACAGCAAAAAAATGACTGGCAGATACTCTAAACTACCACCACACAGTGAATGGCCCTGCAGAGTGGATTAGGCCCCACAATGGCGCTCTTTATCCCCTCTGGTATGCTTCTGAGGGGAACGACATCCATTTTCACTTCTTCAAAACAGCATCATCAATCATCGGCGCAAACACACACACACTGGAATGTCCCATGGGGTTTCATCTGAAGTTAATAGCCGTGTTCATCGCACATATATTACAGGTTAGCGCACAAGACGCAAAACACATGAGATAATAGCCTCATTGTGCCCTACTGCTATTGATGAAACCTGCTCCTTCACTGTAATTTGAGAAAACATGCAAAGCAACACAAAGGATTCATAGATAGCAGAGATGAGACCCCAAACGTGCACTGTAATCAGCATCGATCGGCTGTGTTTTATGAAGAGACCATATGTCAACTGCGCTAGTTTCTCAACATTAGAGGAGCCCTAACTGAGTTTAGGGAGATTTTTACTGCCTGATAATTGGGTTAGTCGCTAGAGTTACTTCCATGCGCTTCATCATGGCACATATATAACTAACAGTGCAAATTTGCCATATGGCACTATGGACAACTGTGTAAAAACAAATAAGGATTTAATTTAGTTTTGTTTGAAAGAAGTTGATGTTTTTTGAAAGACATCTTTTATGCTCACCAAGGCTTCATCTATTTGATAAAAAAATGCAGTGAAGACAGTAATTTTGTGAAATAATACTACAATTTAAAATGACTATTTTATAGCTACTACTATTACTATAATTCTAATGAACTTTTAGCATCATTACTCCAGTATTCAGTGTCACATGGCCCTAATGTGCTGATTTGCGGCTCAAGAAACATTTCTTATTATCAAAGTTGAAAAAAAGTTGTGTTGCTCAATATTTCAGGATTATTTTATGAATAGAAAGTTAAAAAACAGACTTTATTTTTTTTTTTTTTGGTAATTTTATTTGTAATGCTATTTTATTTATTTTTTGTAACATTACAAAATCCTTTACTATCACATCTGATCAATGTGATTCATTCCTTTACACCAAAATATAATTTTAGCTTGTACATTTTAAATCTGATCTTACAATTCTACAATACAGCTTCTTATAATAATTATTACAATGAAATGCAATCCATAGTAAATCTGTTCCACTCTATATTATTATGTTAATCTATTATATCCTATTATTATTATTTAGCAAATATTAACTGATATTTAACCTGTTAACTGTCACCCCCCCTTTTTTGAATAGACATGAAAATGCACATTTCGAACTTAAATGGTTGTAATTCAAGAATGCTTTGGAATATAGACATATGATTGGTCTTGTTTTAAAGAAGACATTTGGCAGATTTTTGTAGAAGTGAAATAAATTAAGAAAGTGAAACAGAAAAAAAGTTATAGAGGTTTGAGTTTATGGAAATGTACAATGCAAAAATATTAATTATTCATATTTTACATAAAATATATATTTTCAAAACCTGGGCTACTCTAAAATGGCAGAAAAATCAAAGCCAAAAATCTGAACAAGTTGTGTTTCAAATTTTAGGTTGATATCTCAAAAAATGAGCTTTCAGTAAGATTTTGTTTGAGCGCAGTACCAAACTTTTTCACTAGGGCACAATCAGACTCCATTACTGCCCATATAAGGGCGCCTGCATTTCCATTCGTGTTTTGAGTGATATGAACCATTATTTTCACAATTTTCATACAATTTCTGAAGTAGAGATCCTATTCAGAAGTAGCATGGGAAGTTTGGCAGATTTTGATATGTATTGAACCTCTAAGAAACACATACAAAGAACACGCATGTAAGTCATAGCTAGCTGCCACGTCACAAATGGTGAATTTATTATTTTTTTCTTGATATTTCGAACTTTTCAGACCTTTTTTTTCCAAAATAATTGAATGGATTCTATCTTTTGAACTTTTGGCATGAAAACAAACTGAGGTTTCTACCATTTTTTCATGATTTTTCATGTTTACTGCTATTTTAAAATAAAGGTCTGAACACGCCTTATGAGTATGAAAATATTCTTGTTTTATATTGATAAATTATGGCTCCTCTGTAATATATTTTGAAAAACAGTCACCAAATATGGAAACTAGAGATTGTAAGCTTTCAAATGATATATAGTTTGTCAATATTATTTAAGGTATTTACTAAGATATCATTGTTTTAAAAACATAGTGGCAAACGTCCCACGGGACGGTGACAGTTAAGTGGTTAATGACTTGTTTTCACTTTATTTTGATGGTCCATTTAACACATTTTGTTGACTATAAGTAACATTGTCTACTAACTCTCATTTGAGTGTTAGTAGAGTATTAGTAGACTGGTAGGGTTAGAGTAAGACGAAATGTATTTGCAAAGTTACTTATAGTCAGTAGAATGTCTGTTGGAGAACCAACACAAAGAGTTAGCAGACATTAAGCAGACAGTCTACTAACACTTTAATGAGAGTTAGTTGACTTGTAGTTGCAAAGTTTAAAGGGTGCATATTAACACATGTAGAGGATATACTGTCTCAGTGACAGGCTGTTGTATCCCCAAAGTAAACTTTTTTTCTGATAATAGGGGAACCTAAAATGAGGAATGTTATACACAAACAGTGAGATGGTACCTCTATTGAGTGCAGAAGTTATGACATCACATTGTAGGCCTAAATGCAGAAGTGAGTTAGCATTTTAGCACTTCCGGTTCCCTCACCCTAAAGTCTATGGGACTTTTGAATGAGTTTTTGCTAAATCACCTGAAATAATGTCTGTGGTTAACAAAGCCTCTAAATATTTTCACGTTTTGATTTATGACATAAAACACACCAGTTATAACCTGCTTGTGTTTTTTAAACTTTATTGTGTCTGCTTGTGGTTTTTTAAACTTTATAAAGGCTTCATTTTGGATTAACTTGTAAAGATTTTCTTGATAGACAAAACATGTAAGGGTCACAACGATTTTCCAAAAGTCTATAGGGAAAATGCATAGCTTTTCGATCGAGGGAACCCATGCGCCGCTAACTTCCGAGTTGTCCTACAAAGTGACATCATAACTTCAGCACTCTATACCGCAGAGGTACTCTAGTTAACCAGCATCATCACAAATTAACATTTGTGCAGTCTGTATTATAATTATGAGTTAACTATCTTGATATTAAAGATAATATGAAAAGGTACTCTCTCACACACAGTTGTCTTCTTTAGGGTATAGGCTGAAAGGACCAGATGTGCATGATTAATGGAGTGATTGAGGGCTGTGAGGGAGAAAGAGCAAACGTGTTCAACATTAGGCACAGATTATTTCTACCTAAACGGTGCTGGAGCCGGTGCTCGGCCAGGGATCTTCCTCGAAAACCGACCCCATTTCCACTGACTTGTTGAAGAGTTGAAGAATATACAGTAGGACCATAACACCATACATGCCAGATCATATTGTGTTTTCAAGATTTGACCAATTTTAACATGAAGAGTAGGCTAATTGTAATTTAATTCAGTGTGTTCAGAATGGGTTTCTCTCCTTAATTCACGGATTTCACATACAACATTTAGCCTGTTGATTTCTGACTAGTGCGCAACTGCTAGTGAGGCATGGGGGACTGAAGACAAGCAAACTCTCATTCTTTTTGTTTCTGTCTAAATATAAACCCAGAGTTTTGGGTTAAATTCTTGCAGACCCTCAGCGTGGGGTTGTCAGGGGTCTGACGGGCATCTTTGAGCCATATGGACCCAGGAACACCACGACAAACGCAGCCTAATGTAAATGTTAAGGGGATCGATGCCAGCACTGCCCTCTCCACCCTTCACCTCTAAAGAGACACGGGTCGAACCCCCAAACCATCAACTGTAGGTCCGGATGCAATCACTCATAGCAACTGTCACCATGCCGACAGCAGGGGTCCTGTTTTCCCATTGGCTGAAAGGGAAGTCTGTCTCTCACAGACTGTCCATCTGTCTATCAAAGTAGCCCAAGGCGCTGGAAGACACTGTGGCCTTTCTCACTTGCAGACACACACAGAGAGAAAGACAGGCAGCGAGAGAAAGAGAAAAACAGGGATCCTTAATCACACAAAGTGTTTCTGTATCATAGTCAAAAAGTTATAAAGGCAGCATGTGTTAGAAGCAGCCATCCATACACATATACACTGACAAGTGTAATTGGAGTCTCAGCAGAACTCCTGTAGTCGGAGTGGATGAATCTCTGTCTCTCCCAACAGGTGGGAAGAGGAAAAATAGAGGCTCTGTATTTTAAGGTAATGTTGTGTTAAATCAAACTTAATACATAAAAACATTAGGGAACCCATTTTATACTCCATTTATTTCTGTATAAGACTGCATTCACTGTTTTAATGACTGGAAAACACATGAAACACAATAAATAGTCAAATAAAAAAATAAATTTAATAATAATATTATTAATAATAATAAGCATACATGCAATTACTGCTACTGACTAACTATGCTGTTTACAGTTGCAAGCCACAGCAACTTGTTTCTTTAATATAGAACTGAATTGATGTGCGTGTGTGTTGTATAATTTACAGTGGCAAACAGGTAAGTCAACCCCAAATAAATAAACATGCATGCATACATACATGCACCAATTTTACCCATTTAAAATGAACATTTTCAATCTACTGTGGTTAGGTTGAGTCAGTCATATTAAATAATATTTTGATTGCAATTATTTTAGTTTATTTAGATGTTACAGCTAGGACATTTTAGGCTGCCTGACAAACATACAATGCAATTATTGGGTAAAAAATACATATCATTTTTAGATGAAAAGATGACGTGGCTAAGAAGAAGGTGAGGAAAATTACTGGTTGTAAATCAGTTTCCATGGTAACTTTTTTGCAGATGGTGTGTCAATCAAGGAGATGCAGACCATCTGTTTGTGTAAACAACCCTTAGAGATGGCCAAAATTCAACCACATCACAGTTTGACGTCAGTTTTACAAATACACACACTTAAGAGTGTTAGTTGGCGCTTCTATTCATGTAAGCATCAACATGTCCATTGCCAGTGTATTCAAACATGTAAAGGATTTGGGAAGAAAATGGGGACAACTTGTCTCTGAACTTCAAACTGACATTTTAATACAACTGCACATTTTACTTGATTGTTATATAACAATGGATACAGTAAGATGCATTCTAGACACTGTGTGTGTGCGTGTGTGTGTGTGTGTGTGTGTGTGTGTGTGGTTGTGGCCACCCGTGCCAATGAGCCACAGAATGTTGTGAATAAATCATGAGATTTGTGATGTTCCAAGTAGAGCATTTTATTCAGTGATAAGCTGAAAGTAACAGCACTGATGTCTCACTGCGTGTCTCATCTGACTCCAGCATATCAGTGCTACTGGGTCATCAGATGTTTGAGAAGTCAATGAATCAGAGGAATAAGAATCAGAGAACACGTGAGTTGCAGGGGGAAAAAAAGGCTCGTCACATTCATATGTCAAAGAGTCAGCTGACATAATTTGATTGCTAGGCTTTATAGGGGTCATTTCATATATTGTTTAAAGGTTCTCTGACATGAGGTTATTTTATTATTTTATAAGTTTCCAGGGTTGCCCTTATAATGTTAGTATGTTTTTTTTTAGATCAAAAATAGTCATAATATAGAAATAAAAGGCATTTTTCCTAGCCTGATTTTAGCCTGATTTGAACGCTCCGTTTGAAGGGGCGTGTCTGCTGTGGGATTCAGTGTAACCAGCCACTGCTGTGTTTGGCTGACAAGCTTGTTTGCATATGAAATAGCTATGCATTACATAGCTCTCGAATACTTTTACTACAGCTATTATGCGTTTTTACTATTCCAGATATCGAGATTAATGAATCATGAGAAGTTTTTTAAAGTATTTAGATCTATTCCCATCACATAAAATGTTGCGTGATGAGCATTGAGCAAGCAAATGACAGTCTGTTGATCGCGAAAATGAAGATCTGTCATTGCATCGCAGTTTCTACAGTAAGAGCTTTGTTGTGCAGTGTAAAGTGCGTCATTGATTTCATAACGAGTAACGCCTTTTGGAAAGATTGTACTTTGATCGCTTAAATAAGATTAGTTTCATCCTATTAAAAGAAACCATGTGAAGTTGATGTTTTACTCACTGGCTTGACTTATGCATAAACAGTCTTGAAAGATTTTGAGTGAAAGAAAAATGTCTCTGGTTACGTATGTAACCTCAGTTCCCTGAAGTGAACGACACGCTGCGTGAGACGCTGTGGGAACGCCCCTGCATTGTGTGTCATGAAGCACATATGGAATCAGTCCAATGGAGAGGCGGAACGTCATAAGTGGGTGACGTCATCGAAGAGGAAACTATAAAGCACCCCCGAAAACACAAGCACAACAGCTTCGGTGCCTTCAGAAAGCGCTATATGTGAATCTGTAAACACTGTCTCTGTCCTTAGTATTGCTAGGCAGGAGTTACACATTTTACACCACACAAATAATTTTGTATGACAGTCTATGGTGAGACAGTCTATCTTGAGGGGCTATCATGGGCATCGCAAATGGATCTTTCAGCGGGGTAAGAGACGGACTCTGCCTTATCTATGCCTTTACCTGTTAGATCCAGTGTCTCAGCCCCGATTCGGAAGCCCCATTCTACCAACCCCACCTGCATGTCGGGGTGTAGACGGTCCCAGCAAGCGTTTTCCCGAGGGACGCTCGCCCGCTCTGAGGAGTGATCTAGAGCGGTATGACCAGTTGATTCCTGCCGGTACGCCGTTACAGGGCACTGAGTCTGCCACTCAGAATATTCCAGAGGCCAGTCTTGAGAGACTGGTACCCTTAGTAGAATTTTTGGCAGAGTTGAAAAACCTTCCCAATGTATCTCAATGGGTCCTACATCGAGAATGGGTATGCAATTCAGTTCAGATCATGCCCGCCTCGCTTCAGGCTCTGGTTATGGAACAAGAGGGGTAAGCGCAAATTCAACATGCTTCCTAAATGCTACATTTATCAATTTCCATAGACGGTCCTATTGACCGCACTGAATTTCGCTGTATTCTTTTGCTACATTTCCCGCGGTTGACCTGCTTTGTCTGTTAGGAAATAAAAAGAAGATTCAATTGCAAAATGACATATATGTTTATTGAGAGCTGGCCGTCAGATGCTGGGACAGTTAAGGTGTGCAAATGTCTGGTATGAAGCCCTTGGCAGCACAGGGACGCTGTTTTTTTTTCAGTGAAACAAAAGTTAAATGTGTCTACAATAGTAATAGTTTTCAGTGACAATGAAAAAAATTATAAACCAATAATTTATGGGGGTTAAAATGCCTTCCTCCCCCCCCCCCCCCCCCCCCAAAAAAAAAAAAAAAGGATGTGATGTTCAGACAATGTTACTACAGTAATTATGATACTGGGAAGCAATGCCCCCAGGGGTTGTTTTACCCCACAGACTAGGTTTAAAAAAAACAACTCTGCAGCAGTGCAACACAACTAAGGTGTATCGTAGTGATTCAGGATAAGACAACAAAACAGGTTGGAAAAGGGATTCATGATGTACTCGCTCATTATATAAATTATGAACAACCTACGACCTGATAGTAAAACCTGAGACCACCTACATTGTGGGGACAAGCCAGTATTTTTTTTTTATGTAAAAAATTTTGTTGAAAAAAAAAAAAAAGGTTTTCTGTGATGGGTAGGTTTAGGGATAGAGCTAAGGCATATAACATAGAGTTTATATATATATATATATATATATATATATATATATATATAAAAACATATATATATATATATATATATATATATATATATATATATATATATATATATATATATATATATATGAAGAGTTCAGATGCAAAAGCCTCTAAGTGCCATTTGAAATTTTCTTCTAGAATGATAATTTTTAGAGCTTGTATATTTAAGTTTAGTGATTTCACTTAAATGGCAATGATAATTACCTATTAATTGTTATTTAAGTGAAATTGCTGAACTTAAATATACAAGCTTGATAAAAATTATTAAACTATTAAGTTACTACACCGACTGAAACACGGCATGTCGCAATCTGTGACGAAGCAGGCGAGAGCCAATGACCGTTTGATATCACTGCCATAAAACATGTCGTAACGCTTCTTGAAGGCGCATTATTTGAATTTGAATTCATCACCAGTGCGGATTTGACGTTTGCGGTCGCTGCTGAGAAATGAAGATGAAGATCACTGGATAAAAGGCTGGATTTGGATCTGTTTCTTGTAAACAACGTATGGATTGTAGGATTTGGTTTACATCAAGCTAATAAAATGTATGTGTTTTGTGAATGTATCAGTATGTTGTGTTTTATTGGAGAAAATGCTTTTTATATATGTATGAGTAACGTTGGTCTATTATATTAATAAATACGAAGGAAAACTTAATTGATATGACAGTTGAATGCAAAAGAGTCAAAACTTTAATGCCACGATTATGCATAAATAGTAAGAAACCTGCTTTAGATGTATTATGTTCAGGAAAAACGTAATCGCACTGCAATAGTATTACGTTAAGGACAAACGTAATAGCACTGCTTATATGTTGGCATGTAACGTAATTGCGATTTGCAAAATAGTTTCCTCAGAACGTATTTCGTGTGATACACAGTTGCAAAATAAACACAGTGAGAAAACAGCAGTTAAGAAAGCATTTTATCATAGCGATGTGGATATGTTTGCACATTCTGAACAAAAGCATTCATTTCATATGTCACTGAGTAGAAGAGATGATCTTGGGTGCATGTGTAAATGTCACATCATTTTAATTTTCCCGCCAAGTTTCATTACATGCTGTTCACACTTTGGCAATAACAAAGTTTTAATACATAAAAAATCTTACACATAACCGTATTTAATTTGATGCATTTGGCAGGTATTGTATCCAAAGAGACTTACATTGCACTCAGTTTACCACCTCTCTTTTCCCTTGGATTCTGTTAAAGACTTTGGCATTGTTGGCATGTTATGTTTTTATGTTGCATTTATGCTGTGTTTTGTGTTTTATTATATGTGACAGCAGTCGTCCGTGAGGGGCTGCTGTCTTTCACTTCTGTTTTGTTTTATTATTAAATTGTGTACTCATTACAGTAACCATGTATTCTGACTGCATTTGTTTAAAAACAACATTATATATAGCTAATATTTCGCTATATTTAGAATGCAACTCAAAGTGCTTTCAACAAAAAAAAAACATAAACATTAAGTACATTAACACAAGGCAGCATAATAGAGAATACTAGTTAAAAGCTAGGATGGAAAGAATATTTATTTGCTCTGTACTAAGAATATTTAGTCTAAAACTGGTGGGTCCTCCAACAGCTGAACAAGTTGAGATAAACGGGAGTGCTACCGGATAGCTTTCTCCAGGTATTTTACACCTTATTCACAGGAGTGCTTTTATTTTTACCCAGGAATGAAAGCAAGGCCGGGAGGGATAGACATCTTTTCAGTGGGTAATACTGTTATTTAATGTGTGTTTGGATTGTTCTAGTGATGAACCACTGCAAAAATATCTTTTCAAGTAATTTTAGTAGACTAAAAACATGAGCTGAGGAAAGTTGTAAGTGATCTAGGAGCTTTAAACAGCTTTTTACATCGGATGCCATTGAAAACATAGCAAGTCTATGCATCAAAGCCTCGCTTTCATACCTGTCATGGCGCTGCTCTGAAAAAGGTATATAGACCTCCTTGGGGGGTCCACCACTGATTGGTCCATAATGATGTGATTTTTTTTTTTTTTTTTTTAAGAGAAAAGGACTCACTCTCTCACCAGCAGAGATCAAAGGTCAAATCACTTGGCTATAGAGGTACCCAGAGGTCATAGAACATGCCTCTGGTCATTTAACCAAACTCAACCACATGACTAAACAAGCAAAAGCGCACCATAACAAACCATTGAGTTAACCTGAATGAATAGATTTCACAAATAACCACAGTGATTTCTGATTCAAGCTACACAAGCAAAAAGCCACTGCTACATTTAACATGGTATTATACATCACCATAGAAGTACCACTGTGTTATTTAAAGTATTTTTGATGGATCTAAAATGGATTGTGACTATGCAAATTATTTAGTATAATGGTTTGTCTTACTTTTTTGTCCTGTCTAATCAGAGTTGTTATTGTTAAGTAAAACAAAACAACAAAAATTGTTTTTTGTTAACTAAAATAAAGCTGAAATAGAATAAAATATAAATATTAAATGAAAAACTTAAACTTGGCAAAAAACCTAAAGTTTCTGTTGAAGTACAACAATTCCTAAAACTAAACTTAAAAATAAATTAAAGCTAATCAGAAATGAAAAAAAAATAACAAAAGGCACAAAAAAATTCTTAAAAAGTAATCTAAAATTTAAACGAAAACTGAAAACATAATAAAATAAAAGCTTATTTACAATATTAATACATACCTTAATAGTCTATAAATACGACTAATATTACAGGTAGGACATGGGATTTGCAAAACGGCCAGCAGATTTTGAAATTACACAACTCAAAAGGTCCTACCTTCTTTCCTCCATCACTGGCCCTGACTCCACCAATTTGAAGAACAGGGACGTGCAGAAATCAGGGGAGGGGGAAATGGTATGACCGTTTGATTGACACATTTTCTGTCCAATGAATCTAGGTGGTCTTGGAAATGATTGGCTGGAGTTTTTCGAGTCCTGCCCGTTCCACAGATAATTAAATTGCTTAATTTTCATATCAGTGCTTCTAACTCAGTGGCTGTAAGTGGGATAGGAATAGCATTTCAAGTGATTTTGAAAAAAAAAAATGGTCAAACAAAAGAAAATCACACACCCCACCTTTAAAAAACAAAACAAAAATGCAACATAAAAACTCAAAAATACGTATAATTAGCATGTTTTTAAAAGGATGTAAAACATGATGAAGCTTACAAAAACCTTGCAAAACTGATATTTGTGAATTAACAATTTAACAATTAACAAACGTAATATTTGTAAAAAAATATACTTACTACATTGAAACCAATATTTTAAAAACAATGATTTTATATTTCTTTCATATTTATATAAATACAATTGTATTTATCTCTTTTATGCCTCTTTATCTGTCATTGTCCAATTAACCTCTTTTACCATCAACATCATACCATGATACCACCACAGTGCTTTTTGTAAGGGCCAAGATTGCGTGTTATAGGCAACCAGTATGTATAAGAACTGACCACACATCTTTTCTGGCCCATTCCGGGTGGGCAACAGCTGCCAATCATCCCTTATCCCCATCACAAAACCGCCATTTGTGAAGAGCAGCTGAGAATAAACGTGAGAGACGGCAATCTTAATCCCTTCATCTCGTTGTGATGTGGCGCGACCTTGTCCTACAAATAGATTTGATGATAGCGGCTTTCCATAATAACCTGAAATACAGGGCCCCTCATATCAGTTGGTGTTGAAAAGCCAAAGTCTGGGAGACCCTCGGAGCTTAAGCTAACGCTCCTAGCGCCTGTGCTAATATAATTACAACTAGTCCAGACGGGGCACACGGGTCAGCCCGCTAACCCAAGGAATGGCTCTGATCCTGGGCTAAGTGAGGTCTTCTCCCCCTTTGGGTTTTTCATGAGGTTGTCACTTCTCAATTTAAGATTGGGCCTAAATGACCTTCGCACTGAAATGTGTAATGAGAGATATTATGTGCTTTAGGAACGCGAAATGTGATCTAGCCAGGGAACTCTCTTCCAGACTGACCCCTGAACTGCTGGGATTATTCCCGTGAGGGTTCGGGGAAGCATGGGGAAATTAGCATTTGTGTGGCATGGGGTGACGGGAATAGAGCAGGAAAAGAAGGATTTAAACAAATACTAGGAAACATTTGTAAACTTGAAAAAGCAATAAGCACATTAGTGATGTTTGTCTAGAGCAATCCGTTTAAACCATCAGTCAGACGAAAACAAAACACATTTCCTTTGCTACGGGCCACAGAAGCAGAGAATCTGAAACTATAACACACATTAGCATTCAAACCCAAAAACCAAAATATTGAGATGATATAAAAAGTGTCCATTACATAATTGTATTATAGTCCTGTTGTGTCAAGCAGTTGAACATTGTAACAAATCACAAAAATCTCTGATGCGCTCATGCAAAGGCCAATCAGAAGTCTTGGAATGAAAACCGATCCTAAGGAAGTATCATGTTGAAATTGTCTGATTTATAAAATGTTGTGCTTCTATTAGCAGTAATACATAAAGACCAGTGGTAGGAATGAAAACAGTAGGTGCGTTTGTTTCTGGCCGGCGGAAATCGATCGACACTCATGTTCGTTTGCGAGAGGTTCGCATGTGGATGTGTTTGGATCTTTTGAGACGGGTATGAGCTGATTCAAATTAGTAAATCGAATTAGAAATGGGAAAGGCCTTTGGAGCGGACTATTTTGTTTGTTTGTTGTTTATTGTTTGTTCCCCCACTATTTATTTATTTCAGCATGAGGACGCTACAGACTCAGTGGTTGAACAGAGGAGCTACCTTGGCATGTATTTTGGTTTAACAGTGATTCACAAGGTTTTGTTTAATGAATTTAACGTATGGGTTGTTTTTTAACTGTGGTTGTGTTTTTTTTTTTTTGGTTTAAAAGGCTCCTTTCTGTTTAGGTAGTTGATGATGAAAGCGTCCTAATGTGTGTGTGAGAAATCAGAAGCCAAAAATACATTTTGATGATTTTTTCTATTTAATGAACCTGAGTCGTGATTTTGTCTTATGTAATGATGGGTCATATATGATTTGGCAAAGCAATTTTTAGTTTGATATTTGTTGATATGATACTTAATCATAACACTTTAGCCCAAAATGTGGAACAGACACATGAGGCAGCACCCTGAGGGTAAAGAGCACACAATCACTGTAGGGCCAACCCTGTTCTGAAAACACATGGGGTCCTTCAAGCGGTCCAGGCACCTTCCCCTAATGTCACAAAGGGCTGACATGAAAGGCCTGCCCTGATTATAGCCTGCAGGAAAATCGATTCTGGCTAAAATGAGTCATGGAAGAAGAAAAGAGAGAGAAAAAGAGAATGAAACATAAAGAAAGAGTAGAAAGGGAAACCACATATTCTCACTGACTTTGATGTATTTGAGACATATTGTGTGATGTTCACAAATACAAAATTATTGATCAGAAATCTTTTGAAAAAAAAACATGCCAGCCTTGGAAACTGAGAAATGTTGAGGTAAACATTTTCTTTGAAGGATAAAGTCTCTGCACGCACATACACACACACACACACACAAACACACACAGTCTGATTCATGAATTAATTATTTTACTAAAACATATTTTCAAAGAATCAGGTTAACTGGTTCACAAAACTTGTCTGAATTACTTCTTCACAAATCAGACAATGACACAATCAATGACTCAATGGTTCATTGTTTTGGATATGACCAATATTTTATATTATATTTGGTGTTTAAAGAGTGACTTTTTGGGTTAAAAATTATCCTATATATATATATATATATATATATATATATATATATATATATATATATATATACTATATATATATAATATATATATATATATATATATATATATATATTATTTTTATTTTTTATTTTTTTTGGAGCAAGTACCTAACCAGCCAGTGTTCAAAACTATCTGCTTGCCTTAGCTCGATTAAAAAGGTAAGCTTGTAATAACGTTTTTAATTCCAGTGGTACTGGTGGATTTCCGCGGGAGATTTGAGCATGTCTTTGCGTCATTATGTCACATCTGTACACATAAAGAAGGAGTCATGGCTAGTAGGCTATATTGAGGATGTTGGAGGTGGAGATTTATAGCCTTTTCTCACAGAACTTGATAACTTATCAATTTGATGGCGAATCCAGAAAGTTGCAAAGGACAATCACCAGTGACAACTGATTCACCCGCTGTAAAATGCAAAAGACTTTGTTTGGACTTGGGTGTTGTGACAGGAAAAAAGACACTGCAACCGATCCCATGTGGAAACAAGGATATCGGAAGGGCATTACATCTAGTCACACAATGCTTGCTTACGTTGTTAACATTAACAATTTGATAACAAAGTATATAATTTGCACAGTTTTGTTCACCCAGTTTTTAGTTCACCCAAAAATGAAAATTAAGTCATTAATTACTCACCCCCATGCTGTACCAACCCCGTAAGACCTTCGTTCATCTTCGGAACACAAATAAAGATATTTTTGATTGAATCTGAGGGCTGGATCACTTTTCCATAGACAGCCTGAGGGACTGCCTCTTGACGGCCCAGAAAGTCATTAAAATAAAAGGTTTAAATATTCCATGTGCCTACAGTGGCTCAACTATAACTTTATCAAGCGACGAGACTACTTTTTGTGCGAAAAAAAAAAAAAAAACGTAAATAACGACTTTATTCGACTTTCCATTACTTCCTTATGGGCGCATGCGCGAGAACTGAGACGAGACCGTTCTTCTTCGACTACTTTTTGTTACCGGCTGCTCACCGCTTAGGAGTTTTACCGCCCCCTACCGTATAAGATGACGTACTGATATAGCCGGAGGCGCAAAACGTTCTGTTTACAAGCAGTACGTCATCTTATACGGTAGGGGGCGGTAAAACTCCTAAGCGGTGAGCAGCCGGTAACAAAAAGTAGTCGAAGAAGAACGGTCTCGTCTCAGTTCTCGCGCATGCGCCCATAAGGAAGTAATGGAAAGTCGAATAAAGTCGTTATTTACGTTTTTTTTTCGCACAAAAAGTAGTCTCGTCGCTTGATAAAGTTATAGTTGAGCCACTGTAGGCACATGGAATATTTAAACCTTTTATTTTAATGACTTTCTGGGCCGTCAAGAGGCAGTCCCTCAGGCTGTCTATGGAAAAGTGATCCAGCCCTCAGATTCAATCAAAAATATCTTTATTTGTGTTCCGAAGATGAACGAAGGTCTTACGGGGTTGGTACAGCATGGGGGTGAGTAATTAATGACTTAATTTTCATTTTTGGGTGAACTAACCCTTTAATTTGATCATATTAGAGAATTTAAAGTGGTTAATTTAAACAAACAGTTTGAAAGAACCCATTCATGAAATAAATCTTCCCATCACTAACACACGCAAGCGTGAGGTCATTATCAAGAAACTTGCTATCAGACTTGTGCTCCTATAAATGCATAAGCACGCAAACCCAGAAGCAGGGAGTCGTACTAGGAATTGGATATGACCTTTCAATAACCTCTGCATTTATCTCCAATTTTCCAAATCTCCAAACTCTCACTCGCATACGTTTCACTCTTGTACATAAATTCTTCCCACCCACCAATTACGATCAATCTTTCTCCCTTTCCTAGTGAGGTGTGAGCCCGCATTCAGGTTTGTAAGCAAGTAGCCTTGATCGATTGCCTGTTTACCAGCCACTGGGAAGCAAATCCTCCACGAGCAATGAACACAGGAGCCTCGCTGAGACTCAGGATGAAGGGTCAGATGGCAGTTAGTCTCGCACAGCCAGACATTTGACTATTGGCATGGCCCAATTTGCAGCTTATCCTGGCCTAAGAAATTCCCAATGCTTAGACAATAAAGGTATGTGTGACCAACACAAAGCAACGTTAATCCAATGACTGGCAAATCGATCACAGTCTGTTTTTTTTTTTTTTGGTTCAACCTGTAAAGAGTAAATTTACAGCAATGTAAAGGTACAGAAGTGTATCTCTCAGTTACAACTTTATATCTCAGTTACATACTTTATCCCTTTATTTCTTATATACTACTTCATAATTATGAACTTAATATAACCTTAATAATCCTGACAGTAGTTTTTGAATGCCAAAAGTGGGTTTGCACGGGCACAAGCTGTTAGTAAATATGGCCCTATATCTCATAAAGTGAATATGTAACAGTATATTAAAAAAAATAAAAAATAAAAAAAAAATCTTCATATCACCTTTTTCTTTTTCTCAAAGGCATCATATAAGCCAGAATCCAGAAGTATTGGCTGACTGTCTTGTTAAATAGTTCTTACACTCAGTGTCGAAGCCTTCATTTGAAAGCAAAAAGTACATATCATCCCTCCTCAAAATGAGCTATGTGTATATCTTAGGGTGCTATAATAAAGCCCTATACCCTTATCATTTCTTTCCCCCACTTAAATATTCTATCATACTAAGCAAATATATATTGGAACGGTTTAAATTTGACCCATCCTTTTCAATAAAAAAGTCTATGGAACCAATGATTTACACAAAGACTAGCTTTACTCAAACATTCAATGTGCTGAACAGACACACACACACACACAGGTTAGGTGGTGTCTGTCATTTCGTAGAAGCTTCCTTCCTCTTGTTGGAATCGAATGGTAATAAAGGTCTAGCAGCGGCCACACGTATCCATTCTATTCCTCAATCAGTGGGGCACAGGAAATGGACAACCTCTCACTGACTAGCAGCGTAATTACAAGCAACACAGCTCAGTGTAGGAGGGTTAAATACCGGTGTCTATATTTGAGGGGAAATAACATTCCTGGCCCAACTGACTGTGTGGGTAAGCAGAGTTCTCATCATAATCGTAATTTTCATTCTGATGCTTCTGAAGATATGCAGACGGGTTATTTTCACAGAGCAATTTAGGCCTAATCTTGGTTTAAAAGATGGATGGGACCAAATACAAAAAGATCATAAAGGTCTTCTTAGTTTAACAACCCATCATTCCATCCGTCATCAATCCATCCATCATCAATGATACTGGAAAGTATGCAAACCCTAATGCATAAGTACATAAGCCATCATCGAATCTGAGTGGTTTGCTTTGATAAATTCAGGACTCATGGAAAAGGATGGAAATAAACGCACATAGGGCATCAATGCAGACGGGCGTGACTGTGGCCCATGGCTTGTTTTGCAATCCTATTTCATTTCATTTCTTCATCATTTCATTTCTATCAAGCCTCAATCCTGACTGCATGCAGGAGGTTGAAAGGAAGGAGGAAAAAGTCACTATCAGAGAAAATGACAGGAGATAAAAAGGGCAGGGATGGTGAAGATTACCCATGATTACCCGAGTGAACGCTACCGTGGGAGAGAGGGAAGCGGGGACATGGAGAGTCAGGGAGAAAAGGAAAGAGTGAGAGAAGGAGAACGGAAATGCGGGCAAGCTACTAAAAGCCTCTCCATGTGATAAAAGGAAGAAATGCTTCCGTTTGCTCTTGATCTTTCTAAATAACTGGACAACGCTGTGCTTCATATCAGGCCATCGTAACACAGCACCAGACAAATGAGCTTCGCTGAGAGCTCATATCCGATTCCCACAATTAGATTTGTTTTTTGCCCTCCTTTTTTTTGTAATGACAGTGACATGTTTTTCTACAGGAAATTACCCACCATCATCCTATGTGCACATTATACCATCTTCCTTCAGCCGCTCTCTATTTATTCTCATCATGTTCGTTTGACAGTTAATGTGAAACGTTTTGCCTCCATGCGCTGATTTTCCACGTCTCTCACATTGTGAAAGGTCACATTTGTAGTGAAGATGGAGATGGTGATTTCGGACCGACCAGAGATCAGTTTCAGCTACGCCTTTCAACTCAATTCGCCAAAGGAAATAAATACAGCTGGTTCTGCGTCAGCAGTCTGCAATAACACAATAAGAGGAAAGGGACGTGAGTTTGGACGACTCCAGATACACACACACTTACACACGTAATGACCACATTTATGGTATGGATGGTCTGCTGTGAACCAGGCTATACGCTCTGCCCGTTGTCTTCTCCAAAAATGGTATGAAAAATAAGAAAAGAAAAGTGCTATTGGGTAGTCACCGGGAGGACTGGCAGCTCTGCTCCACAACACTACAGATAACAAAAAGCCCTCTCAAGACTCAATCTCAGCCCTTCATTTGTGCTTGTTTACTGTCGGCTAGAAACTCGCTCTGATAGTTTCAGAGTGGCCTGCTTTCAGGGGATGAGGCAGAAAAGCTGATGCTCTTCCTTTGTGCCATGGGTTTTGGTTTAAATGAAACTCTGACTCTTGGGTCAAATAACACATTTTAAAAGAAGCTCTGCCGAATATGAGAATTGGCAAGCTGTTAAATTCACCTTTTAACATTTCATAAACCCATGAAATGGTTTGACCTGACCTATGTTGACATATTTCCAACTGAAACAGGAAGTTGGGGCAGGAAATATTGAAGGACTCTGGCTTAAAAAAAAAATAAAGAAGAAAGTTAGTTACAGCCCAGAAAAAAAACTTGATTTGTACTTAAAATAATAATATTATTAATAATAATAATTAAAATGTAAAAGTAAATTTCACGTATGGAGTTAAGTAAAATTAAGTAAGTTAAGTAAAATGAACAAAGAAAATAATTACATTTAACTTGGCAAGTAAAAGGTTCAGTAATTTCTACTATGTTGAAGTTTCCTTTGCAACACTTTTTACTCAAACAATATAACACTGAATTAAACCACGCTCTTAAAGCTTTAATCAGAAACATCTGAGTAAATAAAACAATAGATATTGTTCAAGATAAAATGTTCAAGATGTCGGGCCAAAAGCATCTGCCAAATGCATATATACTATACTATACTAGACCATACTATAATATAATATACTATACTATACTAAATACTATACTATACTAATTCAGAATAGAAAAAAATACAGTACATAAAACACTAAATTATCTAAGCTAATTAGTGAATTATTATTTAACAAACAAACAAACAAAAAAATCACTAATGTTGCATTGTTCCTCGTTTTGAATACGCAATGTATTTCCTGCCTAAGTAGATTACTCCAAATCAGCAACTTATGAGGTTTCATTCTAGTTAGGATGCTGTCTTAGAAATCAACTGCCTTTGGAACAGAGCTGTAGACTTATGGTTCAGTCTGGCTTGTGGGTCATAAAAAGATCACTTGTGTGGATGGAGGAGACCGGTGTTTCTGGTCAGTAATCGTGTGGTATGAGAGGTGTGGCTGTGAACGTGATGCATGCGTGTAGAAATGATCTGCACCACACACAGACTAGAGTGTGTCTCAATCTCTGATGTTTTTCCCATTAAAGCACCACTCTAAGAAGGCAAATACACTGTTTCCCTTGGGTAAGAGGATGTGTGAGAGCTTGCTTTTGTTTATTTAGTCAAGACCAAGAGCTTCCTCTCAGAGAATGAGACAAACAAACTCAACTAAGCTGACAGACAGGTCTGTCTAACCGTGCGCACACACACAAACACACAAACGCACACACATTATGTTTTCAGACTCAATAATTCAAACTTGAAATTAACCCCTTAGGAAAAAAAAAAAGGATATCTAATTTCTCACTTTATGGCGTGTGTAGTGTGGCCAGTTTTGCGATGCTAATCCCTTTCAAAGATCAAAAGTCAATGGGGGTCATCACTTGCATTTAGTGCGTTGAGAAACAAGGTAATGGAGAAAAAAAAAAAAAAAACTCTGACAAACAACAGCCCTATTACTCAACTCCTGCACCATCCGTCCTTCCCTCCCTCTCTCGCCTCCCACACATTTTCAATTTTGCCATACCGCAAAATCTCATCCCCTCATCCACCTCTCCACTGTTTCTCATTCATTTCTCTTTGTCTCTCTCCCTCTGTTGACAGGCATTAAGGAATGGCATTAACTGACACTCAATCCACAGGTTGGTCCAATAGAATTCCTCTTTTCCACTCACTGTTAAATCCTGGGCTTTAGACATATCACTTGCCAGCTGCCACTATCCATTCTTCTTTTTCTTCATACCGCATCCATCGCTCTCTGCTCATGTGTCCATTTATTTTGTCCTCCCCTACTGATTTTTCATTAAAGACGAGACTACAAATGGAAAGTCAGAGGGATTACGGGAAAAAAGTGATGAAAAGTTCAGTGCAAAAGGCAGCATTTAAAGTATGGAAGAAAGTAAATGGAATACAAAAAGAGTAATTTCGAAGAATCTTTACACACACCTTTTCCATTCAACAACAGTTCATTTAGCCTACCACTTTCAAAATTTCTAAGACAATATCATTAATAGACTAGTAATGCTACATTAAAAGTCTTCTGAGTTTATTTCACTTAATTATTTTTTTTTATGCCATGGTCTATCTTCTTCACATGTGAAAGAATACTCAAAATACTCCCATCTGAGTTGCCAAATAGGAATTGATATGCAAATGTTGGAGTATATCACATAAATATTATTTTATTTAAAACAAGCAAACAAATTCAGGTTTCCAATTTTATAAGATCCCTTTATGTTCATGGAAGACAAAAGCATTTATGCCACAACATTCTGTCCAGGGCTTTGCCAAGGCACCATTCTTAAATCTCTAAAATCTTAACTCTCCTCTTCGAACACCAAACAGCACAAATGCATATCATCAGCTCCAATGTTTTTTTTTGGTTTTTTTTTTTCGTTTTTTTTTTTTTTTTCCAGCAGAAACAAAAGTGGTATAAATTGTTGTTTATGTGAGAAAGAGACCATAAACCGTCCTGTCTGAATACTGAGGGGACTATAGCATACTGAAGATGGGAGGACACACTTTATTAGCTACTCTTCTGTACAGATGGTTTAGAGCAGGCGAGTCAGGCCCTCTGGGATCAAAACCTGGGGCTTGATTAAGCACCGGCCCCAGCGAGGGTGAGCATGAGAACGGGGCCACCTGGAGGAGCTTCCCCTGGAGAACTGCACTCCCAACCCTGCCCTCCATCTACCTCTGTCAGGAGACGCCAAGGACACGAGTGCGAGAACGCTGATCAAAGGAAAACAAGATTGCGTCACATAAGCAAATCATTTTTAAAACGGTCGAGAGGGACAGGGGGGTGAAATGGAATAAATAGCTTTTCTTGCTATCGCTTAATAAAATGTTAATCTGTTTGACCCTGAAACTTCCACTAACTGCCTGCAGCCAGGGTCAAACAGAAGGAGGGAGTCGCTCATGATTAAACCAGGAGAATATGTCTGAGCAAACAAAGAACTCAAAACATTCCAGAGGAGATGAGTTGTGAAGTAAAGAATTTTGACAGTTGTACAAGGTGTTTCGTTTCTGAAAGGCCCAATATATATACAGTATATATATATATATATATATATATATATATATGTTATTTAGACATAAATAGTCCATATGCTAATATAGGTAGTATAAATAGGCCTTGTTATTTACTTCAGGTTGTCAAATGTTAGTGGGTCATGTTCACTACACCTTTGTTTGCTCAACTAGACCACCAGCCAGAAATTAAAGGGACACCAGGCAGGAATTCCGTTTTTGTCAAACAGTGACCCCTAGAAGCGATGTGGAGTACTTGAATTTAACGTTACTGTCGTAAATATCACTCATGCAGAGCGTGGCATGGCGTGTTACATAGTATACAATAGCAATCTAATCTAATATGTTGTTAGTGGTGAGAATTTTTAAATGATTAAATACAGAGATCAGACAATTATCACCATGAACTTTAATGGTCCTGAGGCAGAACTTTTACCAGTTGTGTAAGAGGTTTTGGGTTCTAATCCATACCATTAGTACAGTTTAATTTTCCTCTGTTTATTGGTGGTTGTATTTCAAGCAGGGACACGTTTTTTTTTTTGTGCATTTGGTTTTGTGATTTCACCGTAACAAATATTCTCAGTCTCCACAACGGATTGAAGCGTGAATCCTTGTAAAGACTGTGCACGTCACAACAGAACACTGGCCCTCATTTATCAAAAGTGCGTACACCAAATTTCCAGCGTACACCTTGCGTACACTCACGGTGAGTTTGAGATTTATCAATATGGACGTGGGCGTACGGCACACTCGAATCCTACACCAGCTCAGGAGGTGGTGTACGCACGTTTTGAGTTAGTGAGGAAATGCGCAGAAAAATTCCTAACACCACAAAACGCACTGACAAACTAAAAGACATGATATATTATGACCCACTGTAAAACAAACAAACAAAAAAACAACATAGTAATTATAAACTTCAGTGTTTATTTTTGTGTAATGTGGACTTCAATGTTTAATTTGTGTGACTTTACCAAAGCATTTGATTTGTAAGCATATGTAGGCTATTCCTTCAGTTGCGAGCCCGCTTTACCCTGACGTTTCAGGATTATCCCCGGCAGGTGCGCACGGACTGGCTTCGGTAGCCTAATGAAAGGCTTTCAATGACCAAAAAATAATTCGGACTGGCAAAATAATTAAAAAAAAAATACGTTCTTCTTCTTTTAAATGATAATAATAATACAAATAATAATAACGACATCCTTCTTCTAAATAACAATACGCATCATTAATACAAATCATAATAATAAGAAGAATACTATTACAAATTGTCATGCAATTATTAATGTGAATGAATGGTAGGCTACTTCACATCACATCATCATCATCACTATTATACATGTGACGTGATTCGAAATTGAATGCTAATTTCAAAAGACGTGCTGTAAAATAATGTATTGTGATAGGTCATTTCGGCTCCACGTCGGAGAAGTTTCTTTTCTTTGCCGTCTTCCATGTGTCCATGGCGTAAAATGAGGGCGCGGGGGGAGCGAAGACTTGAATATTTAGGGGCGTGTTATTCTAATGACGATCGTTTTCGGCCGCGGGATTTATCAATGGCAGGCATTGCGTACACCTGGATTTCAAAGGTACGCACAGCTTCATAAATCAGGCGCCAACATATACACACGTTTCTAGCAAGATTGATAAATGAGGGCCACTGTATCCACTGATCGCAACGGCAAGCACTTTTGTTCACTTGATTTCAAAAACACATTTCAGATCGCCTCTTATTTAACCCTTTCACACCTAAGTTTAAAATATTTTAACTGACGCCCCAGCGTGAGTTTTTTAAGGCGAGCGCTATTTAGAACTTGCCACTTTAATGTTTCCATAGTGATGCGTCATTGCTTGTCACATGACACAGCACAACCACAACACAGTGCTGAATGAATGATGACCTGCTTTTATGTAATTTTTCCTTTTTTATTAAAAATATTCACAAATGTATTAGCTAAAGCATGAAACACTGATATTCCGATTGTCAAATATGTGCAAGTGGATGGGTTTTGTTGTTTAAACATCTTTATAACGATCGCGTTAGCTGTATGCACAATGGGCGGCGCCATTTTAGTTTGTTTTACAGTTCAGAAAATCAGATCTGTTGGATTTACAGTGTCAATTCCTCCATTTCTCACGAAACACGTGAAAGTAAGTGGCCGATGAACTGGGAGAAGAATAGGGTCAAATGTTAAGCTACTTAAACAATGTGTATCTGATATGAATAAAACTTCTTATTATCCAGTAATTGAAAGGATTATTATTGCCGCATCCATAGACATCAGTGTGTATTTTACAAACTCAAAATCATTGTTTTGCTAGTACTTATGCATATTTAAATGTCTGAAATCTAAAATAAACATTATTTGGTTGAAAACGCTCAATAGTTGTGATATATAACAGCACTGAGTGCGTCCGTCTCTGGCTCAGCACCAGCCAACGTGCGAGAGCAAGTTTGAATTTAGCTGTTGATCATGTGAGGCACTAACTGTTCTAATCACACCGGTGTGATCGTACGCTCCAGGGACCAGCCAAGACTGATCACACCGGTGTGATCGTACACGTGAAAGGGTTAAAACAAACGAAATGAATGCTCTACTAGAGTTAATCGGAGATGTTTTATTTGTTTGTATTGGTACATCCATGCCACGAGATGTTTCAATTGGGGGCGCCCACCATTCAACCCAAACAAATTCATATAACCATTTCAATAACTCTGAAGCTGTTCAGTTAAGGTAAAAAAAAAAAAAAAAAAAAAAAAACATAGAATCCCTTTAAAACTTACTGCAAAACTAGTTTAAAAAAGTTAGTTCGGAAAAACACCCTATTATCATTTGTTTGATTTATTTTACTGTATGAGACTGTATACAATCAGGTTGTTTGTAATGTTCTATAAATAGACATAGTTATTTAAATAAATTAGTTCTGAAAAAAAAAATGTTTTCATTTGTTTGCAGATGCTTCGTTTGATATGTTATACTGTATATAATCAGGTTGTTTGTAATGTTCTGGTTGTGCGTGTGAGCCGTGATGCAATCTCTGAAACAGCCCCGTTCCAAGTGTCTTACCGCAGGAATGCACAGATAAGCATCGTAAATAAACATCTGTCCTCCCTCTCTCTCTCTTCCCACTCTCTCCCTTTCAATCTGTCCATCTATTAGCCCATTCCTCCCACCGCTCCGTCAATAACTCTCTCTCGTTCACTCCTAAAGGGTCGTCGGTGCAGTAGATTACGGATAAATCACCCATCTACCTCTCCAACTGAATACAGGTGCTGCCCACACCTGAAAGGAGGTTTCTCCTCTAAGCTCTCATTCTCTCCCTCGTCTCACCATCATTTTTAGGAGGAAAGAGAGCAATCTCGCTTATTGCATTATTTACAAACCAATTTAACGGTGTTCTGCTCTGTGAATAACCGTTCGCATCCACCTCCGTAGGACAGATATTGCTAAGAAAGAAGAGGAGGAACTAGGAAAAGAAAAGAGGAAGTAAGCAGACGTGGAAAAGTTGTGTTTTACTGTAAAATGAATCACTCGATTACAACTTTGAGCATATGGCGCCCCGTCATCACCCGAGATGATGCTAATAAAATGAAGGCAAACGCATCTGACACGCTTGCATAGATGCAGTGCCAAATTGTCTCTGATAAGCACCTGTCCCAACATTAAGCGAGAATAAAGAGGTTTGTTAATGATGGATAACAAATTCACTGAATGTACCGTGGAGACGCAACACTCTCGGCTCTGCCTCTGATGTAAGTATGAGAAAATCTTTTGAAAATAGTTTTGTGCTAGACAGCTATTTCTGAGGATTAATTGTTTCCAATATGAGTGTTTGTATGTGTGTGTGTGTCTGCATGAATACCAGCAGGGAATTAGAAAGAACCAGAGATTGTGTATTTTCCTGTCAGTGGGGGTTTTGAGAAGATTAAAAGACAAAAGAGCAAATAATGCTGAGACCGGCAAAACATCAGACTGTGTGTGAGAAAGCAGACTGCAAGAAAGTTAGAGTATGCTTTAACGTAAGTTTTTTTTTTTTTTGTTTTTTTTTTTTTTTGTTGATGTCAATGGGGTCAAATGTTGTTTAAAACCAGTGTTGTAGTACTCGAGACTCGGACTCGTCTCGGACTCGGTCTCGAGACCATATTTTAATGGTCTTGGTCTTGTCATGGACTCGTGTGCATTTGGACTCCAGCCCATTCTCACCCCCAAGGCGTCACTTAACTGACGCCTTGGCAAGCATTTGGACATGCTTCAATATCTGACGCTTTAGGCGCCCTTTAGCGTCAGTAAGATGACGCCCTAGGATCGCGTGTACCCTACCCCCACCCCACACCTAAACCTAACCGCGTCCTCTAACTGACGCTTTCCTTTAGCGTCAGTTAGATGACGCCGTAGGATCGCGTCATGTAAGTGACGCTAAAGGGCGCCTAAAACGTCAAATATTGAAGCATGGTCAAAGGTGACGCCTTGGGGTGAGAATGCGTTGTGGACTCGGAATTGACTCGTACTCGAACATTTTTTTTTTTTTTAGGACTCGGTCTTATTCCCGAGTCCACTCGTGTTCAATTCAAAATATTTTTCATGATTATTAATGTATGTCAATAAAATATTTCTTTCAATTGATTGACACGCCCAGTGATTGGTGATTTTCTAGTGTGCAACTGCGCATGACAAATTGTAATAAAATTACTTTTAACACCACCTACTATGTGGCCTTTTTACCCTAAACTGATCATATTTTTTAAACTCTAAGTAAATTCAGTAAATTAAAAAAAAAAGGATTTCTCTAAGTAAATAAAAGTAAATTAGGTAATCAACCCTCACTGGTCTCGGTCTCGACTCGGACTCGACCGTCTCTGGTCTCAGACTCGACTCGGACTCGACTTTCTATGGACTCGGTCTTGACTCGGACTCGACTCTCTCTGGTCTCGGTCTCGACTCGGACTCGAGTGAGGTGGTCTCGACTACAACACTGTTTAAAACACCACTGACCTTCAAAAACAGTCAAAACAATCTTCAAAATACTTTAGTTTATGTGTAGAAGAAACAGGTTGGAACAACATGAGTGAGTAAATGATGACAGTTTAAAGCCATTCGAACAGTTTGCAGTTTGCACTGAAAGTGTCATTTGGACCTTGAACCATTTGGTTCCCACTGAAGTGCATTATATGGAGAAAAATGCTGGAATGTTTTCATCAAAAACCTTAATTTCTTTTCAACTGAAGAAAGAATGACATGGACATCTTGGATGACATGGGGGTGAGTAAATTATCAGCAAACGTTTTTTTTTTTTTTTTTTGTTTGTTTGTTTCAAAAGTGAACTACTCCTTTAACTGTCCCTTTTTATCAACTTAAAGGGTTGGTTCACCCAAAAATGAAAATTCTTTCAGTATTTACTCACCCTCATGTTGTTCCAAACCTCTATGTGTTTATTTGTTCTGCTGAACACAAAGGAAGATGTTTGAAAGAATGTTTTAACCCTTTAATGCATCCTTTCTGAATAAAAGTATACATTTCAGACTTACGAAACTTTTGAAAAGTAGCATTCCGGAAGCTTTGATTACCTAACCCTAATCTGAAAGGACTAATACCACCTTGGCCCTTATGTGGCCTCACAGCTGGATATGACACAATTTCATATTTTCTTGGAACTGGATAAATATGTCCAAACAAGCCTATGATTCATGTATGCAGGGCTTGGATTATTGTAACATCATTACTAGGAAGTTGCCACATGAACTTGGCATGTTGCCACATGATCCATTTAATGATAGTCAATGGGGTCAAATGTTGTTTTAGTCTCCATTGACTTTCATTGTACAGGCAAAACCTTCTTCAATGAACTTCTTCAAACCATTACATAGGCCTATGCAGTTTCAGAAATCACACAGATGGTCCCTAATTTGAGCAGGTTATAACATTTGGTATGACAAATAATGTTAGCTAAAAGTTTATTTATTAAAACGTGGAAATGTTATCCATTTATTAAAGATATTTCAAGAAGATAAGGATCCCAACAGGTTACACTGAGGTTGTAGTTTGATCTTAGCGATTCCAGAGATCCGACTCCTTTCCTGCCATCATTTCACCCTTAGGGCAAAGCTTCCCAGACATATATTAAGCCTAGTTCAAATCCAATAGCTATTTCGAACCATGAATCATTACTTAAAGCACAAGATTAGCCAGTCCAGGAAATGACGCCATATCCACTCGCTCAAACGTCTGTGTGTGCAGAACAAGAATCATCCTGGAGAATGAATTAAAGTTGGATCAGCTGAAAGATCAGTGGTTAGAACAGCATATATTGAGAACTGGACAGGCTCTGGTAATGTATTACATTTAAACATATGATCCACTACCTCAAAATGACAAATGATGAAATTACTAATGATTTTCCTGATAACAGTGTCCTTTATAAAGAACAGCAGAAGCAGCAGCAACACTATAAGCTCTGAATGACTTGGGGCACTACTCTAATGCAATTTTATCCAGAAAAAGTACAATATATTGTGCATTACTCACAATAGCCCAATATATTTAATGAAATATTAACTTAATATCACAATATCATTAACTGTAAAACATCCAATGTGTGCATGTCGGATTTCTGTGAGTGGTAATGTCTCCTTTTGATTGATCTCTCTTCCCATCTCTTCTGAACAAAGACAAACACACATACACATTTCCCCAGAGCAAAATGAATGGCTTTGATAAGCCCAAGTAATACACAAGATACCTCTGAAGCAGCGTGACCGATCTGCGGTGTAGTGGCATGCAGAAACCTCTTTCCTGAAAGCAAGCCAGAGGAAACTGCCAGCCTGTGAGCCAAGATGGCCACCAGTGCTGGTTACTAGCCACTAGGAAGTGCCTAGAGGCCCGACTTCCCCTGGCGCCAGCCAATCTGAATCCACCCTTATTTGTTTTGCAGTGGTCTCACGGCCCCCATTTTTGTATCATTTTCCTATTTGCAGTCTCTCTAAACAAGCATGACCTGTGTTATAACTGCCCCCTTCAGAGAAAAAGGGAACTAACAAAGGTAATTCAACCCAGCATTTTGCGGAGTTTGGGAAGAATTTTGTGTATTAATGAAAGTATTTCGACTTAGGTGTACCCCAAGGAGAAAGAGAGAGAGAAAGACAGAGACCGAAATAATAAAGAGGTCTGGATTGAGTTAGAATCTGAGGTTGATTTGAGTCGATATAGCGGTCAAAGCACAAAGTGAGATTCACTTTTAGTCTGTTCTCTACAGGAGGGCACATAACTGAGCCCTACAGACTAAACACACAGTGTGCATCCACCGCCAAGCCATTCACGTACAGACAAAATACCGGCATGGAAGCTATTCAGGTCTAATTAAAACGCATACTGCGGTGCCATTATCACACAATCAAATACTAAAAATGCATTTTTACAAATACAATGGGACTAAAAGCACTTTTAAAAGATTGCAGTTTCTCGCTTAACACATTGCAACACAAACAAAGAAAACCTGCCCATCTGTCACTGCAAAATTGTCTAGATCGATGAGGTCAACACATACTGTACAATGATTTTTTTTAGACCTATGTAATTTTATGTATTTCATCTTTAGAACTTTTATTATTTTTCTCAAAGTTGATTTAACAACTGTATAATATATATATATCAGAAATATATCAATATATTTAAACATATATTTAAATAAATACAACATCATTTCCACCAGAGGACCAACGTAAAGCAAGAAACAAATGTATTTGTGATGCTGCTGCAGAGCTTAAAAACCCGAAATCCCAAAAGGCCGTCAGGGGTGTTAATAGACTGTATAGACTCCTGCATTTCTTCATGAACAGGTTGAGTCCTGCATACCATTTTCAATTAAAACAGACTGCAATGAACTCCAAATTGAGACGTGTTTAATCAACACCTTTTGATGTGTTTGTGCGTGTGCGTTTAAACTGAATTAGAAAGCGTGTGATGAGGAGATGATAGTGGTCGTGTTTAGCATGTTGAAGGTGAGAGGAATCAGATGGTGTGAAGAAGGCAGATAGCAAGATCAAAGGGAAGTGCAGAAAATAAATAAAGGAGGTCTCATCATCAGACACGGCCCTATCCTAGCCGACAGAGTCCTAGTTTAACACATAACCATTTCTCTCATGTAGGCCTGTAGATTGTAAAAGTAGATAAAAATATTGTTTGCAAAAACAAAAAAGCTTGAATGAAGCACACAAATGAACAAATCAATAAAACAAATATAAACACATCACTTTAATATTATTTCATTAAATAGATTGACTCCAGACTAAAAAATTCATTAGGGTTGTTGTATTTGCTGACATTAGTTTAGTGGATTCATCAATATGAATCATTTAATGAAAAGTGTCTGTCCATCCAATTAGGGTGTCAGTGTCACAGGGCAGGGCGGTTAACCGGCCCTTTACGCAGCACCCCTGTAGTCTGTACCACCTTGAGGAGCTAACAGATGACATTACCTGTTATATACTTGTCTGGTCTGGTGAAGTTCTTTATAAAGCACTTTAAATGAGATCGCAAAATCTGCTTCTTCCTCTTCTCAGGCAGATCGACGCAGTGGGAGATAAATGACTCACGTCCCTAATGGATCGGCTCCAGGCCAGACAATGGTAAGTACAACAGGCAATTGCTCCTCTTCCAGGCAGATCAAGACAGCTAAAGATGACTAGCTTACGTCCCCAGTGGCTTGGCTCCAGACCGGACAATGGTAGGTACACAGGTAGTGGCACCTCTTCCAGCCCAGTCGTGACAGCAATGATCGGCTCTAGGCCGGACAATGGTAAGTACACAGGTAGTGGCTCCTCTTCCAGACCAGTCGGCACAGCAAGGATCGGCTCTAGGCCGGACAATGGTAAGTACACGGGTAGTGGCTCCTCTTCAAGACAAGGATCAAGACAGCGGGAGATGAGTAGCTTATGTCTCTAGTGGCTCAGCTTCAGACTGGACAATGGTCTGCACACAGGTAATGGCTCCTCTTCAAGACAGGTTGGGGCAGCAAGTGCCGGATCCAGGCCGGACAATGGTAAGTACACAGGTAATTGCTTCTCTTCAAGACAGGTCGGGGCAGCAAGTATCGGCTCCAGGCCGAACAACGGTAAGTGTACAGGTAATGGCTCCTCTTCCAGGCAGGCCAAGACAGCAGGGGATGAAAAGCTCACATCTCTGTATAAGACACTCAACGAGCACAAGTTAGTAAACCCAAGTCCCCTTGAGTTTAGATGATCCAGTAGGTCTCAGGCACAAACAAAGGAAAGACTTTACTCCCACACTCGTGTATTCAGAAAAGCACTTCAAACCCTTCACACGTGCAAATATCCCCCGTAAAGACTGCAATCCACACACTCACAGTGAACTAGGGCCTTTGTTCGCAGCTCCGACCACATTCCTTGTCTTCAATGCAACCATAACTCGGGGGCAGGTGCTGGAGCTAAATCCTCGTCCTCAATGTATTTGGACTCAAAGACAACACGAAAGATGGACAGCTACAAGCGTGGATCAGAACATCATCATGTTAGTTTGAAGCAACCAATCACACATGAACAGAATCTTCAGCTTCGTGGAGACAATAGTTCAAAGACAGCGTGAGAAATGAGCAGTAACAAACATACTGACTTTGAGAAAGCTGTTTAGTTCTCAACCAGTAATCGTCCGACCATCACATCCATGTAGGAACAAAGATTTTTAAGGATCAACATAGAAGATAGTGTGGTACTTAACTTTTTCCAAAGCACATCCTTCGTTCTCTGATAATCCTCCTTTACAGAATAAGTTTTACCCCCAGTCAACAGCCTGCAAAAATCCGTCTCTACCCCGCTTCTCTTCCCGATCTCTCCCGCGCTGGTTTCTCCCACTGTGTACCGAACTACCTCTCTTCGCCTCAAAGTCTCTTTTTATAATCTGCATCTCAGGCCCCGTCCACACTACTGCGTTTTCGTTTAAAAACGGAGACCTTTTGCTACGTTTGCACCACCCGTCCACACTAAAACGGGAAAAAGAAGACCTAAAACGGAGAAGTTTAGAAACGCTGCAGCTGCGTTTTGCGTTTTGAATCTCCGGAGGGCGTTTTAGTGTGGACGAGACAAAACGGAGGAGTTTACAAACGATGACGCAGAGGCTCACGCTCGGCTCTATGATTGGGTGTCATCAGTCATGACGTATCTTTCCCTGATTCGCCAACCACTGTTTACACCGGTGCGCGCATGCCCAGTGTTGGTGAATGGTCACGTGATCCACGTTTTCAGTCGTTTTAGTGTGGACGGAAATAAATTCTAATACGCAGGTAAAACGCTAGTGTGGACGGAGATCGTTTTCGTTTTAATTCTCCGTTTTTAAACGAAAACGCAGTAGTGTGGACAGGGCCTCAGAAACGTGTCCCTATCACCGATTGATCGTCATCCTCATCTAATCCCTGTTTGATCATGGCTTCAAGAACTATGAAACACCTCCCAACAAAAAAAGATTCCGCTTGAATCTAGTCACTCGGTGACAACAGCATCAAACTTGAAGTTAAATGAATACTAAATAAAATAAGAAATCACTCAATTAGTCAATTAAATACATAGCTATAAATATCAGTATTTCACTACCTATTTAATTTCTGAAAAAAAAAATGTATCTACTCTACAGGGACTTTGTGAACAATATGAATCTGTGAATTTCTATTTTTGTTTATTTTATTTTTTTCTTTGAAAACTCATTGAAACGAACCAATTAAACAAGCTACTTTGCCAAAAGCAGTAAATGTAACATCTGGGGCCGTATTCATAAAACATGTTAAGCCTACAAGTATAACTCCTAACTTGACGATTTAGAAGAAACTCATAAAAATAATGGGAGTGTCTCCTAATTGTAGGACTCCTATATTTTTGCTCTAAGAGTATTTCACACTATTGACACAATAGGGCCTTGTGTGCTGAGCCTTTTCTTCATAGATGCAGTAAATATGTTGCCATAATGTGCTATTGTCTGCGCTGATAGCCTTGTGGGCAACTCGTGTGACCGTGTGCGTTCGAGTCCAACATTTCTATTTTAAAATCTTTATTTGAATATGGCAATATTTTTATTTTAAAATATTTAATATGGCAACATGATACATCATTCTACATGATTAAGTCACTGAGAGAAAACCCCTCCCCCATTAGCCAATCACTTTTATTATTATTATTATTATTATTATTATTATTATTATATGTATTTATTTATTTTATTATCGGTTTAAAAGAAGTACAACTCCAATTTAGGGGGGTACACTGAATAAACAAAAAAATAAGACAAATACATAAATTCCATCAGCAAATCACAATGGGAATAGTTAGTAAGTGGGTTGACATCATCCATTGCAACGAGGTCAACCCTGCCCTTTCTCTTAGGTTAAGATTTCCTTAGTAAAAGTTGGTCTCAGCAGCTTTGTGAATAGGTTTTAAGAGTAAACTCGTACATCTTTTACTGCTATTTAGGAGAACTCATGAGATAAAATGTTTTGTGAATACACCCCAAGAAGTCTTTTCTCATTTACTGGGATAAATGTGTGTGTCTGTAACCAGATAATTTTCCCCTCACATTCCTCTTCCGTTCACCCTTGGGCAAATGAGACCAGATTTTCCTATAAAAGCTTGTACACAGCCATGGAAGACAATGTCGCCAAGATATAAATGATCAAAATGCGCGGAGAAGCATCAAAAATGGACACACGGTCCTCCGGGTGTGCTGACAAGAGAAGTTTAATAGCCGTGATGGGACGTTTGTTTGATGTTCCTCCAACTGTAGTTTTTATAGTTGAGATCATAAGAAGCAAGTAAGTTACGGGTGGGCAGCAGCTGGATCAGTGTGTGTGTGTGTGTGTGTGTGTGTGTGTGTGCGTGCGTGTTCCTGGTCTTCCCTACGTTATGGGGACCAAATGTAATATAATTTGTTCAATCTCTAATGGTCATAAACTTTTTTTTTTCTTTGAACCCCTTTAAAATATAAACAAATATTATATATAATTATATATAGAAATAAATGATTTATTTTAACTTGGGCATCTATTTGGGCGTTCTAGAAGAAAGTTCTGTTTATTTGTCTGTCTATTCAGCATTAAGACCAAGGACACTGAAGTTTTGTGAGGGATCTATTTGAGTAATGCTCATAAATTTGGTAACTGAATACACAACAGTTTTCAGAGGTGAGCTCAGAAACGTGTCATTTTTGAAAAATAAGAGCCTGTTTCTTTGCTATATTCATTATTCACCTGTATATCTGTTTAAATATTCACATGTTAAACCAGCTAGAATTCAGGACTGTGGAATGATACAGTCACCACCGTAATAGTCACAAAAGGCATTAGGAATGTTATTACTTTAAAAATAGTGTTTTATATATTTAGAGAGAGCACCAATTTTCCAGCTCCTATTGGCAGCAGAGAATTTTTGAGTGAGAAGAAGCATTATATGGTGTGCAATACATACAGTCTTACATTAAAACACTCCACTTTACCAACCTCAGATGAACTTCTGCTGTTTTTCCCCCTCTAAAACATGTGTGGTCCTGGTGTTCTGCTCTACTCATAAAATGGGTTTACAGCTAGCCAAAATTATTGGTACACACAATTATACACAATAAAGATAATTGCAAAATTGTGTTTCAAAGAAATCAATTGTTTTTTTCTTTCTTTATTTATTTATTTTTTTTTTCCATCCAGTGGAGGTTCACAATCATGAGAGATGAAGAAATTATATAGAACAAAGAACAGGTTTAACAACAGAAAAACACACTTTAATCTAAAATTAACAAACAGATTATAACTTCCATATTTTTTAACCATCAAACTTAAATAGTACACGTCGTATTTCAGTAAAAAAAAATATATATATACATCATGTAATATTTTGTAGGTAAAAAAAAAGATAAAAATGAAGTGAAATATATTTAAAACTTTCAACATCTACTTTAGGAAGTCTACTTTTTTTTTTTCTCTCTTGTACTCTTCATCAGAACTTAAATTGTTTGCACCAGAAGCTCAGCAATATGAAACAGATGGCACTATTAGAGCATTATCATATTTCTAAATGAAAATGAAGAGTGGGGTTATTGGAGGGGCTCAGTCTAGCTTTGGCTGAGTTAGAGCTGTTGATTAGAGTGATAACAGGACAGAGAATAGAGCGGAGCTTGAAAAGTAAACCGCAAGTCTGTGCCAAGCTTGTGTTTTTGCTGTCCTGTGAAACCCCATTCCTCAATTTTGGCCAAATTATATTGTATTTATTTCTCTGCATTCCCTAAGAATGAAACATTATGTCAAACACTTCATTCTGAGCCTGCCAGAGATACAGTACAATGTCCTTTTTGTCTCCATTCATATTTTAAGCAGCCAAATTTCTTGATTTAATAATCAAACCTGCTTTTTTAATATATATATATATATATATATATATATATATATATATAAATATATAATCACAGCTTTGCCCAAACAGTAATACAACATAATTTAAAATACTATATTCAAATCTTACAGAACCCAAACTTTATAGATTATTCTCAGAGCCATGTGTTCTGTCGTTGTATCACTGCATTCAGATCACAATTAAGTGGCATTTAGTTTTGGGCAAGCAACACAACTGACAACAAACAACAGCTGGCTCGAATGAAAGCCAAAAGTAAACAAACAACATTTGTCTTCTTTAGCAACTTTACAGCTACTTGCTTGCTGGATTTCTCATAAGAACTTTGCTGCTGCTGGTGATCATGCTGCGATTGAATTGCGTTAAAATTCTCTTCATAATGAACAGATTTGGATTAATGTCAGCCTTTGAGAGATAGCACATCTAAATGTCAGAGCCAAATTACCTGTTGCTAACAGATGTGTACTTTACACAACTGTCTGAAGTGAGCACAAATGTTTGTCGATGACTTTGCTGTAATAAAGAATATTGAATATTGATCAAAATAAATCTTCATATAACTTCAAATCTTTGCTTTTGAATCTGTTTAAAAGAAAATCAGATCAAAGTGTTGCTATGCAATTGCTAGCATCCATGGTTCTGGGTGTTTTCTAGTTGGCTGCTTGCTAACCCTAAGGATGTGCCTTTGCAAACACCACAATCTTTTTTTAAAGGAGGATGTGAAGGACATCGTTTATGGTGAGACCTGCAGGTCAGACCTTTCGGTGTGTGCAGGTTGTTAGTGATACCGCTGTTTGTAGCCAGTGTATTTTCTTTCCTGTGCAACATCTCAGCAGACTCCAAACACCTAAACAAAAACTGTTTGTGAAGGCCAGCGGCAGAGCTGGAGTCCAGTAATGAACAATTATCAGCATCTACTCCACAGCCTCATCACACCTTTAGTCCCCAGCACAACAGGACACACATCACACATAATGATAGCATCAGAAAAGATGTATCCCCTACAGTGGAGAAACACTATCTGCTGCAGTCAGCCATTCATCCATACATCCATCATCTGTCTATTTGTCTATACCTATCTGACTATCTACCTATATTATCTATTTATACTGTCTAACTGACTGACTGTATGTCTGTCTGTCTGTCTGTCTATCTATCAATCCATCCATCTTTTGCCTGTCTAACCATCTGGTAACCATCCATCCATCCACCCATCCATATCAGGCTTTATTGCTCTCTGCAATTTCTTCTATCCTTTATGATTGTTACTTGTCAGATTGTGTTATATGACCCTAGTGAGATCTTGGGTAAAAGCCAAGGCAGACACTAACATTCTTTTATTTCAGACAGTACAATATATACATCTTCACATACTTTCGCCATGATTGATTGATTCTGCGTTTTATCATCAATCGCGTCAAATTCTAAAATCTCAATGACATGCAAAATTGAAATGGTACTGCAAAAAAGAAAAAAGGCCTTGCATTAATTTAAAAGACTGGAGTCTGTCATGGCTGATAAAAGAGGGAATTTATGCCCATTCTTTAGAGTGAACTCAAAGTAATTACAATCATAACTTAAACGGAATGAGATATTAACAAATTGTTAGTTGCATATCATACACACAAGCATTCATGACCATTTTTAAATTAATGTCAAACATTTAATGACACCAACATCTTCAATTGCTGTTTTCCTATTGATTTTTCATTGGACAGCCATCCAATAAGTATACACACTGCAGAACTATTGCATTTATTTCACACAGTAAAATTTTGGTTAAAAAAAAAAACAAAACATGCAGAATGCATAAAAAATGTTATTTTCTCCATCGAACAGGGCCTGACTGCTCTAGAAATCAAAACTCCTATCAGTAATGTAACTCAGAAACTTTGGAAAACAGACTTCACCATCAAGACGACACAACGAGAAAATAATGGGCACTAATCTTCCCCAGCCGCCCTCTGCCCTCCCACACTCCCATTCTCTTTTTCATCAAGTCCCCACTCATTCTCTCGCTCTGTCTGTTTTTATGAGGTGCAACCATTCTCAGTTTTACAGTAATGGTGGGGCTCATTATCCCTCCATTTCATAATCCCGGCATGTGTGACTCTGTCGTTTTGGATGTGTGACTCTCTCGTTTAGGTGCTTTTTAAAGGCATGCCACCCTTACCAAAGGCTCTGGAAATAAGATGTTTTGGTCATTAACTTTTATTCCATGACTGGGTGAGCCATTTACAAGTGAACGCCAGAACCTCACAATCATAAAAAAAAAAAAAACTCTAAAATGCAGAAATGTGACAAGGATAATAAATAAACCAATCAAGAATTGGATAGTGAGATTATCAGAGATGTTTTTTTCTTTGCCAAATTTTCTGATGCCAATGTGTTTATAAGTGAGAAGAAAAAAAATGTTGAATGGCCTTGTCTTTTTTAATTAAGAGTTCCCTTTGAGACAAACTCGAATCGTGTCATGTGCAACAAAAAAAATGCAAAGTTACATTGACAAATAAAGCAGAAATAAAGGGATAAACAACACATTCTCATCCTTTAGCGTCATATAGAACGCTATATGACAAAACGGCGCTATACTATGCACATGGCACCCGTTATCGTTAATATAACACGCTCTGTGATGGTTAGGTTTAGGTGTGGGGTAGGGTAGGGTAGTCTCATATTACGCGAAAGAATGTATGACGCCTTGGTTTCGCATGAATATTAACGATAAAGGGTGCCATGTGCGTAGTATAGCGCCGTTTTGTCATATAGCGTTCTATGTGACGCTAAAGGATGAGAACAGGCTGGGATAAAAATAAGTGGATATGACTCCTCTAGGTCTTGTAGTCATTATCCGTATGGGTTAGATGGGATTACTTTCACAATTGATGGTTGAGTAATGTTGGCCATTAAAAATGTTAAACTGAAAGCCACAGCAGGGTAAGGTTGCATATTATTCCTGGTGTATTGTGGGTAACTTGGCCATCTTTTAGGATTTAGGTGAGACATCATTGCATCAGGGCATTATGTGCAGCAGTGAACCCTGTAATTTAGAGACTCTGATTGTATGTGTGAGTGTAGTATTGTGTACACCCTGAAATGCATTTACAACAACATTTTAAAAGCTAAACATTTCTTAAACTGTTTGATAGACGATTTTACATCAATAATAAAACAAAAATCTGATTTTAAATAATTTTATTTTTATAGATAATTTATAATTATATATTTACTCTATGTTTGATATATTATTGTAATATGTTTACAAGGTAAACGTACAGGCATATGTAGTGGATGTGACGTGCATTGTGAGCTCCAGTAGTGCGCACTCTGTCTTCAGATTACCGTAAAGACATTATTTTGGACCTCTGCCGGGATAATTACTGAACGCATTTGTGTTGAAATTGATTCAATGACGGTCGATGCGCTTATTTGATTAAATTATTAACCTTCCCAGTCATTTTCAATTCAAGTACAGTAAACCATTAGTGGAGGTCAATTGCAATTTTTATTATTTTACAATTAATCTTTTTTATAGATTGGGAAGAACACATCAGCCAAAGAAATTACAAAGAAAGGGAGGATATTATATGTCGTACAATGAATGCTATTAACATCTTTTCCATGACTGGCAAAAGCTGCAACACACACACACACACACACACACACACACACATATATATATATATATATATATATATATATATATTTATTTCCAATTTGCTAACTGGATCCACAATGTCATGAGATCAGGTCAGGTCATGTGATAATGTAATGTAGCATGCTTACTCGAATAATGCCCATTGTTTCACTCACTAAAAAAAATAGTATGCAGCATACAGTAAGCTTGCATTTTATTCTGTTCATAGCCTTAAGCACAGAGAATGTTTTGATTGATTTTTTGATTGATTTGACAATTAAACTGCTATTAATCCAACAATCAGCAGCATCAGGAAAAGCTCATTTGTTTTGCTCTACGGCATTTTCATACATACCTGCTAACACTATTCATATTTCTGCCTAGTTATGATAATTAAGACAGCTACCAAGCTACTAATTAAGTTTCAAATTCAATTCCAATTTTTATGACAATACACGTTTCAAAAGCATAAACAATTCCTTAAGCACAACCAACTGTGAATCCATATTAGATTAACTGAATGTTTGAACAGCAGTGTTTCTTATGATTAATATTATTGTTGTTGTTTCTTTAATAGTCCATTTGTTTGGTTTTTCAACAACACGTGCATAATGTTGATTACCTAATCATAAAATAAACAAACAAATAAATATGCATGAATGTTTATCAAATATTAAATCACTCTAAACGTATTATATATCACATTATATAATAACATGTTGTGCATCTGCTTGAAGTTACAGCTCCAAAATTCTCAGCTGTGGAACATATTTGCACCCACTTTTGTTAAAGAGAAATGACTGCGCTCACACTCCCAATGATTAAAACAAAAAGACAATGGGTCACTCCTCTTCCTTTCCTAATGAGTCCCTGAAGAAACCTGTTTATCTGGGAAGTTTCCATGAAAAGACGATCATTCAGTCAACCATGTTGCCAAACAAGCATCACATGGCATGCACAATAGATATACATCAACATGCTTTGACCAGTGTGTTTGCATGAAATACATGCAAGCACATATTTTTAAGGACATTTATTCATTCCCTTGAGCTCATCAAAGCAATTCCTTCCAGCCTCAGGATAAAGCCCTGCTGGTTCTGTCTTGATTCCTTTGAACTCAATTTAAAAGTAAATATGCTGTCCTCCTGCTGCGTGTCAAAGCATCAGACGCTCTGTAACGGTACCCTCACATACCAAGCAGTACACCTCAGCAGTTTCTGTATACAGTGCAGCTAGTGTATGTATTCAGGAGAAAGAGAAACGTGTATCTCTCTCTGTGTGTGTATGTAAAAAAAAAAGAGAGATAGAGATAGGACAAGGGACAGAGAGAGAGAGCGCCGCAGGACAATTTTCTGTTTCTCTTTGCGAGCTTTAAGTTAAGAGCGTTGAGTCTTTGCTCATGGCGGTTCAACCTCCAGCTCTGATGACCTTGTTCTTTATTCTGCTGCTGGCTCTGCAGTCCAAATTAGATGTTACAAGCAAGAAAAAAAAAGTAAGAAATGTTTTACTAAAAGACAAAATGACTATCTGTGAATACTGACTTAAATGTTGGTCTTTTCTTCACCCATAGCTATTGTATTGCTCCTGAAGACCTGGAATTTATAGAGCCCAAGTCATGAACTTCAATTTTACAGTGTATTTTGTTTTCCTTTTAAATGCAACAATCCAGAATCACTGCTGTTGTATTTAAAAGATAGGCCTATATGTCCAGATTCCTAAAATAACCACGTACTGGTATAGACTGACATAAAGGGGTATAAACCATGACAGATTTGTTTTTAAATCCTTTAACCACATTTGAATGTAAGATAATTTAAAACAGACACATATGCACACTTCAGTGTTTATCTAAAGTGGATTATATTGGATTTATATCAAATTTACACCAGCATGTGCTTAGCCAAAATGTTAAACAGCACCCGTAGTTTCTCTATAGTGACTTTGGAATGAAGGTGTTAGTGTAACCTTCCCACTGATCCCACATCGGTGCCGACCTAAACACAGCACTTCTGATATCAGGAAGATTTGTGTTCTTGTGTTTCTGTGCTTACTGTTATGTTCTACAAAGAAACCACTAAACTATATTTCTGCTGATATTTTGTCTACTATATGCAGCCAATGTCTAGATTAATATCTCTTGAAATGTTAGTCATACTCAGGCACAGATGTTCTTTGTCTGCGTAACACAAAGTGTTATCCTGAACTTTATTAAAAAATCTCTTTAATTGGTTTGACAAATATAGTATAATATTATTGTCTTTTGGAAACCAGGCGACCAGTTTTTACTTAGAATAAATGTGATACTGTTGGTTCATTTTTGGATGGATCTCTAGATAGATAGATAAACTGCTCAATGCTCAAAAAGTACAAATAACAAGCAAAATGGGTTTTCTTCATCTCATATCGAGTTCCAAATGAAACAAAGAATTGATTCCTGCTATTTCCTTTCAAGATGTATATTCTCACACCCAAACACACACAAATACAAACAGATGGTTTGATCGAGTTCAGTTTCTTATCTGTTTGTGCAGTTACTTTTTTTTCCACAAAACAAAGTACTGTTTTTTTTTTTCTACCTTGTCCAAATGCTTTTCCCTTTTTTCTCTATAATTGTGTTTTTCCCTCCCCAGAAGCATTCAGGAAGGTTAAGCTTTAGATGAAGCTTAATTAGTCTCTGGTTCAGCCATTATGCTCTCAGTGTTCTCATCGGGCCACACAGTGATGTTGAGCTGGCATGGGGTCAATACGAATCGGATTGCTTTCGACCAGTTGAGTCAAAGGGAAGCTGGAGAGATGGCACTGATGGGTTTCTAATGTGCTTTTGGACATTCTGCATAATACTTTGCAAACTTTGTAATTTGTGTGAACACTACAAAATCATTTACAACGAGAAAGGTCTTAAAGGGATAGTTCATCCAAAACAAACAAAAGTTCCAATAGTTTAATTTATTATTTAGTGAAAATCTCAAACTTACGGAGCCAAAGGAAAAAAAAAAAAAATCAAGACCCACAAATCCGTGGTCACTCTTTTGCAATTCGTCCACCATTTATAAACAGAACTCACAGATTCTTAAATTGTTCCCTCGATATATTAAATTGTGCCTGCGGATTAATAAACCGTACCCACAAATTTTCATGGCCATGCTTTTGCAATCCGTTCCCACATTTTTGCAAACTGCACTCTTGAGATGTGAGGCCCGTGCCTGCTCTGACATACTAATGAATGCCAAAGTCAGGATTTCCCTATTTTTTTTTTTTTGTTTTTTTTTTGCATGTCTTCAGAACCCTTGACATATACAAGTATGTTGTTGATGATAGTATATTGATGATACTTAAATGTCTTTTTTAAACTCAAAGTTGATCACTGTTCCCTGACATTTGCAGTAGCGTGAGCAGGACATTTTTATGTATTTTATTGTGCTAAAAAAAGGAGTTACCCATTAGAGCAACACCAGGATAAGTAAATATTGTAATGATTGAATTCTCCTTTTTAGGTGAACATCCATTCAAGTCTGACCTGCAAAACAAAAAAAGGGGGCCGTCGATTGATTAGTAGTTTACATTAAATCATGCTGCTTGGATTGGTCAGAATTGGAGGCTGCCTGTTCTCATTTGACAACGTATACATTAATGTGACACACTTAAAGGTGCCCTATAATGTGAAATTGAATTTATGTTGGCATAGTTAAATAACAAGAGTTCAGTACATGGACATGACATACAGTGAGTCTCAAACATCATTGTTTTCTCCTTCTTACTTAAATCTCGTTTTTTAAAAACACCCCTGAAAAACAGGCGAATCTCCACATAATACCGACTCTGACGTAAAAGTCGGGATCATTAATATGTATGACCCAAAATATTTGCACATGCCAGCCCATGTTCAGTGACAGACGAGACGGAGCTGGGCAGCCGAAGCATTGCCGTTGATCAGTGTTTGGATGTACACATGAACACAAAAGTATTTTTAGTTCCTTCATCCGAGCCTCTGTAGAAACAATGGGTTAATTTTATTTTCTCTGGATATTTCCAAACATTTCACCGACGACTGTTTCCTCAACTTCCCAAGAGCTGGCCTCAGACCGAGTGTTATTGTTGTTCAAGTTCAGACAGGTAAAGTTAACGTTAATCTTTCACTCAAAATCGTTCAATACTGTTTATGCATCAGTAAGTCAAGCCAGGGACTTCACATCGTTTCTACTAAAATTTAGTAGAATGAAAAAATAATAATAATTGTGAATAAATTGTATACAGAAAGCGATCAATATCTTTCCACACAGCGCGAGTTTATCTGGACACTTGCCAAACTCGTTATGAATTCAATGACACACGTTACAATGCACAACGAAGCTCTTGCTGTATTTACATGATCGTGTCTGCATTAGTGAAAGCAGAGAAGGCAGAAATTGCGTTGCAATGATAAGATCTTTATCCTCGCGATCGACAGGCTGTCTGTCCTCTGCTTGCTCAATACTCAACACAGCAACATTTTATGTGATTGGAATAGTTCAAAATACTTCAAAAACATCTCACGATTCGTTAACACTAGAAGTGCCAGAATTCCAAAACTACTAGAACGGCCACAAACGGTCATTTTGACCGTTAGATTCAAAACAGTGTTTATTTCGTTGATGAATAATTTTCGTAATTATTTTCGTCAACCAAATTTTTTCAAAGACGAAAACGAGACGGTAACTAAATAAAAACTTGGTTTGAATGACAAAAACTATGACGAACATGTTAGATAGTGACGATTTGCGAAGTGGTCAATAGGCTAATAATCATAATAGAGCAGAACTAGTGAACAGCCCATGCAGCAAAACAAACAGCGCAGGACAGGGCAGCAGAGCTCACCAGGATCATCCGACACGAATGGATCTGTATCCGCCGTGTCTGATGATAGCAGCCGTCTCTTTTTCCTTGATGTGGACTCTGACGAGGAGGAAATGCACGGGAAACGTCACGGTCACTTTCCACCTCCGATTGTTCCCCTGATCAACAACTAATGTATAAATTATTATATAGCAAACACCGCTACAGAGGTGACCGGACGGACCTTTCTGTTGACAGTTGAGAGAGAGAACACGATCAACCGCGGGATATTTAACGGAAAAATACCGCAAAATTCAGTGCGGTCAATATGACCGTCTATGGCCGAAATAGGTAAATGTGTTCATTTTTTTTGTTTTGCCTTACGTTTACGTAACTTAATTTATATGAAAAGCATTTTAAATGAAAATACAGACAATTTTAGGAAAAGTCAGGTACCAGCAGGATTTTATTTTTTTTTTTTTCAACAAAGTTATTGTAGATATAAAAATGACCGTTGTGGCCGTTCTAGTGTTAATCTCGATAGCTGTAATAGAAAAAAACTAAAATAGCTGGAGTAAAATTATTCGAAACAGTTTCACATGTAATACTTAGCTATTTTATATGCAAGCATGTCAGCCAATCACAGCAGAGGCCGGTTACACACAGCAGACACGGCCCTTCAAACAGAGTGTTCAGATCAGAGGCTAAAATCAGGCTAGGAAAAATGCCTTTTATTTCTAAATTATGATTATTTTTGATCTAAAAAAAAATACTAACATTATAAGGGCAACCCAGGAAACATTATAAAATAATAATAATAAAAAAAAAAACGATTTTAGGGCACCTTTAATGACTGTTAGGCATTACAGTGTGACTATTAAGGGTTGATATCTGTGCAGGTATTTGGATGTTTAAATCTGTAGTCTTGGAGTGATTGAATCGTACACACCGCCACTGACTTGAGCTACAAAGAAGCTCTGGCCACACAGTGGACAAGGACGCTTGTCAAAAAGTAGGGAAGCAGGGAAGCTTGTTGACGCTTTGGCCGCTCTGAAGTAACAGCATTCTATATTCGATCATGGGAGAAAAGAAGTGTTACAACCAAGCATGCCACACAAGCCCTCAAAAGAGAAGCAAAAATGTCTTGATCGCCCCCCAGTGACCGCTCCTATTATAAATCATAAACCCCGCCTCCCCAATTTATTCAACGGCACGTGAGACCAACTAAACAATTAAATTAACACTTCAAATATATTTTTTTCCGAAGATAGTTTCTGTCATTTACAATGTTTTTATCGAACACGTCTCATCCCAAGACGTCAACTAACTGACGCTTTTGACCATACGTCACCATCCGCAGTTTTAGGGTACCCTTTAACGTCAGTTACATGACGATCCTGGGGCATCATCCAACTCACGCTTTACCTTTAACGTCAGTTAGATGACGTGGGTAGGTTTATGTCTGGGGTAGGGTTAGGATTACATTGAGTCATCTAACGACGTTAAAGGGTACCCTAAAACAGCGGATGTTGACGTATGGTCAAAAGTGTCAATTGTATGACGTCTTGGGATGAGACATCACGCTGATGTAAGTTCAAGTGTTTGTTTTTAAAACAAGTGTGTTTTTTAGTTAGTTATTTGATGCGGTGGTGTGACATCATGATTGACAGCTGACCTGTGGTTAGAGGCGTAGTTTCTATATTGCATCACATTTGGATGTAATAAATCCTTATCTTGAGTAAAATAAGTAAGCTGACATTCAATACATCCGGTGCCTTTTATTTAGAATAAATACAAATGTAATTTACATCTTTTAGTTTTTCATTACAGTCCTGTAATTTATATCTAAAAAATCTAGCGTTAATTGGATCTCAAACAGTTTAATCAAAAATAGTTATTACTCCACCACGTGTGAAACCAACGTGGTTGAACGATACTTTCGACATTGGGTTTCGGGAAACAGTCGCGACTGCCAGTAAAGTAAAGTAAAGTGTAAAAAGACAGGGATTTTGACCACGTAATTATTGAGTCGATTGTGGTCCGTACCGATAATAAAAAGTTACAGTACTAGAATTCATACAACAGGCACTTATATATATATATATATATATATATATATATATATATATATATAGTATAACTGCTGGGTTTTTTGTCACCACCTTTCACCATACTAACGATGGCCTTGGGTATACCTATCATTATGAGGACATCCCATAGGCATAATAGCCGTTTTCCTCAAAGGAAAAGGACCAAAAAAAAAAAAAATAAACCCAATAAATCCAATTTCTCACAATTTCTGGTATTGCTGTATTTGTAAGGACATTTGGTCCCCACAAAGTAGGGGTTACCAGAACCACACACACGTATTAGCTTGTCTCAGACCCACAGCATAAGGCAAAAATCATTTTAAATTTTCATCAGGACCAAAAATGTATAGAACATAAAATTTGCATTCAGCACTACATCTGTTCCTGAGGCAAAAATTACTGGTTAAGAAGTTCATTTTGCATGGATTTGAAATCATTACAGAAACTGTGCCATTAGAGAGCTGGCATTTTATTCGACTGGTACACCAAATCTCTCTAAATATGGTAATAATTTAGCTAGCAGTTGGAAGCAGTATATTGATTTAGGTGTTGATGTAGATGTGTTTATGCTGTCCATTTGTGTATTTATGAATATTCCTATTTGTTTAATTAGTGTAACTGGGCAGCAGGGGGGAGAGTCAGGGCCAAATTTGAGAGGCTAAAGCCTACGTTTTATTGGATTTAATTTACTTTATGTTTTTTGCCAGTTGTATATTTAAGGCAGAGAGGCTGAGAGAGTGCAAACAAATTTCACTGCCAAAAGCATCACACACACGCGCACACACACGCACACACACACGCACACACACACACACACACACACACACACCAAACCCTATTTCATACTTATTTGGCCTCTCATAAATGTCCTGACAATTAAAACAAAAACCTAAAAAAAAAAAAAAAAACAGGTCTGTAAACATACCCAGTCGGTTTCAGTTCTGTCTGTTTTCAAAACTAATAATTTGTGCATTTTATAGAACTAGACTCGCATTTCCTGAAGGTGTATGGTAATGTTTTCAGTAAATGTAGGTTTTCAGTTCTGTGTAAAATTAAATGCTATCACAGCCACCACAAACTGCCGATCAGCTCTGTCTGTCAGCATGAAAATAATGTGACGCCGTCAGTATAAAGGTTGCCAAAGAAGAATTTAAATAGACAAACTAAAATTCAATATGCAAATGTTACAATGATATCATCAATATCAGGTAATTTTTTGAAAGTTGAATATTATCAATATATAAGTTCTAGAATTTAGTATTATAAAATATTATAATGATTATTAAAAAAAAAAAATGGGGGGGGGGGGGGGGGGGGGGGGAGTGGCGCACAGGCAAGACACACGCCTTTGGTGTGAGAGACCCAGGTTTGAATCCACTGTGAGACACCAATTTGTCCCTGAGAAAGACACTTAAAACCCTAGTTGGTCCAGAGACATGCGACCTCTGACACATATACAGTATATAGCAATTGCTGCTTTGGATAAAAGCGTCAGCTAAATGAAATTAATAAATAAAAACAGACACAAAAACAAACAAACTTTTAAGTGAGTCTGTACATCATATAGTTTAAGCTGAATTAATTGCTGAAAATTGAGGTGAAGAAAAAGTTAAATGCTGCTTTATACAATGATTTATCTAATGATCACGCTGTCATTATATAAATATATTAATATTTATGATGAAAATCTGTAATATACTATGCAGGTTCTGCCAACAGCTGAGGTCAGACACATAACTGAATCAATTTCTCACCAAGCCCAGCAAAACTGACTTTCACAATGACTAGCTCAAAGGTCAACAGCAGATACCATCCATCTTTTACAAGCAGGCTGGACCGTACAGTGTGTGTGTGTGTGTTTTCTTTAAAAATATGTACAAAATGGATGACAGGTTAGTCAGAGCACAGCTATAGCACTGCATATAGACATTCAATTCAGATATTAAAGAGCCCCTAACATAACATTTGAAATGTTCATATTTTTGTTTTAGGAGTTCCCAAAAAAATGAGACATGATGTAAAAACGAATCGGTTACCTAATATAACCTCACTTCTCTCTAGAAGAGGGAACAATTATTGGATAAGTTAGCTTAAGCTACAGGAAAGATTCATCTGTTCGAGATATTGAAGCCAAAAAATTATCCTTAATTTTATATTCATTCTCAATGCAGTGCAACATTTAGCTGACCTAGAGCAGGCTGCCTAGCGTGCTCGACGGCTGCCCTGCGGGAACTGCAGCAGCCTACCACTGAGCCTGGTTTGACGTCACTCCCGAAGGGCGCTCGCGCCCTCATCACGGTTTTCATTGACTGACGGGAAAGTGCGAGCACAGCTGCTTACGCAATACTCGTTCCCACTTCTAGAGAACACAGAGGTTACGTTAGGTAACGTTCTCTTACAAGAGGTTCTCTCATATTACGTAAATTAGCTTATGCTACGGGAACCCTTTGGCAATGGCGTGCACACCAAGCATCCACTCATGAGTCCCAGGGAATCCCAGGGATCCTCACTTATAGAACACACATCTCACTTATACTGACAGAAGTTTAGCCGGCAGGGCGGGAACTTCCAGGTTATAAAACCTAACAAAGATGGATTTGGAGGCCAGCCCGTAGCCAAACATGTCATGAACAGAAATTCCGCAGGACCATCCCAATGACGAGGCTGAAATGAGTGAAATGAGTCCTGACACCCATTGCAGGGCATTGCAGACCTTTTGACGCATATGAAGCTGCAATAGTGTTCACTATCAATCTGGAAAGGCTTTGTTTCGAGGCGGCGAGACCTTTTTGGTGCGCCCACCGAACGAATCGAAGAGCTGCTCCGAGCACCTGAAAGGGGCGGGGCGCGTAATGTAAGCCTTCAGCGCCCTGACCGGGCAGAAGAGATTAACATAGCTCTCGCTATCGGATGCTGGCTGACCTATGCTCTGAATGGAGTGCCAATCACTGGGCATAACCATGTCTAGGTTTGAGGATGAATTTGGAGTCATTCGGTCTGAACTCAAGAAACGCAACGGCACATTTAGATCCCTCACGCGTTTGACTGATGACAAGGGACAGGTACTTTAGATTCAAGGAATCTAAATGTTCATAGGGATATGCTTCCAGGGCCTCGAAGACTAAGGAAAGATCTCACAGAGGTACCGATGGGGGGCGTGGGGTGTTCATCCTTCTGGCTCCTCTAAGGAAGCAGATGACAAGCTCGTTCCTTCCTAGTGATCGGTCGCGAGTCGACTCTGCGGACGCTGCAATGGCCGCCACGTAGACTTTAAGCGTGGATGGGGACCTCCCCTTGTCCAACTTGGAGGAAAAAAAACTAAGTAACCCTGAGACCCCACAGGTCAGTGCACCATTTAGAGAACACCGACCATTTAGATGCATAAAGATTTCTGGTAGAGGGAGCTCTAGATTGCGTAATCATGTTCATCACTCCTTCTGGCAGGGCAACAGGTATCCATTGATCAAACATGCATGCAGAGACCAGCGCTCTGGATGGGGATGCCAGATCAAGCCGCGAGCTTGAGAAAGGAGATCTGCCCTCACCGGAATCGGCCACGGGGCTGTCTGTGATTTGGTTCTCCCATCGCAGGGTTATAAGGAGCACCGAGTGGCGTGTTTCCTTGATCCTCTTGATCACCTGTGACAATAGAGAGACTGGAGGGAAGGCGTACAGTGGGAGGCTGGGCAAGGTTTGGACTAGGCGTCGTCGTTCTTCGAAAAAAAGAACATTGAGCAGTGAGCGTTGTCTTTTAACGCAAAAAGGTCAACTTCCACTTTGCCGAAAAGGCACCATAGTAACTGGACTGTTTGGGGGTGCAGGGACCATTCCCACGGGGGCATGATGTCCCTGGACAGTCTGTCTGGGCGGTCATTCAGGTGGCCTGGCACATGTGCAGCTCTCAGTGAGTGCAGATGGTGCTTAGACCAAACGAGGAGGTTCCTGGATCTGACACCGCCCTAACAGTCCATGTTGGACACCGCAGACATGCTTGGGCTTCAGCGTGATCCTTGGCCGAGGCCCCCATGGGGGAGGCGACCTGTGGCAGCTGGCCGAGCACGAGCTAGGGCAGCCGCCCCGACGTCGTTGCGAGGGCTGGAGAACAAGTTTTCTGTGAAAATACTGTGCTTTAGAGAAATATATGTGTGCTTTGAAAAAAAGTCTCAATTATACTTTTTTTATTATTATTATTGTATAATTATTTTTTTTTTATTATATTTTTGACAAAATGTCAAACTGCTGTCAATGTGGTGACCACAGTGATCAAACAGAGGAAATATTTAAAAATGATGTGTATGTGTGCATTTTATGTAGGCTTACTTTTGGCTGAGAAACTCTTGGCACCCTGAACAAACTTCGCACATTTCCTCTTGTACAATGTTTGTGTGAGTGAAAGACCACGCTGTTTTAAAGTTCAAAGAACAACAAACAAGAGGAAATGTTTTACTACACCTCTGTATGATCATGCTGACATGAAAAACACTGCTGCCCATCCGTTCAGTGTGTACGTGTGTGCGAAAGTCAATGCGGTCCTGAAGAGCTCTTCTAAAAGAACCATTAAAGTGCTTTTCACATTAAAATGAAGTGTAATCATGTCTAAACGTTGAGCGCATAGATACAAAGACATTTTAAACACATCTTAAAGTAAAAAGTGAGCTGCTGACCTTAAAGTTTAGCCTGTCCGTAAATATATTAACAGCACCGTGCATTGACCTTGCTAGTTAGCCAAATAGCGTCATTTGCCTCAAAGCAGCCAAAGGGAAAAGTGTGTGAAAGTGTGTGAGTGAGAGAGAGAGTGTGTGTGAGTGTGTGTTGGCCCAGAGACGCAAGTCACACATAACTCACTCATCTTGTTTATATAAAATTTTGGGTGTTACCATAAGCCTTGAATTTCCATGTATCACTTTCCTAAGATGCACTCTGAACCATATTCTTAATTTATGTCATTTTACCTCTTACTGAAATGAAGGAATGATTGAAAGAAAAGCTGTAGATGGTAATTTAGGTGCTTAATGAACTCATTTACCGCATTGTTAGGCACAATAAGAGCAGGTTGTTCCACAATTGCTGCTGTTAATGCAGTTGAGGAAAGGTTTTAGAGGTTACTGGGAAATTAGGCTCTGACAGGCAGAATGATTAGTCATGCTAGAGATTACCTGTCTCTCTCTCTTTCACTCTTCATCCGTGTGGTGTCAGTGTTCTGGCAGACTGCGCTTTTATAATGTTGATGAACCAACACATGTTGACCTTTTTCCCTCAATTTCATCTGCCCTGTCTAGTTTTACCAATAATTGGAGGAGAAAGAGAAAGTAAGAAGAGAGCATTACATTTCATATTGCAGTCAAGATAGTTCTGTGACGTCACAGGTATAAGGGTTCTCAACATGTATCTCTATGTTATGCATAACTATGTAATTTAATAACAGCTTAAATGTAAATAAGGGGAAAAGGTTTTGGAAACATCGACGTCACAATCGAAACTGTTAAAACATATACTGTAAAGTATCGTGTACACATTTTTTTTTTTTCGTTTTTCAAATCAACTTAAATAATTTATGTGGATCAGATAACATAATATTTTGAGTTTCTGATGATTAAATCAATCTCCTTCATTGTATTAACTCAATTTTTCCATTTCAATTAACTTAAAATTTTTTAAGGTTACTTCATTTTTTAAGTTAAACCAACAACATATATATATATATATATATATATATATATATATTTACAGTGAAAAGTATGTTTCTATAGAGCATATGAGTGAATTCAGGTTATTTTGGACACTTCATTTCAATGGCAAAAAGTGTCCCAATTAACCTGAATTCACCCGTAGCTGAGCAGTTTTCTTTTTTTCTCAGTGCATGAAACATACCATAACTGTATTATTCATGCATAAATGCAATTATTGAATGAAAAATTTGAAATAATTAATTTCTCACAGATGAAAATAACGCTCTGTCTGTGGTGTTGATAATTCAGCTAATTAAACACTGACATGCATACTCCAAAAAAAAAAAAAATGGTTGTAAAAATTAGACTTAAGACATAGGTGCAACTTTTGAATCCCCCCCTACTGAATTTTCACATTGTTCTAGTCTGGTTAGTCTTTGTGATTTGGTGATGGATGTATAGCCATGCTGTTAACCAGCAAAACTTGGCTGGTGAAGCTGGTCAACCACAGTGTATTAGTAAACGACACTAAACATATTGTCAGTCATATGGCAGTGTTTTGTGGAAAGAGAGAAATACTGCCTGTCAATTGCATGAGTGTAATAAGTGTTCTGAATGGTCATGTGCTTTATTTACTCTTGATGGCCAATAACATTAGCAACAAACATTTAGCAGCTCCAAACAGTGTCCCCTGTAACATCAGAAATTAATGGACAAGGACACACAACAACACACCGCCGTGTACACACACACACACACACACACACACACACACACACATACATACATGAACACTAGAGGGTTGAGACTGTAGATTCCAGGCATTCACTCTCATACTCACTTGTACACGCCGTTTTCACATTAAAGCCATGTTTTTACTACTCTCATAAAGCATCTTAGAGGTGACCTTGGGAATGACTGCTATGAAATGATGTAATATTAGTTCCAATAAAAGGTGTGGAGAATACATTCATAAAGACTCCCAACACATATTAATAGTAAAATGTGCCATTAAAACAACGGGCAGATTTTTACAAAGTGTGCTTTGTCCTCTGAGGGCTACGGCAATCTATTAAAGAACAAATGTTCACATGTGAAATCAGACAGACATGACCTTGACAAATGGAAAGAGAAAGTGTGGATTTTAACATCACACTATTCGCAGACACAAGAATCCTTTGACACCTGAGTGAATACACAAAGACATTCTTGAGCAGTGAGTTTTATATCATGCCATATTGTCAAAAGCAAAATAATATCTGCCTCTTTTCCATAGAACAAAAACAGATGGTGACTAGAGCCCTGGAGGTCCAAAATGCGACAATGAAGTGGTATAAAAGTCCCATGAAATAATCCAGACAGGTATATAACTGGCTGAATTGGAATTGAATTGAATAGACAGAATGAGTGTGATGGTGCAGAAATGGATGAGTTTTGCACCAGCAGGACAGAAGTTCAAATGAAGTGAAGTGAAGTGAGAGAAGTACAGCAGTGAGTGTTGCGCAGGAAATGCATTTCAGTCTGTTCTCTTCTTCCACAGAGTGATAGCTGAAAGGCAGGTATCCATCTTCACCTGTCTACATTCAAACTCCCACCTGATTGCCCGTAGCTACCTCATATTGAAATTACAAATCTGTGTGCGCGTCTATGCTCAAAATCTGTGAATTGGCTTTCCTTCATTTCATGTGTTGGAATTCGAATCAAACAGACCAATTCCAGCAGTAATTCAAAGAAAAAAAAGTAAAGACTTTCTGGGAAATAAAGTGTTTTATTTATTTCCCTTTTCCACCAAAAGAAAAATTAATTTATGAAATACATAAAGTATTTTATCCTGAAATATAGTACAGTTAAAAAATTTGGAGTCACTAAGTTTTTTTTTTTTTAAAGTACACTTTTATTTAGCAATGATGCATTAATTTGATCAAAAGTGGCAATACAGACATTTATAATGTTGCAAAAGATTTCTAATTTCAATAAATACTGTTTTTTTAAGCATCAAATCAGCATATTGATTGTTTTCTTAAGGATGTCAATATAGGATATACATGGTCGTAAGCCAAAAACGTAATGTATCAAAATAACGTATCAAACACAGTTACAAATGCACACACACACACACACACACACACTGCACTGACCTAGAAAGGAGGAAGGAAAGTATCTGTCAAAACAAGATGTTCGCCTGATGAATGTGCGTCTTTGCTCAGCATTTCTCTAAAACAGATAGTTGTTAAGAAACTAAATCTACAGTAAATAGGGATATTTTACAAGCTTAAATACCCTGTTTCTATATGTCTGGTCGCTAATGTTCATAAGATCTTCCATTGCTGGGATATTATCACTCTCTTTCTCGTTCGTTATAGATTTATGAGATGGGTATATTGTTATGCGAGTATTATTCTTCAGGCTGGTCTATGTGCCAGATCTCAGTTTATCTAACCCCTACACATTTATCTCCTGTTTCCTTACAGGCCCCATCACGAAGGGAAGGGCCTTCCTTTCTGTGTGTGACCATGTGTGCGTGTATGTGCGTTGACTCCATTATAGTTGAAATACAACATCTTTATGTCTAATATATGCTAGTCTTCGTGAGTTGGAATTTGAATCAAAATGGAGCAATTTAACTGCAATTCAAAGAAATTGTGTAATAACATTGTAGGAAACTGTAAAAAGTAATGACATTCTCTCAAACTTAATTCCCGACATCTATATGCCTGCTAGTTTAAGATTATTGTCTTAACATGCATTCTCGTGTTAAATACAAATGCATCCATATGTCATGCTTTAAGTTGCTGTAGTAATAACAAATGTGACCCATGCTGGCAAAATGAGTCTGAATGTGCACAGGCTAATTACAAGCTAGTGAGCAAAAACAAGTGAGCAATTTACATTTTGGTTAAATTTGGGCTTTTCAAAAAAAGAACAAAAAAATGTTTATTTTTTACATTAAGCCCTTGTCTAGTGATTCCAAATGTTCTAAATAGCAATTACACATCTAAAAGCATCTTTATTTATAAGTTTTCTGAGAGGAATACTTTTACCTGGTCCATGAAAAATGCCCTTATTCTCTGCTCACTTCTCAACAACTGGCGCTTCCTCTCAGCATCTCAGCATAAGTTTGGTATCGTTTTAAAGCACAGCATTCCAACTTTGTGAATATTCAGTGAAAATTATCAGTGGCACGAGTCTTAACCAATGAAATGTGATTTTCAAACTCATGCTGAACAAAATAAAATGATCTTAGTCGCTTACTGACACATCCGAAACGTGCAAAGACGCATCAGACAGCGTACAAATGCATTGGCCTAGTACTTTTTGTCCCTCTCTGCTATTATAGTTTTTCATGATTGCGGAACTACATGGACATCTCCGTGGACCTACCCCTCCCGTGTATATAAAGATAATAAATTCTTCGTTTATGAGCATAACTCAAACAATTGGCATGAGGTATTTGTACATCATTGAGGACATATTTATGAAGTTGAGCTCTATTTCATGCCTTCCTGCTCTTCAATGAACAAATTCAGTCAAAAAACGCCTGTCTCTGTGAGTAAGTGAACGCAAACACAAAACGCACGATCTGTGCATTCGGTCTAAAAGGGACAGCATCCTATTGATCCTGCTATTGTCAGCGTTTTTAATGTTAACCAAGCAAAAAAGGACAAAGAAAGAAAAAACACTCACTGCTCTTGAACTTTAAAAATGATATGAAGACTATGCAGTGATATTTATTTGATTTGCCTACTTTATTAAAGGGATCCCATGCAGTTTTTTTGTAGCTTAACTGAAGAGCTTCGGAGTTATTGAAATGGTGGTATGACTTCTTTCGGATCCTTACTTGTTCAGATAACATTTTCCGCTGAAAATTATTATTTTGGTCATACAAAGTACTTCCAAAAAGAATAATCTGTGATTCTGAAGTATCCACAGAGATCAGTATTGATTGACAGCTGCTCACTCTCCTCAAACATTGGATTCATCCGCGCTGTGACGTGTCGTGGCATAACTCACGTAAAGTTGACAATTCTCTATGCTTATTATATCAATTTTGTAAATGCTCACAAAAAAGTTATGGACTACAGCTTTAAGTAGTTGGAGTGACTTATTAATCAACTTAAAAAATTGTGTTAATGCTACAAATTAATTAATTAATCTAACTCAATATTTCTTGTTGGTTGAACGTAATTTCACTCAAAGTTGTCATAACTAAAAAAAAAAACTGTTGTGTTTCTACTTTTTGCTGAGCCAACACATCGTGGTAAAAAATTAAAATCTCTCTCTCTCTCTCTCTCTCTCTCTCTCTCTCTCTCTCTCTGAGTCTAGGAGTTTGTCTTGTCAAAACTTTATCAAGACATATGATTAATGAGCAATCATTAGCATCAGTGATTTCAGCTTGTATCCTCTCAAAATGCTTCTTCACTCAGGAATTTTTTTTTTTTTTTTTTTTTTTCCTCGAAGATAATGCATACACATGAAACTAATGAACTTAAAACCACAGCTGGGAGTTGTTTAATGTAATTAAACATGCAAAGAAATTACATTATTAATAGTAACATTTTGTTAATTTTTGTTAAAAAAAACAAAAAAAAACAACGTATTTGCTATGAATATAATGATCACACAAGGAATCCTTTTTTTATTTAAATCTTGCTCAAATAAATGTGTGATTTGAAAGTGAAATAGTTTGAATTTGATTTAATCACATTTCTTGGCAAAGCCATATTATTTTTGTCACTATAAGACATATTTCAGAAGGCTGAATTATCAGAGAGCTTATTTTCATATGAAAGCACTTGAACTTCATCCGAAAGCACTTGAAATTTTATGTTAAAAAAGGGAGACTTCATCAACAAATGAATTCTCCTGTTAATTTTTTTCTCATGCAAACAAGACTAAGAAACTAACAACTAAATTAACTAAATTAACAACAACTAAATTAATAAACAACTAAATTAACTAAATTAACAACAACTAAATTAATAAACAACTAAATTAACAACAAGATATACAGTGTGTGTGTATATATATATATATATATATATATATATAATAGGTTATAGAAAAGAATAAAAGAGGAGACAGACAAGGAATCCCATGGCTTTTGGAGATGATACACACTTGGGGGGTTTGCTGTAAGTACATTCTGCTGTTGTTAAAAATTAAAATATGGTGACAACATAACGTGACACATTTTGGTGTCTGTCTTTTTTGGTACTTGTAAAATTTTACATGTAAAATCATGTGTACAGTATCTACTTTTTAAATGCAACCCCAATTTGTGATTTGTCAATTCTCAATTCTCAACTGTCACCTGCCAATATACGGGCAACCTAAACTTACCTCACTATATTACTATTAAATCCTAATCTAGTCATGACAACTATATATAGTTGGAAAGGTCTAAGACTGTTAAATAGATATTTGACTGCTGTTTTTAGCTACATATTATGAAAACCGATGATTTTTTCACCAGTGCACCTCAAAAACATTTGCACCATAACCGGAGTTCCGACCTTTGTCACAAAAAGTTGACGCACACACCTTTAATAATTGAAACTTTGGGTTTTCATGCTAAAAGTTGATGATGAAACATACAATCTAGTATTTTTCAATAAAAAAATATAATATAATATTATCTTCTAAATATATATATATATATATATATATATATATCATCCTCTAAAGTATATTTTTAATCGCCTTTTTTATTACATCACATATTTTAGTAGTTATCATAAATTAGATATCATTTGAAAGCTTACAAACTCAGAATTCATCCTGTGAAAACCGTGTTATAATTGAATGTTGCGTTACCATAGAAACAGCATTCTAAATTATTTTATCAGGCTCCACCCCTTTTGGGCATCATTATATTTCATAATTTATGATCAAAACCTTTTCTAATTTTGACAAAACACATATTGTCAGAAAATTTAGTCTCAAGGTTCCAAATTTTGTGACAGAATTGATATTTGGACACAAAACTATTAATTTGTTAAGGCAATATATAGAACTAAATTCAATGCAATTCAATGGCTATTTTTGATACTACACCTAAACAAAATCTCATGGGAACTTCATTTTTGTGATAGCAACTTCAAATTTGGAACATAACTTGGTTAGATTCATGGCTTTTATTTTATAGTAATTTTAGAGTATAAACATATTGTGTAAAATATACATAATATATATATAAAATTTAAAAAAAAAAATCAATGTTAAACATGCATGACCTTCGAGCTCTCAGATGGCATTGCATGATCATGATACTATATTATATATACAGTAACATGGGCTCGGGAGAAGTCTATACATCTGTAATTTTACTTCCATAATTTTAGTAAGGTTATTTACAGCTAATAATTAAAAGGGTTTTACAGCAGTGTGTGTGTACATTCTTTTCCTTTTTATTTATTAACATGTTTTACAGTGTACCTGTGTGTGTGTGAATGCTGTGTCAAACATAATGTAGGGATCAGCACGCAGTTTCATTTCCTGGAGATGATTGATGGCTCAGGCTGTGTGTGTGTGCGTGTGTGTGTGTGTGTGTGTGTGTGGTGAGAGAAGGAGTTGTCATGGCGATAGGGATGTAAACAGCCCAGCGGTCCTGCCACAAAGGAGCTGATGTGACTGAGTCAGCACACACACACGCACACACACACTTCTACTGATGAAAACAAATGGGAGTTGTCTCAGATTGATGTCACTTTAGGGTTCACAGTCACTTTACACATGTGTGCACACACACACAAAAACACACACACACTTTATTGACAAATCACCATTATGATTTTATTTCTACACTCAGTTCAGCTCAGATTGCAAGAGGCATGATTTCAGGAGTCACCTATGTCAAAAGAGCTGGCCGCACAGAGAAGGAGAGTTAGAAACTTTAAAATATATGCAAGTCTGCTCAGATATGTAACCTTTAACCCTCCTGATCGCCTAAACCCTCGCCATTAATCGTCATCAAACACAAACACAATATACACATTCAAACATACTCCTGGTTAATGGCTCCAGTATATCATGAGACTGTCACTGAAGTTCATGAGCAGTTTTCCAGTTCCTTACAGGGGATCGTTTACATTATTTATACAGGCTTCTGTACTCTATAGTAAAACCCAGACGTCACATGGCTTTACTGAGGTTGTTTACATCTTTATAAATTATCTGTGTGCGTGTGTGTGTGTGTGTGTGTGTGTGTGTGTGTGTGTGTGAGAGAGAGAGAGAGAGAGAGAGGTGGAACAAGCCATTTAACACAAGCACTCTATTTTAATTAGATGGAAAGTGACTGCTTACCCACACCATAAATTTAAGATTTCTTTAAGGCACTGAGGAGATCATGACACACAGTCGGTTATTCAGAAATTAACATTACCTCCCAGCCCCCAAAGAAAAAAAAATATTATATATATACAGTATATATATATATCAAATGAAATAATAAAATAAAATTATGTTGATATGTAACAAAAGGTCAACATAATGGCATGATTGGCACAAAGATTACAGCCTCTATAGATACAGGCTAACTGCAAACATTTTCATTAACAAAAAAGTTTCACATTACTATAGACTTCCACTGACTCTCACTCAAGACACAAAACACAAAACTATTTGTTGATGTGAGTGATGCACACAGGAATGGGGGAACATTCTCCGACTCAATAAGCAACGAGTTTCATCTTTTTTAAATGTAAAGTCTAATTTCGTCTTCATCTTGTCTGTACACCTGAAGCGATCCACCCAATCTAGTGCATGTCAATATGTGTTGGACCCTTGCCTGTTATCCCATCTGTAAGATTTGCAGCTGCAGATATATGGTTGGTCTTGTGCACTTAAGGGAGAGATCATTATATATGAGTGGAGCAGATGTGTGAGTGTGTTTGTGTTCATCGAAGCCAGGTGGGCTAAAACACTCTGAAAAAACTGAGCCACTTCATTCTGAGATGAACAAGAACATCTTTCATCCACTGTCCCATCTCTTTCTACATAGGTTTTGTGCACGATCCAGGCACAGTTCTACATGGGAGCGCTCTCAGATTAAATTGTAATAATGTACATTGGCAAAACGGATTTCGCTGACCCAGAGAACAAACACAAAATCCATGCATCAACACTAGTAATCACGCATGATCTTGCAATTCAGCCTCATAAATTGCAGTCGTGGCATTCTGCTTTCATGCCTCCAACATGCACGATGGCATTTGATTTATGACCTCAGCTTGCATATACAACATTTTGTAGCCATCCATCCATTGTGGGGTGTGTGTGTAATGTAGTATAGTATAGTATAGTATAGTATAGTATAGTATAGTATAGTATAGTATAAGTTCAATTAGTTCAAATACCCAACCCATTCAGGGGGGAAAAAAAAAATCATTTATTCAGACTTATTGTTGGCAACATTTTTATGAGCTTTATACGGATAATTTTACCTTAGAAATATACACTACACTGGAATAGTTTTATACTGGCACTAGATCATTTCTCTCAATTCAGAAGCACCCGAGTTTGTCGTTGCCTGGTATGATGCTGTAAGAAAAACTGTGTTTAACGATAAACACAAAATACTGTGGCTTCATCCTATAAAATAGTCTATGAAGCATATTCACAAAATGTACTAAATCTAAAAGTAAAGCTAAAAACGGGGTTATAATATAGTAATAAAATATAGCTTAAGAGCAAAATAATCTGCTGTGCAGGGAGCTACATACATGTGTGTGCAGGAGTCTAGTGGAGTTCACAGTGATCTGCCTTTGTGCTCTAAATCCTCTGCAAAAGTTGGAGGAATGCGTGATCAACGTGATCCTCTCAGACTGATTGTGCCCAGTGTGTTTGATCCAGAGACAACTGCTGTGCCCTCTGTCCCCGGGTGCCAGCTGCTGCTCACCCACCAAGAGGAGCTGCTCAATGAGCCTTTGAAAAGATAGTTCATCCAAAAAAGAAGATGTTGTCCTCGTTTACCTGTCCTCTTGTTGTTCCAACCCCATTATGATTTTAGCCTTTAACATTTTAAATGAAATAACTATATATATATATATATATATATATATATAACACATTGTTACAAAAAGTACCATTAAAGTATTCTGAACATATGACCATGCTTTGATAACTTTGAAATCCATAATATTAATGAAATCCATGAAAATCCATTATATTAATAATATATTATATTACAATATTATAATACATGAAATCCATAATATTAATTATTAATTAACTTAGGTTTTTTTTTTTTTTTTTACAATATAAACATTCCTACACTGGACATGAAAATAAACTTAAGACAGTAATGCCCTTTATCTGGAGAATGAAGGCCTGGTCTGTGTTTTTGGCACTGGTCAACCCATAAAAGTGGACAGGATGCTTCCCCCTCCAAACCGACTCCATGTGTGTGTTAGTGTGGAGCCTCGAACCACAGAACAACAGGGGAACAGTTCAGAGTTATACCATAATCCAGCCCACAAATCATCTGTGTGTGTTTGGAGTAGAAACCACCCTGCCATATATCCACGGTATAACAATGTGCATGCAAGGAGCAAACGATGGTGACAGATTAATCGATACAGACCGGCAGATATAATAAGGCATCTATCATTTCTCTCTCTCTCTCTCTCTCTCTCTCTTTTTGTCTGCTTAAATGTGCTCCTTATAACAGACATATGAATGGGATCTACGTTACAACTCTATAATCAAATAAATATGGCATTGTCGGGAAAATCTAACACAGAACGTTCTCCTAACGTTACCGAATGGTCCCATGAAGTTATTTTTTTGGGGAACCAAACAAGAATGTTATAGGAACGTACCATGTAGGTTGTTTTTAGGCTCCATTTTTATAACATAAGAAGAATGTTCCAGGAACGTTCCCTTAACCTTAAGGGAAAGTTCTAGGAACGTTGTGGGAACCAAAAACTAACGTTCCCAGAACGTTCCCAGATACTAAATTTGTTTGCTTTGACTTGTCAGAATGATTATGAGGCGTGTCTTAACCGAACCAGAAAAAAAAAACAAAAAAACAACAACTCTGTACTCAATCGGATAGACCTACAACCAATCAGGGGTGCGTTTCCCGAAAGTATCGTTAGCCAACTATGGTCGCAAGTTGGTCGCAATTTCCATTGAACTCTATTGGAAAACGACGGAACTTGCAACCATAGTTGGCTAAAGATGCTTCCGGGAAACGCACCCCAGAGCAACACAGTAAGTGACGTATGTTGAGCTACGCAAAGTTGTCAACAGAAGTCAACTGCATGCACGCTGGAAGAAGTAGAAAAATAAGAGTGTTGCTTCTTTTACTTGGTCATCCATGAGCGTGACCAATGGAGAAACCACAACGGCCGCAGGGTTTTCATTGCGTCCCATCTTCTTAGTGACCATCGGAGCCAGCTGATAAAATAAACTTTTGCTGAATCCCACAGGAAGGACAGCAAACACATCTTTCAGATCGACAAATGCCTTGATTGCAGTTCTTTGTTTGTCTTTTAAAATGAATGCGCTGTTGATTTCTTTTACAACAGACGTGATAGCAGAATCTATACATCTCAATTCTCCAGCTGCAGTCATCTTTGAGGGAAACCAGTTCAACCCAAGCGCTCTTTGATAACATGATGATTACATAACTGCAGGTCATCTGTCCATCATCGTTTAAAGCCCGCCCTGGCAATTTGATTGGCCCGACTAATTCTGAACCCGATCATAATTACACCTCAATGGATCAAAGTCCAGACTGAACTTCCCGACCCAAAAAACGTTGTGGGCGGGGTTCGGGCTGGCATCCAGGCTAACATCAATCAATACATCAAACAAAATCAGACGAATCAAAAAAAAGAGGCAAAATCTGACAATCAAGTTAATGTGCTGCAAACTAGCAACTCTTTTATAGTATGATTATAGTTATTGATTCTTCTCTTTTAATGGTTCACAGTTTTCCACCAAAATCATGCTGGTGCCATAAATAGACATTGAGTTCACAAAATAAATTCCAAGCACTGAAGACAGGAACATCACTGTCTCATAAAATAAAATAAAAAGAACACGAATATGAGCGTCTTGAATGGATCTTTCCACCTACCGAAGCCCATGTCGGTATGTGGAACGTCAGTATATGGAATCGCTGATGGTTTTCCTTCACTGCCCCATTTCAAATTCACCCACCCGATCGCGCCTGTCTGCACGGAACTATGGCGTTCCTTATGGAATGAAAACACTCATTATGCTGTTTATGACAAAGCAAACTGATCGAAACGAAACGTTTGCCACAGAGAAGTCGCAAAATATTTGGTAGAGAGGTGCATCTGCATAGAAAAGCGTATCTAAAAAAAAGCTGAAACATTACAAACTATTTGGGAAAAACTTGGAAAATGTACATTTAAAGTCAACAAATGTCTCTTGCACAAAGTTTCAATAGTGAACTGTTTTAACATCCCATTCAATAAGCTATGACTAATAAATAATGAAGATTTTTTTTTGTGTTTACTATCAAAAATATTAAACAAAATAAGAAATATATTTTAATAATGATACTGTCAAATGCAAATGAATATTTAATAGTAAATAAATAAAATAAAATAAAATAAAATTGTAAAATTACAATAGTATTATTTACAATTAATTTCTTCTTATTCAAAGTTTGTATTTTGGTGGTTTTGGAGTACAGAAAATAAACCAAGCTGCTCTAAAATGATAAAGGTGTCATGCTTCACTCTGTAACTGCAGCACATAATTAAATAAATTTTATTTTGCAATATCAATCTTATTTTGAAATATTGATCAGCTTTATTTTAACAGGTCAAAATCCCCAGACCGTAAAGGCAGACAACACATGAAATTAAAATTTTGCACCAAAGATAACCTTCCAGCTTTCTCTCTAGTTTAATTAAAAAAAAAAAAATAAAAAAAAAACAGCCTGATCATATCAAAGGCCCTGTACAAACAATTTCATATTGCGTTTCTTAATCCTACAAATTAACAGCATGTTAATTCCAAGGTGCATTCACATGGCAAGGTTAGATAATCCAACTGTCTCTATCGTTTTCTCGTGCTAAGGGATTTAACCTCCATAGACATCTTGTTTTGCACGTTTTGTAAGTTCATGACCTTTATCAGCCCTATAAGATGTGGAGTAGATGGAGGGATTTACAGTAGACGTGAAAGTGCTGGTCTATATATAGATGTGGCCCATATGGCATACAGATTGCTGCTGCCAGCTGGACCCAAAGGGTGAGGAGAGAGAAATGTGGCACTACAACGTTTGATGTGGGAAACGAGGGTGGACAGTGAGGGAATACTCTGGCTGATGAAATGAGAGAGAGAGAGAGAGAGAGAGAGAGAGAGAGAGAGAGAGAGAGAGAGAGAGAGAGAGAGAGAGAGAGAGAGAGCAATGCCAATATAGCACATTTATTTGGATTGACTGCAATATTAGGAGGATGAGGGTAAAGTAAAGTCTTCATTATTGTAAAATAATACCAGAATCAAGCAGAGATAATTAAACATGCTGGCTGAACAAAAGAATGTGTGAAAGGAAAACGTGAAAGGACAGCGTAATTAAATTGAGATGCTGCTAAGTAGTCAGCCCTAAGTTTGGCGTGGACAGAGCAAAAAAAATCTTTCCAACTCGTCTCCTATGGGCAAATCGTCACCATAAGCCCAGACTCACCCGGAGAAGGGCATGATCTAATATGTGCTGAGAGACTCAAGGTTAATATTCACGCTGCCAATTGGAACTTCAAAACCAAATTAAAGTTGTGTGACATGCTGTGTGTGTAAACAGAGGATGGGGTGTGTTAAAACTTGATCTGATGGAGCAAAGGAAGTGAACTGGATCTGGACTCAGACCATATGGCATGACCATGCTGCAGACTACTGCAGACGTGCCACTAGCAAAAGAGGCAGAATTATGACAGACAGCATGAATTAACCTCAAGAAACATTAGAGAAAACGTCAGAGACAATTTACTCGAAAGTGAACACTCTTTTTTTCTGTGATTTGGCAGAATGTTCAGGTTGCTTGTTTCCATATAGGGTTTATTCAGATTTGAGTTTTGGCACTCTACATCCAAACCCAACTGAGCAGGACCTGACTTTGTCAAGTGTTACCCATTAAAGTTAGTTACCATGAAATATCCTACAATTAAACATAATTAACGCCTTTGGTCTGAGGAGAGGTGTGCTTGGGTTACTTTTTCTGTCAGATTCGAGGTTTCCAAGCAGAACAGTGGTTGGCTGATTCAGTGTTTTGTGAGTTTAAAGCACAGAACTCAAAGCAGCTCAATTGCTTGCAGGTTTTTTTTCTTAGATGGCCTCTCAGACAGTCTACTGGCCCTTAGCTTTTAGTTCTTTAAATTATAGTGTGACAGCACATATGATGCTGAGGTAGAAAACATCCCACACACACATGCTGAGAACACAGGATGTAATAAACTCATAACCTTTAAATAGTCTTGATGGTTAGATCTTCACAGTATGTACAGTATCATACTGTATTGTGCTGTTTGTGACAGACAGACAGACAGACAGATAGACAGATAGATAGATAGATAGATAGATAGATAGATAGATAGATAGATAGATAGATAGATAGATAGATAGATAGATAGATAGATAGATAGATAGATAGATAGATAGATAGATCACAGCTCTTACTGTGATAATCACATACACAGACGTTCACTGCATAATTGGGAGGTAATGCTCCAAACAAATACAGCGATTCACTTTCTCTCATTCACAAGTTAATAACCCACAACAAATGCGTCTCCCTCTGTCTTTCTCCTTCTTTGCTATTATCATCTCCTCTCACAAACACAGTTACGGGACTAAGGCGCCTCCTCTAAAATCTACTGACCGAATCCTCTCCATTAGATCTCAGTGAGAAAAAAAAAATGAGTCTGTTAAATTTAATGAGATAATCTACTTCACCCATGTTTCGGGCAATATTTCACCGCCTGATGTGAAGAGCATGCTCTGACAGATATTATGTCTTTTTAAATGAAATCACTGAAGCCTACATTCACAAAAAGAGTGGAATGAATTTTATTTGTTCTTCTGCCATGAGGTTTAAGCGTATTTGATGCACGCTGCACATTGAAGCAAGACGCGAATTTAAACAGCCAAGGGATGTTCCTAAGCAAAAGACAAAGTAGATTTTAAAATAAAAATGACAACAAACAACTACACAGATCAAAAGCTGGGGTAAGATTTCAGCGAGGATGCATTAAAGGTGCTCTAAGCGATGTTGGGTGACATCACTTCTTGTTGACGTTCTTAATGTCAAACAAAACGGAGGCAAGCTAGACCCTCCTTCCTCCTCATCCCACCCCAACCCCCCACTTAAACTACAGTAATAAGGCCCGTACACACCGGGACAACTATCACCGAGTGTTATTGCATATGTGTGCTCGGCAAGACCGTTTTGTGTTTGAGCGCCCCCAAGTTGTGTTTTTCTGTAACTTCAGAAGCTCCAAACACATGAGCGAAAGAGCTAATCTCATTGGTCAGATAGTTTTTGACGCAGTGCGTTAAACTAAAAAAACGAACTCGAGGCGTTTTTTTTTTTTTTTTTTTTTTTTAAATGACGCTTTTACGCGTTGGTGTGGACACTCACATTGGTGGCCTTTGTTTGGTCACAAGGCTTCAAACGTTGGCGAATAACATGCGTGAAATTCGTCCCGGTGTGAACAGGGCTTTACTGATACTGCCTTCAAGGTATAATGGTGTCAAATTAGATAAATGCTTTCAAGGATGCAATAATAGCAAGATAACATTTGCTTTGTGTTTCCCAGTGCATAAACAATGGCTCAGTTGTAAACAAATTTAGTCAAAGTTATAAATAGGCTATGAATGAACATTCAAATTCATAAACAAAACAATCATTCACACAAACTGTCGCCCTACTGTGACTATGCTTGATCGTTTACAATAGCGATCGATAGCTAGCTGCTAGAAACCAACATGTTTTATTCACAAAATTTAGCCCTGACTGCATTGTTCTAGCCAATTATATCCTTGTGTTTGTTAGGCGAACATGAAAGTCCATTTAGAAATAACAAACTAGATTTACTCACCTGTCCAGCAAAAACAGAGCTAGCTGAATGTCGGATTGGAAGCCCTTCTCCCAGCGGAGATCTCACCACCTTTCAAAGGCTTTTACAATGTAAATTCGTGACTTTGCGTGTTCTTTCTCCTTTTCCCTTTTCTTTGCATTTCTGCAATCTGTTCATCAAAATTTTGTCTCTTTGGTCATGTGTCAGCCATATCAAACTTAGAGAGTTATAATTCTAACTTCCCTCTTCATGCTTCTCACTTCTTCCTCCTCCTCTGCCATCTACTGATTGTTATCTTGTCATTTCATACTCCTTCCAGTCCTCTTTAGAAAATAAAATAAATATTTCTTTCCTTGTTCACTATTCCCATATTCTAATATATTTTGAACATTATATTGTCCTATACCAATTTCTTGCAAATTATGTTTCAACTCTTGCCTTTCTTGGGTAAATTTCCTGCATGACATAAAAATGTGACTGACTTTCCTCTTGACATTCATCACATAGTCCTGTGGGATGTTTTCCTAGTGAGTTCCATTTAACTCACTATGTCCAAGTCTTGTTATCATAACTTGCTCTTTCCTTCAATTTGATATCTCTCTTACAATACCTACTTTATTTTGAATCCTGTATAAATGTCTTTCTTTACTTTCCTGATCCCATTGATATTGCCATATTTCCATTACCTTTTTATACCCTAGATTCTTACCTTCTGATTTTGACAATTTAATTTCTATGTCAATATGCTATATATATATATATATACTATTTTCCCCTGTCTACATACCCTTGGATTTATAAACAAGATTTCATATAATATTTCTTGATGACTACTAGCTTTTCCAGTCTTCATACTCATAAGAGCTGATGCAGAGTCACTACATACTAAGATGTTATTAATCCCTAGATTGTTCAATCCATTTTAATGCGATACCATAGCACATAATTCAACAGCATAAACATTTAGGTTGTCAGATGTTCTTTTGCTAATGCCTTTCTTGTATTTAGGGATGTATACCGCAGACCCTGTTGCATCTGATTATACGTAGATCCTTTAACCCATCTGTAAAAATCAGAATACTATCTTTATATTTGTTGTTCTTATATTTATAATATTCATTGATCATATCTATATTTCTGTTACTTCCTTTAATTAATAAAAACTCTAAATCAACGTTCGGAACTTCCAAAGTCCAAATTGGTTTAGCAGGCCATAACACAGTATTAGCAAATCTTTTATTATACACTTCCATTTCTTTTGCAATTAAACCTGTCCATCCGAAACTTTCTTTCTTTCTTCTCTCCTTTTCCCAGCACTTCTGTAACACCTTTTTTGTAGGATGACTATCCTCATGCGTTTCTCTCTCCTCCACCCCCCCCCCCCTTTATGTGTACCCCAAATAACCCCACCCCAAATCATTCTTGTCAGTCATTGGCTGCTTTTTGTTTTGTTTTGTGGAGCGGGTTGCCCCAGTTTGAAAAAAATGCAAATGCGGATACGCAAAGCTAACGTTATCTTGCTATTATTGCATCCTTGAAAGCATTTATCCAATTTGACACCATTATACCTTAAAGGCAGTATGCGTTATTCGCCGACGTTTAATGCCTCGTGACTCTTTTTGTTCCTGTTTGTGCTCCACTGGGCTGTCTACAGAGATCACGTTCTTTTTTACAGTGTGTTCAGGGGACAGGCAGCTGGCGGATAGTTAGATGTTTGCTGCGTGTGACAAAAAATAAAAATAAAAATAAAAAAATGGCCTAAAAAACATGTGACAACATTTAGAGCACAGAAACTGTGAACAGTAGTGATACATGTCTAGTGAAAAATACAAAAAAAAATAAATCAATCAAATGCGGCTTCTTTCTCTTCATCAAAGAATCCTGCAACAAATTGCATTACAGTTCCTTTCCACAAAACATCAAGCAGCACAAATGCTTTCAACATTAATAATAATAATAATAATAATAATAATAATAGAGCAACAAACAAGCATGTTAGGATTATTTCTGAAAGATCATGTGACACTGAATGGATGCTGAAAATTCAGCACTGACAAAGGAATAAATTACATTATTCATAAAAAAGGTTAAAATATGTCTATGTACTTTATGACAATTTGCTGAAAATTTGCTTTTTTTTAAATCAATCATATTAACCACAAACTTTTGAACAGCAATATACCAACAACATCAAAAATGAGATCCAGTTGAATCAGTAAGGTTTATAAGGTTTTTTATTTATTTATTTATTTAATGCCAGTATTTAATGCTCCGTGTATCACTGAACAATACCAAAGAAAACAAGCTCTTAGTCTTTCCTTTTCAATTTTACTAATAGTAAACAAATCATTTTATATTTAAACCACAAATCCTAAACACTGACCTTAATCAAGTCCCAACTGGAAATCCTTTCTTGTAAGCGGGCATTCTCCACATATTAACAGCACTATACTTTTCTACCACCAATCCATCCTTGTCCGGAGGCAAACTATCAAAGCCGGATTTAGCCTCCCTCTAGAGAAATACATGGCCATTTTGAAGCAGATGATCAAGTGTTGGCTGTAATTTGGCCTGTCTCTTTTGAGGTCCAAGAAGGGGCTTTCATTATTTTACAGGCGAAATTGGATTTGTCCCCCGATGGTCATGTGGATAAGCACTGAGCTCATTAATGTGCTTCCAAAGGCTTTGGTAAGAAATAGAACAATCATGGGGTAATTTCACTAACAAACACTCATCACAGTCACCGTTTGCCCTGTCTAATAGCTCTATTCTACAGGAACAGGAAGTGTTTGGTAAAATCTACTATACATTTTTCCCCCCTCACTTTTCAGTTCAATGTGTTATCTTTGAATCCTAAAAAAAATTGCTACAAGGGTCTCTTTCTCTGACTTTATTTTCAGTTCTATTTGTGTCAGGTGGCAGAACCGGAGGCTTTTGTTTGAGCTAAAAAATGTGCCATCTTAAGATGCATTGTATAGGCTACTCCCAGAACTTGGTTCAGAGTCGACAGAAAAATTTAAATCATGCTGTATTTGCCGAGATTTGTTGCTTGTACAAATCACATCAGTGACAAGCAGGGTACATAAAGGAAATGGACTGAATGAGAAAGAAAGCACATTAAACTAGCTTAGTAGGCTATATTTGCAAACAGCTGTTTTCATTCTACTCAGCGAGAAGAGTTACACATGACATGTATAATAATCATGTTTAGAAAATATATTTATGTCCAAATGATGAACAGTAGTTTCCACTGTAAAATAAAGCAAAAAAAGGAGCAGGGTTTTTCAAACAGTGGGTTGGAGAGTGGGAAAAGGTGGGTCGTGCAGTCTGCAGCTAAATATGAGTTTCAGTGAATGACACACAGAGTTTAGTCTAGGGCCGCACAAAATATACCCAAATAGAAATCGAGACATTGCTTGGTGCGATTTTCAAATCGCAAAGGCCACAATTTAATCAAATATGCGTTACGTGTTTTGAAGCACATGCGTGTGTGACTTGTACGTACGCGGGTCTCTGAGTGACTCGGTACATTATTAAGTGGCTTGGACGGCATTATTAATGAGAAGAAACTTGTTTACCCCAATCACTGTGCTGCATTGTGCATGAGATCCCATTCCACCGGAGAATTCAAATGTCACAAAAGGCTGTTTCAGGTCTGTTAATTAATTTTGATCGTCTGTTCAACTCAGCGCTGTTGTCTTTCAGAGACATAAAGAGTGTGTTGTTTTCATTCCTTTGTGTGCATCTGGCTACCGACCAAAAAATAAGTGCCAACAATACACTTTGAACCAATTGCTTACAGTGGTTCAGGCTGCATGATTGCCGATTGACTAAAGACACTTAAAATGCTAGAAAACTGTACGTTTTTGTCTATTACCACCCACTGCCACCAATGACAAAAACCTGTGTTATCACATACAGGATAACCAAATCTAATGTGTAAATGGAAATGTAACATTCTGCTGGTTTGAGTTGAACCTTACTTGACCGCAATGTTGATTTTACTTTCTGCAGCTCATCCCCTTTTCCCTTTCTCTCTGCTCTTTTGGGGTTGGTAAACAATCACTAACGTTCAGTTTGATTTGTTTCAGTGCTGTGCTATTCCCCCTGTAAGAGGCAGTCATTACACTTTAACCCTGACTAATCAAGCATGTTTTCTCCTGGCTACAATATCTATCCTGCCTCAGGAGCAAGTGTATAGTGTGTTTACGTCAGAGAAAAGATAGGGAAAGGCGGAGTTAGGGGAAAAATGATTTTAGCATGCTCTGTCAACCCTCTCTCTGAAACACTATGTTCCTGTGTGCCTCCTAGACAGCCACGGGTTTGTATGTGTGCAAATCCATAAATCCTTCTGTATTGAAAGATTGTTATCCTGGCAAGAACACAATGTAAAATGAGCAGCATGTCAGGTGTGACCCAGAGTAGCGCACAGTTGAACAGCAGCAATCTGTAATGTCGTCAGTGCTGTTGAATGTTCTCAGGCTAAGTATCTGCCTAAGCTCAGACACATTTAAAGCCACTGGAAATATGCGAAACAAAAATGCATCATGTTCAGAATTATTCATTAGAAAGAGAAATGTGGTCCCAGACATGCATTGATATATGACTTTAATATGGGGCAGCCGTGTTCACGCAAGATGTGCAAGTGTAACTGCTGTGTAAATGTGTCGCACAGTGAGGGTCCAAACTTTTTCCTCATCTGGCAAAAGGAAAGTAAAATACAGATTTTAACAGACCTAAATATATACAAACACGGAAGCCCCAGAAAAAAACAGCCTTAATTCTTTGTGGCATAGATTCAACAAGGTGCTGGAAACATTCCTCTGAGATTTTGGTGCATAGTATATCACGTAGTTGCTGCAGATTCACCAATATTTGGACAATAGAAGATTACAAGAAATGACATATCGCTGTCGACCAATAAAAATAACTATTGAAATGTCTCGCAGGGAGGTGCTTTTAAAGCCCCTCCTCAAACACCATATATAAGCACGAAAGTACACTTTAGACCATGTCAATCATGTCTGTCCTCCGAGGAACATCTACTGGTCAGCATTTCTCCGATACTCCCAGGAATACTGCAAACGCTTCACAGAGCCATGCTGCATATGTACAAGCACGAGCGCCCTCATACTGGAAGGTCATTGTGACTGTAGCTGTTATAATTACCACTGAGAGTAATTAGCTTTGCTCTCTCAAGGTCTCCAACCCCCTGAACACACCTTTACACTGTCAGCGGCCGAGAGTAAACGTGTGAGTAAACGTGTGTGTGTGTGTGTGTGTCACAGGTGATGTATAATCAGCTCTCAGTGGAGGTGTGGAACATTACTGTCTGACATAATGATACCCTGCACCGGACGCAGCACGTGAGATGAAGAAAGAGAGACAGAGAGAGAGAGAGAGAGAGAGAGAGAGAGAGAGAGAGAGAGAGAGAGAGAGAGAGAGAGAGAGAGATCATTTACTCCAACACACTTAATGAATTTGAACGGTGAAGTCAACTCTTCTTTTATTAGTCAAGGTGCCAAGGGCATCATTAAAAACGTTGCCTATTTCGTTGTCTTTTCTCTTTCGGCTCCCATGCTGCAATGCAGTGCTATCCTTATCTCCCTCCTGTTCCCCTTTTTCTCCTCAAAAATGTCCTTCTTTCTTTTTTTTCCCCTTCAACAACTTTGGAGAGATAGAGTGGTTGTCTATTCCTCTGTTTTTTTTTTTGCGCTCCGTGTGTGTGTGTGTGAAGGTGTGAAGGTGATAAGGTACAGAATCAGTCTAAATGTGTCCAGAGGCTCTCCTCTCACCAGGACTGTCAGGACGAAATGAATAATCTGTTGCTAACACACACACAGTCTCTCTCTCTGTAACAATACAGCAGAGAAACATGGGTTTCAAACAATACCAAATTACTATACGACACTGGGGTCACCAACACACACAGTTTGATTGGCCTTGTAGAAAGACACTGCAGGTGTGATATGTCTGCAACTGGAAAGCCCCACAGGAATCTGAGAAAAAATATGGATTTTATTTTACAAAGAATCAAATGTAAAATGCAAAGACATTTTTTTTTTTACTTTACTGTCAAGCAAGAAAGTACCAATTTTCTCACCTGAACTTTAGAGCTTACATACTCTGAAATTATATGGACAATTTTTTGTTTGTTGTTTTTCTTTCCCTTTGCAGTTGTATTACCTATTTAAACAGGAAGCTGAGGTGGAACATTTTGAAGTACTTGTCTTTTAGCAAATTATAAATGAATATTTTTGTATTAGTCTGAGACTGAAATTAAAATCACATTAATTTTCTACAAGTAAAACAGACTTAATAATAACAGCTTTCACGAAAGACTCAATTTAAGTCAAATTAATTTTATATAATTTTAATAAATGTTTTATATTTTAATATATTTTAAAATGTGATTTATTCCTGTGATGGAAAAATCACAATTTTCCAGCAGCAATTACTCCAGTAACATGATCATTCAGAAATCATTTTAATATGCTGATTTGGCACTCAAGATTATACTGACTGACCCCTCCCCTCACTTCAGTAGTGTATGTATAAATTATAATTTATATATTTATAAATGGTGAAAATTGGTGGGGGAAATTGGACTATCGTGAAAATTTGATTCTAAATCCAACACTGTTTACAGACTGGCAGTCACTGATGTGGTGAAATGCTTTCAGTTCACATTCCATCCTGGCCATTAAACATGGTTTGCTAATTGCCAATGTTATTTACTAAAAGTTTCTTTTGGAGTACATTATACTACAGACGACCTCAAAGTGAACAGACATTGATCAAAACTCCCCACAGTGACTCCATGAGGTCTTTAACATTCAGATAAGGGTCTGAACTCTGAAGCTTTGAATATGTGTGGCGGAAACATGCTTGACCTTCAGCTGTGCAGTTCCCTGATAAACGACTGCAGTCTGCTGTTTTCAGAGAATAACCATCATTACATCATTACTAGAAAGTGTCTAGCGCTTTCAAATGTGCATGTCAGCACTTTCAAATAACACCGTTGACAAGAGCTCAGGGTTGCAATTGGCTCAAGCCAAAAAAATGAAAACACATGCCACCCCTCCACAGAAATATCACAAAGAGTGTGTGTGTGTGTGTTCTCGTGTTACAGTGTTTTGTTTTACCTTGTCTCAGCACCTCAAAGCCCCCTCTCCCCTCAACACCTGCCTCGAATGCTTTTTTCTGTCAGTTTTTTTTTTCTAAACACACGTACCACCTCAGCATCACTTCCCCATCTGTCTTTCCCATCTATTTAACACTGACGTGCACAAACACGCATATGCATGCATTAAGGAGCAGCAAAACACATAAGAGAGCGATTAAATGCCACGTTGCTACGGCGACTCGACCTTCGGAAGAACGCCACAGAGCCGTAATGATCCACGAGACCATCTGTGACTGCCGCCCTCTGCCTCACCACAACCCATTATGACATCGCTGTCTCATCTCCACGGGGACAGACGGCTTTATTAATAACACAACACTCTTGGCAAGCGTCTCTCTCTCTCCCTCTCTTTCTCTGATTCCATCATATAGTGTAGGGACAGTGATTAGACACTCAATTCCCTGGATAAACCAACTTTAGCCAGTGGAGACACGCATACATACACAGTCAGCATCCATTGATCGTTGGTAAGGGCTCAAGGGAGGATCAATAGTGGATTTCTCAGTACAAACGTGAGTGTTAAAGGGTCAAGGCCACACGCAGAGTATACGGCTACAGTTAATTCTACATCACCCAGTTTTGCACACACCTGAACTGCCAGCCCGTTCTCATCCTTTAACGTCATATAGAACGCTATATGCAAAAACGGCGCTATACTACGCATATGGCACCCTTTATCGTAAATATAACACGCGAACCCAAGACGTTATAAATCATTTAGCGTGAATGTGACACGCACACCCTACCCCACACCTAAACTTAGCCCTCACAGCGCGTGTTATATTAACGATAACGTGTGCCATGCGCGTAGTATAGCGCCGTTTTGTCATATAGCGTTCTATATGACGTTAAAGGATGAGAACGCGTTGGAACTGCATACGGTACGTGGATGTAAACATGTTAAATGATCACACGATTAAATAGAATCACTCTGACACAGAGCTTTACAAACTGACAAAACCATAATTTTCTCCAAAGCATCAGGTGTCATATTTATCTGAAATATCTCACATAAACATCCTTTTTCAGAAAAGCATAGGCTAAGCCGTGGACTTTAGATCGACCTGAAAGATCTCTTTCACATCTTACATGGTGATTAAATGGAGATTTGTTACTTTAATTCCTGAGTTTTTAGTGTTTCTCCACAGAATAAGATATACACAGTGCTATTTTCTATACCATATTTATACTTTTATAGATCGTATTGATATATAGAATTAGCTTAATTTATATATTTTAAATTTGCAATAATCCAACTGCACATCGTCCATTATGCTCTACAAATTATAGCATACAAACATTAAATTGTTGCAAAACGTTACAAAATGTATTTATTTTGATAACGTAGTACAGAATTTTACTCTTATTTTATCTGCCATAAAAATAATTTCAGATATTTCATATCAGCACATCCCAATCCACAATGTAACATGTAACGAGATACTATCCACATTTGTTTTTATTGCTCTAATGTTTCTTTTATATCTACAAATGTTTCAATTGTTGTTGTACATCACTGTACATCTGATTCTCAAATGGCACATACTTGAGATCTCCATTAAAAGTAAACTCTAAGAAATAACATGTTACTCTGGACACTCTGACATACAGACACATTAATCGGCACACAAACCTTTACAAACACACATACCCGTCAACCCTCAAAAGCAAGAAGCCTTCAGTAGAAGCATCTGACAGATCTCAAATCCGCAGTCTCATTCAGAGAATCTCAGCTCTGGACTTTAGAGAGAGAGAAAGGGAGAGATGGAAGAGAGAGAAAACGAACAGCTGGGAAAGACGGGGCGAGACAGAGGTTGAGAGGAAACTGCACTCCTAATGAGGTAGAGGAGTCCTAATTAAAAACATCAAGAATATAGTCACGTATGGATTGGGGAACAAAAGAGAATATTCTGCTTTCTAATTCCAATTTTCACCCCCATGTCATCCAAGATGTCCATGTCATTCTTTCTTCAGTCAAAAAGAAATTAAGGTTTTTGATGAAAACATTTCAGCATTTTTCTCCATATAATGCACTTTAGTGGGAACCAAACGGTTCGAGGTCCAAAAGACATTTTCAGTGTAAACTGCAAACTGTTCAAAGGGCTTTAAACAATTTCAGACGATGAATAAGGGTCTTATCAAGCGAAACGATCGCTCATTTAATAAATAAATAACAAAGTTTAAGTTTTACAAGCTCAAATGCTCGCCTTGCTCTGTACTGTGACGCACGTTTGTGATTCTTTGTTCATCAAAATTAACAAATCTTTTTTCTGAGTCATTTGGTTCATTCAACAAATGAAACGAATGAATTGACTCGGGAAAAAATCATTCATTTTGTTCAGTTTGATGAACGAGTTCGAACAGGAGAGTCACGAACGTGCATCGCAGTTCAGAGCAAGGCGAGCATTTGAGGTTGCAGGAATGTTTTCAAAATGCATGAATGTTTTCATCAAAAACCTTAATTTCTTTTCGACTGAAGAAAGAATGACATGGACATCTTGGATGACATGGGGGTGAGTAAATTATCAGCAAAAGTTTTTTTTTTTTTGTTTTTTTTTTCAAAATTGAACTACTCCTTTAAGGCATTAACACATGCTTTATAAGAACTAATAAGCCGCCAATATCATAAGCAACTAGTTCATAGTGAGAATTGGACCCTAATCTAAGGCGTTTCCAAAGATTTTTATTTCAAATAAATACTATTCTTTTATATTTATTAAATAATCCTGAAGAGACTATATCATAATTTTCATTAAAAAATATGAAGCAACACAACTGTTTTCAACGTTGATGATGATAATAATAATAATAATAATAATAATAAATGTTTCTAGCACAACAAATCAATGATTTCTGAAAAGATCATGTAACACTGAAGACTGGAGTAATGATGCTGTAAATTCAGCTTTGCCATCACAGTATATAATGCAATAGTTTTCTTCTTACTGATTTGAATATACCAGTGAAAATCTAATGAGCATTTTAATTGGGCATTTCATATTTGGATTGCATCGGTGGCCATTGTTGCTTTCTCCTGAGAGCACTGAAGCACAAAAATAAAAATATGGACCATCAATTTCAGTCCTACAAGAAGAGTGCTGCTGAAATCTGGAAGGTGCGGGACTATTCGTCTGATACTGACGGGCTCCTGGCTGAGCTGAAAGTGCTGACTAAACATCTTTGAGAAACGCGTGTCAGAGACAGATAACACATTATTCCAACGCTCAGTACAGTGAAGCACATTCAACTTTTGTAAATAGTCAGAAAACAGCTGTTCACTGTCCAGTAAAAAGTACTCGAGTTGAAGACTGTACAGAGAACACATACAGTACAGAGCAAGCCATACAGGGCCCTCCAAAAGTTTGTAAACATTTCAAAACATTTGAATCATTCTGAGTAACATGTTTTAAGTGTGTCTTATCCCTTATAAATGTCACAAAATGATGTATGCTGATTCTAAAACCCCACTTTGCATGTGCCATTTCCAAACGTACACTACCATTCAAAAGTTTGGGGTCCATAAGAGGTCTCTGATGTTCACTTTGGTGAACAAAATTACAAAAGAAACATCATTTATTTGAATAGAAATCAATTGTAAAATTGTCATTGTTTAATCAATTTAATGCATCATTGCCGAAGACAAAAAAAAACATACTTTTGAATGGTGGTACATGTCTGTGGCTATTAAAACTGTTTTAATTGTGAATAGTAAAACTAATTAATATCATTAGTAACAAACTGACTAATAAAAATTAAACTGTTTCCTTACTACCCCTTCTGACTGTACGGCCCCATCAAATATGCCATTAGTTGAGACAGATGACATATCCGACTGCTCAAAACAAAGCAATGCTTTTGAAAACACAATATTTGGCTTGTACGTCAACCAGATACAGGAGAAAGTACTTTAACATCCCAAAAAATGACAAAGCATCAATACTTCCATTTTCAGCTGCATTTGCAACATGATTTAGGCTACAAAACTGTTTATGTAAAACTCTTCCTGGAATGAAAGAAAGCTTGAGAATGAAATGAAAGAAAGCTTGGGAATAAAGATTAAATATGGTTTAATATTAGTATAACTATCAGAATGACAAAAAAAATGCTCTGCTTTTTTTTATTTAAAGCGCTTGACAATTTTATGCTTGGTCTGTCATCCACTATCCATCTGCTCTCCACATCATCCCCCAATCCCCCATCATTTTTTCTGATCTGACCCTTAGGTCGCCACTTCTCTCTGAAGATCATTAAGCACAACCATTAATTATCACTCATTTCTAATTCATGAATTCATTTATTTTGCATCATTTCTGCCCACTTTTATTGCCTCTGATTCTCTTTGACCGTATTCCATTATACTGTGACCACAGGAGCTCAGGGCTTTTGGTGTCACAAGCGCTGTCTTGTCAAGCCTCTGTCACCTGCTGTACAGCTACAAGCGCTCAGCATCCGTTTAGAGATGTCTCTATGGATAACGAGCAGCAGAGAGGTGCTGTGATTTACATTGGTCTCTAATGGAATGAAGGAAGACACACGGTGGAATGTTAAATTAGTGATTGGATTCATCGACTGCAACGAAAATGGGAGGCATTACCCTGTGGAACGATAAAAACAAAAACAGATTACTTAAATATGAACAGCTCTATTAGGAGGCTTATTTCTCACCATTTTGACATGGTCAACATTCATTTGTGTTTTTGGAGTGGATTTAAATATTAAAAGCTAATCTAGTTTAAAAGATTCCACCCCCCATAATTAGCTACAATGTCGTTGTTACTACAATAGCTACCGTGTATTATTCTAGGGTTAGTTCGTTTAGATTATAAGTAGCTGGTTTGGTAATATTCAAATTATTTATAATTTATGTATAAAAAAAAATTCATAGCCAAACACACACATTGTGTTTTATGAGGACATTCATAGACAACGGTTTTTTTATACACAAACTACATATTTTATCCCCTTACACTAACCCTGCCCCTAAACATATACCCATCAAAACTTTCTGCATTTTTACATTTTTAACATGATTTAAAACTGTTTTCCTCATCGGGACCAAACAACTAAATACACTATAGTTCAACAGTTTGGTGTCATTTTGATTCTTTAAAGAAATTACTATTTCTATTCAGCAAGGATGCATTGAATTGATTAAAAGTGACACTGAGAGAAAATCTAAAAAAAAAATCAAATGTTGACTTGTATCTTAATAAGATGTGGTTTTATATAGTTTATACTCTATTATTGTATATACAGAAATTTTTGGGATCAGTGATCCAACGCATTCTCATCCTTTAGCGTTATATGTGACGCTATATGACAAAATGGCCAAATACTACGCACATTCCACCCGTTATCGTTATTATAACATGTGCTGTGATGGGTAGGTTTAGGTGTGGGGTAGGGTAGGATAGGGTAGTCTCATATTACACAAAAGGATTTATGACGCCTTGGGTTCACGTGTTATATTAACGATAAAGGGTGCCATGTGCGTAGTATTTCACCGTTTTGTCATATAGCATCACATATGACGCTAAAGGATGAGAACGGGCTGGCTGATCATAATATCAGCATATTAGAGTGATTTTTTTTGGCGGATCATGTGACAGAGTAATAATGGCTAAAAATTACATTTTGCCATCACAGGAATAAATTATAATATATTAAAATAGAAGATATTCTAAACTGTAATATTACACAATATTACTGTTTTACTGTCTTTTTTTAATCAAATCAAATGAACCAGTTCACTTGAACTGACGAAACGAACAAATTGACTTGTTGGACTTTTCAATGTCGAAAGCACGATGAGCGAGCTTTCAAAGAATATGTTTTATTTAACTTTAAAGCTGTGCATTTCACAATGCAGCGAAAAACTCCAATGAAACGATTTGTCACATTGCACTGCTACTTTTGGAAAAACCAACCTAGTCTCATGGAAATTCGTGATATGGTCACGTAAATTAATCTATTTATTTGTGGCTGGGGCACGTTAATTTCGTTATTTTCGTAACTCCAGCACGATTTTTAAACTTATGCATTTCCAACCAACTAGCTTGTACTGGAAAGCTATACTATTGCAAACAAAGACTATTGTTAAATTATGCATGACATAGCTGTGTGTTTACCTTCAACATAACTGAAAGTGTCTGTTTGTTAAATCAAGCATAAGGTAAAGACAGAGTCTGAAAGGTTATGTCAAAACACACAGTTAGCTCCATCCCAGCTCATGCGTGTGATATTACATGATATCACCTCAACACATTCATTCTCAAGATAGGGGGTCACATTTGTAGCAGGTGAGACTGGACATGGTGAAATAGCCTGCACCTCTATAGTCTTAAACTTCACTGAATATTATCAAATTATTCACTTCCTTATAAAGACCATATCTGTCTATTTACACAATTAAAATGGTTACAAAATCCTCTGTTAAAATAAAGAAATAACAGCACTGATTTACCTTAATTATTAGTCCAAAACCAAATATGCCACCAATAATTCAATTAATGTCCAACAAGATTTCTCCTCTGATGCCACAGACCTTAGCTATGGGTTAACTAAGGGTTAACTACCAGGTCATGGCATATTGAAGATAACACTGATAAAAACGAATCTGTGAGGATTAGACCTGGACCATGTCATTTTCACAACTCACAACATTCAAAACTGTTTTATTGAGTTTAAGTCTATTGTTAAACCTTACTGCAATCCATTCAACTCACCACACTTCTATCCCTTTCTATCATTTACATTCAATTCAAAAATTACATATGGCACTTCACTGATTAAAGTCTATTACGAAACTGCAAAAGGCACTCCAGAGTAAACTATAATGCTATTTATGTATTTAAGCCATGATTATGTTTTATGTGGCAAAATATGGTTTCTTTTTTTTTCTCATTTCCAAACCATTAGCATATATTGTATAGTTGTTGTTTTTTTTGTGTGTGTGTAGTGTATAGTTAATAGTAACCCTTGACATACTGTATGGAGTCATTAGTTAACATGACCTAAGAATGAACAATACTACAGCATATATTAGTCTTTGTTAATGTTAATTTCAAAATTTACTAATATATTATTAAAATCAAAAGTTGTGTTGTTAACATTAGTTAATGTACTGAAATGCCAGGAAGACCTAATCAATATGTCACTGTTTACCTTCATTTTATCTAATCATGCTCTAAATACTCGTTGTATAAAAGGTTGAAACTTACACATGTTTGAGTTTGCAGATGCTGACACTTCCATTTCACCTATATCCTCCCCTCCACCACCAAGAAGTCCCTTCTCCTCCACCCGTCCCAACACCACCACCAGGACGGTCCCGTCTCATAAGGAGGGGGTCGGCTGCACCATTGCCTTCGTCTGGAGGCAGGACATGCATAATCCGTGCCCTCGGAATGCGAACTACGAACAGGGCCTATGCCAAAGAACTTTATTTCATATTATGCTTGCTGAGCTGTTACTGGTAATGGCATTATTCTCCCGAGTCTTTCTGGTAGAACTAATATGAACTAATGAATTACTGCAATTTCATTAACTAACATGAAATAACAATATAGCAATATCTTATTGTACAATATTACCAAATTATCTTTATCGTGAGCTTTATGCTCCCATTATCTGATCTGCTCAGATCAGTTCTTGTTTGTTCAACAAATCCTTTGTTTTCTTTGATTGTCCGGTCTGTACCTAACTTCCTCAATCTTATTTTGTGCACTCTCTTTCTCCACTATCCTCTCATCTCCTCAACATTTGAGTTGTTTTTTGGTCTTTCATTTCGTATATGTTTTTCCCTCTCCTCTGTAATCTAACAGGTCAGGAGGGGCCCATAATACCCATTACTGTAAGTGTGTGTATGTGTGTTTAAAGAGCACTGGAGAGGGTTCATATTGGATTCTGAAATAGGCAATCTGATGATTTTACATAGAGCGAGGGAGCAAAGAGCTCACACTATTTCACGGGTCACTTCAGAGGAAGAAATTAGATTTCAAGCCACAAGATTTCTCTTTCTCTGTGTGTGTGTGTGTGTGTGTGTGTGTGTGTGTGTGTCAAATAAACTATTCAGGGCTATGTAATTGGCTGCCAAAGACAATTGGTTTAAGAATAAAACAACATGGTGATCTGCACTGCAATGCTTTTTCCTAATTAGAGACTGGAGTATTGGTGTTTCAAAATGATAAAATATCACCAATTACGGTTTATTAAATATCACAAACACGTGTTAATAGTCTCAGACTCAACAAACCAGGACCACACACAATCATTCATAGATGCAGATTGAGCATGAAATGTTTACCAGGTGCAGGACTGGCACAATTAGTAAAATTCTGGTTAATAGCAATAAGGCAATCGTTATTTTATAATATTTTATAATATTCAATATAATAATTATAGAAGCATTTTTAATAAAAAGCATGCTTGAACAAGAATTTCAATCTGAAAGAGATTTTATGAAGACAAGTCAAAATTCTGGCAAACTGTTCAAAACGTCATGCTCAACCACAATGAACATGGGCTAATGATTTAAATAACAGTGCTGATGGTGATGGCAAATGATCTCAGCTGTATCTAAGTTGTCAAGAGAGAGGATGATGTCACTCACTTTCCCAGTGTTGAGATGGAGACAAGCGCTCCTCCACCGCCCAGATCTTCTAAAATAACTTCCTGTATTCAGACACGTCCTCAGATGCCTCATTCTCTCTCGCTCTCGCATTCTTTCAAGCCATCTTTTCACTCTTTCTGTCAAAAGAGGATAAATAAAGGAAAAGCAGCTGTGATAACAAGCCACATTGATCTCTCTCTGTCTCAGTGTGTGTGTGTCTGTGTGTGTCTCTGTGTGATCTGATCTGATCTGATGCTTTCTAGGTTGAGTCATAGCTTCAGATATCAGTATGCATCACACACAAACACACACACACAGACATCGCTCTGTTAAATGAATGACCTCTCACTTTTGCTTATCGGTTAGCAGGAATGCTGTCTATATCTGTTCCTCATGCTGTCCCAAAAAATCCTAAAAATGTACCACAAGCACTGTACATGTGTATATAGTTTGAGATGTCACCAAGGTGCACCTTCATCATTATATTTTAAGCTTTGATTTGATTGATAGCTGAGTGAGGTAAATGTAAAACAGTGGAAGTTTGGTCTGGACTCGATCCATTGAGGATTAATTATGACCAATCATATTGCCAGGGCGGGCTTTAAACGATGATGGACAGATGATCTGCAGTTGCGTAATCATCATGTTATCAAAGAGCACTTGGGTTGAACTGGTTTCTCTCAAAGATGACTGCAGCTGGAGAACAGAGATGTATAGATTCAGTTATTGCGTCTGTTGTAAAAGAAATCGAGAGTGCGTTTATTTTAAAAGACGAACAGAGAACTGCAATCAAGGCATTTGTCGATTGGAAAGATGTATTGTTTGCCGTCCTTCCTAAGGGATTCAGCAAAAATTTAATTCATCAACTGGCTCCGATGGTCGCAAAGAAGATGGGACGCATTTTGGCAGCGTGTCACCTCTTGTCACTACTGCATAAAATAAAATGGGCAAAGAGGCGGGGTGTGGGTGGAGCTGAGGTGCTAATGCTATATGCTATTGCAGCCCATTCTCACTCCCAAGGCGTCACCTAACTGACGCCTTGGGAAGCATTTGGACATGCTTCAATATCTGACGCTTTAGGCGCCCTTTAGCGTCAGTTAAATGACGCCCTAGGATCGCGTGTACCCTACCCCCACCCCACACCTAAACCTAACCGCGTCCTCTAACAGACGCTTTCCTTTAGCGTCAGTTAGATGACGCATTAGTATCGCGTCATGTAAGTGACGCTAAAGGGCGCCTAAAACGTCAAATATTGAAGCATGGTCAAAGGTGACGCCTTGGGGTGAGAATGCGTTGGCTATTGGCTTTGCCTTAAAGTAACAGCTGATTGAAGAAGTTAAGCCAATAGTTAAAGTTTTTGCCCTTCAAAATACTATAAAAGCCCCTTTCACACCGCGCGTTGGAAATTGCGGGGAAATTGCCAGAACGCCTTCTGTGTGAATGCAAACCAGACCCGGGATTGATACCGGCATCGATCCCGGGTTGGGGACCTAGTAACATTGCCGAAATCAGTCCCGGAACACATGCTGTGTGAACAAAAGCCAGGACCAATGCTGTAAGGGGTGTGTCATAGTGATGACGCACGTGCCATCGTGTGACTCTGTTGCTCTCAGTTTGTGTTCATCATCAACAAAGAAAGGACGAACAAATGTCTGCAAACTGGAACGAAACAGAGACCAGGAGCTCCTCACTATCCGCGCTGATGCTGAGATCGTTCACCAGCTTTGTGGAACGGTATGCGCGTGTACATGTTTTTGACGCGTAAGTTATACGTCTCATCCTGACGTCATGTGTCTTTCCGGGATCTTTATGGGTTGTGTGTGACTCACAGATCCCGGCAAATCACTAGCAGTGTGAATGAACCAAAATCAAACAATCCCGGGACAAATGCTGGGTCACATTATCTGCGTATTTTCCGTGATCTCTGTGTGAAAGGGGCTTAAAAGTGAGACTGTGTATCGTGATGTATTATTTTGCTATACAAATGTATTATCATGCAGTAACTTACAATATTGCTGTGAGCTTGTGCGTGTGACAGTTATTCATTTGCATACATGTCAGTCAGCATGGCATCGCATATCAAGTTCATAGAGAGGTTTATTCAGTCCATTTTAAAATCTGATTTTGGCCGCCTCTCAATTTCTCAAATGGGTTAAAAAAGGACTGACACCTGCGGGATTTCATCTGACGGTACTTTTTTATTTACCAACAGTACCACATAACGAGTGTGGTCTCTAGATCTATAGACGTTTTTAGCAACAAAATTGTCAGACATCCATTAACGTTAGTGCATGCAAGGAAAAACAGTAATGCTTCCTTTTACAGTACAGTACTTACAGTGTACTTACATTGTACTTACCTAGAAAGTACTGGCTAATATAAGCTAAGTACATGGAACAGGGTTACAGTAGGTTTAGGCATAGGTTCAGGGTTAGTACTAGTTATTACCCATTAATTGTAGTTACTAAAATAAGTACATAGTATTTACATGGGTAACTGGACTGTAAAAGGAAGCATTACTGGAAAAACAGCAGGAAATACATCGCTGGTTGTTCTCTCCATACTCGACAACGAAGGAATCCTACGGGAAGGAATACAATTCTGTTGACAACAAAACACTTACTGCTTTGCACTGATTGGTTGTAGGTCTGTCCAATTGAGTACAGAGTTGTTGTTGTTGTTGTTTTTCTGGTTCGGTTAAGACACGCCTCATAATCAAAGCCCTATGGAGCAGTATCAGACTCACATTTTGACTAGAATATGATGAAGTCAGGCTTGGAAAATAATGAAACAGAATTCAAATCTGCTGAAAGGAAGCTCTAAAAAAAGACAATAGTAAACATTCATAATTCAGCTGAAGTCAGTTTGGTGTTGATTCTGTTCAGATTAATAACTCTATAAACTTCAGCTATAAAGCAGCTCTATATAAAACAGTGTTATCATCATCCATCTCAATCCAGTCCTCGTCCAATAGTGTCAGTGCAGTCATACAAGAATACTGCTAACTATTAAATGTCTATGTTCGTGGTTAGATAAGTTACATTGCATGTCAAGGTGAGATGACCATATCACAAATCACTATTCCTCTCTAGTGAACTTCATTTTCTAAGTATCAATTCTCTTTATTTTAGCTACATCTTATACTCTCTCTTGCACTGCATATTTTTATCATGATCAAACTCTGTTAAGAACAGAAGAAAAAAAAAACACTTCAAAAACAGCTGTGAGAACAGGAGCCAAATCTCACACCTTCCTTCTCTCACTTCTCTCTTCATTCCCTTCACTTATTTCTCCTGTTATTCCAGAAAAAAAATGTGCCAGATGTACCAGTTATAAAAAAAGTGTAAAAGCCATTGTGCTAATTAAACATTGATTTTGCACCATCTACCTCAAAAGGATTTCCACAAAAATGGTTGTGGACGAACTTGTGCTGACATAAAGTTAAAGATATATTTAAAAAGCTACAATGGGCTAAAATGTTTGTAGAAGCCATATTAGCATAGCTCTTGAATGGATGAATGGATAGAGCCATGTTCAAGATTAAATACTAGCATAGCCTAGGCCTACAGATTAGTTGTCACATGACACATACAGTAGTGCTGCACGATTAATCTTATAGCAATCGCGGTGTCAACCCTATGCGATTGTATTACGCAAAATGCTGCAATTTTAGGAAATAAATAAAGGCATGCATGGACGTGACAACCCATTTCCTCTGAGAGCTGATAGCCCATTTTCTACATCGCTAATACAAAGACCAATCAGTTTCAGTTTAGGCAGTGGCACGTATGGTCATAGGTGAACAGGTGAAGATATGCCTGAGCACATGGACACTGAACTGGTGGGCAGAAGAAAAAAAATATATATACCTCTGTTATATGGCGATAATTTGACTATAAGATAACCGACACTGAGCAGAGAGAGCAGGGCTACCAAATCTCATTCAGCATGAGACTCACGCAATCAACATATTTCACACGCTCTCACGCCACACATCCACTTTCTCACGGACACTGACACCGACAGACTAGACAGAGCAGGTTACTTTTGGTAGGAATAAATTCTCAGTTCTCAGATTCTGTCAATTTTATTGCGAAATTCAAACAATAGTGTTTTGCCGCTTGTAGATGTAACGTGACAGATCGTGGTCGTGAAACGAACATCTTTCTCTTTACTGGGTAATACTAATAAACACAAATGAACAAAATGTGTGTTGAAAGAGACAGTATGCTACAATTTGCCCAAATGTTTATGCCTCATATCAATCAATCAGTGTTTTGTTTTTTTTTTAACCGCGAGAAGAGGTCAATAAAACCATATATATCGTATAGAGACTAGTTGCCCTATTGGCTGCTGGGGACCGAGATATCTGGCCACCATCTTGAACCGGTCGTATTCCTATTGTGCAGCATATTCCTGCTCAAATCGGCGGACTAGTAAGTAAGACTTTAAAATTTAACATTATCGTACTATTGGTTGTACTTTGTGAATAAAATATCCCATGTGTCCTGTATATAGCTACATGTATGACCTTTGCAGCAAAAAAAATAAAAATAAAAAAAAAAACGTGTGAAAATTAGTTCGGTATTAATTAAATGCGCTGACAGCCCATTGCACCTGCCAAACAGATTACATTAAGCGGTGACCGGTTTAAGATGGCAGCGCCACGGCTCGTCCGTGCCAATAGGCGGCAGCGGGCGATAGGGCGTCTAGCTCTATATGTCTATAAATAAAACAGCTGGAGAACAATGTCACCTAACATTATTAACCTCAGGAAAGCCATTTGATAGCACATTGGCTAGACAAATTTTATGTAGAGAGAGGAGTAATTTGCTAAATATGTGCACTATATTAAATGTTATATTTTTACTTCACTCTAAAATTTGCTGGGTTGTTTTAACCCAACTTTGGGTCCCGCACCCCACACTTGGGGTTCCTCCATTTGGTCAGGATTTTTCCACTTTTTTTAGGCTGGTGTCGACCAACAATGAAAAATCGTTGTCTGGCTACCTTTCAGTGTACTTTTTATCTTTCCATCCATTAGCATTCACCATCAGCTGTCTCCAACCATTCATCCCAGCGACTGCACAACATAGTGAACAAATGCTGCATTCCAGGCAGGTTTTTGAGCACGTAAATCACGACTTCAAACCACGACTCACAACTCTGTAGCATTCCAGGCCAGTCACGCCAAATGACCTGAGCGCAAGGAATTGTGGTAGCTAGATGTAAACAAACCAACATGGCAGACCTTGCGGGGCTTATGCGGATTTGTAATACACTCTAAAAAATGCTGGGTTGTTTAAAACCAACTCTGGGTCAAACACGGACAAACCCAGCTGTTGGGTTAAATTTTAAAATAACCTTTTAACCCAATGTTTGGGTTTGTCCATATTTGACGCAAAACTGGGTTAAAACAACCCAGCATTTTTTAGAGTGTAATTTCTGTCCCCAAAGGTGTTTATTTGAGGGAAATGGAGGATGAAAAATGGCGCATAAGGTAAGATAAGCTGTTATACCTTTTATTTTACTTTATTTGTATATTTGGAAATGTATTTGGTATTAATTTATCCATGCACTAAACATTACATTGTCCTAAAGTGTATTCACACCGCGCACCACCTGCAGAAACACTGCATCCGTAGGGTCTGCCATTGATGTTTTGTATGGTTTCCCGGGCTATGTGACGTCAGAGCTCGTAACTGGGAGTACATCGATCTAGTACCAGTTCACAGGTTGGAAGTCACGGGTTTGACTGCCGTTCCAGTGCACTTTCAAAGGTATAAGGTTGGGAAAACACAGGTTACAGGTTTCCTGGAACAAGGAAAAACTTGGTAGAGAAAACGGGTTGGGTAATACCAAGTAGTCGGTGCGGTGGGCGGGGGGTACATTACAGATTATTTAAAATATGATAAAATCTTTCTTGCTGGCAAATAAATTTAATAAAGAAAACTAACAAAAGTATTAATTTGGGATATTTCATGCCTATTTTAATCTGAATGATGTGATGATATTGGGGGGGGGTTATAGCTGGATCTGATTTTTGAGGGGGTCATGACCCCCGTAATCCTTGTGCATATTATATTCCTCACACTTGGAATGATTGGACGTTTAGCACATTAAATTGTAGGGTACAGTATCCAGCATAGTGTCCTCTGATAGTATACATCACCAACCCGGTCTCATCCCAAGACGTCATATAACTGACGTCTTTTGACCATACGTCAATATTCGCCTTTTTAGGGCCCCCTTAAACGTCGGTAGATGAGGTTATGGGATCCTAACTCTACCCCATACCTAAACCTAACCCTAAACCTAACCCGTCACCTAACAGACGTTAAAGGTAAAGCGTCAGTTGTATGACGGCCCGGGATCCCCATCCACCGACGTTTAAGGGGGCCCTAAAAAGGCGGATATTGACGTATGGTCAAAAGACGTCCCAAGACGTCAGTTATATGACTTTTTGGGATGAGACTGTGTTGACATCAGACAATGAATCTATATTGGTATTCCATGCATAGTGTGTGCATACATATTGCAAAACTAGAAAAGTAGAAATATGCCATTCCAAACATAGCCAGAGAGAGAGAGCGAGATGTGCCATTGGTATACAAAAAAATCTGGCAGATATAATGTGGATTTGACTCCTGCAGTGGCTCGGTAATAGCAGCAATTTCCTCGCAATGTTCCGCTTTTTATGTGTGATTAGGTTTTGTGTGGAAATTTCCCTTTTTCACACTCTATCATTTTCCCTTTTTCATTTACCCTTTGTGGCCAATTCAGCTTTTAAGTTCCTGTTTTGATTTAATAGCTCCTGAAAGCCTCCATAACATCACAAAGTAAACAGCCACTAATACTTTTTTATAAAGTAAACATCCCAATGGAAGCGTTCGTTTCCCTTTTGATACGGTTCACTCGCATTTGATCAGTTATTCTAAAAGTTTTCTCCGAAATCTGACGCCTGATTGGTTCACGGCTGTGAATTACACTGACAAATTATATATCAGCCCGCCAAAACGTGCGAGCTCGGCGGGCTATAAAGCCATGCAGAAATGACCACTTGTCAGATCTTTCAACTGAGGAGTAGTTTAGCACAGCTGGCACAGTTTAGTGTCTGGATAATGAAAACCATTAAAATACACAAAAATAATAATCTGTCATTATTTGATCATTGCATCCACCATGTCATTTCAAACCTATATGACTTGCAACCTGTAGCTATACCTCCAGCCTCTATCAAAATATCTTCTTTTGTGCTATATGACTGTATTCTTTTAGTTGAACTACTGTACACCTTAAGGAAATTAATTCATTCATACCTGATGCTACTGTTGCAAATATCAGACTTTTTGGAGGAAAAAAGTTGGCAAAATCAGAAATTTGTAATAAAATAAATAACATTAAAATAATTTATAACAATATTCCTCTCCAGACAGGACTGGTTTTCTCAGAGGACTCTAAAAAGTAGTTTTGTCCAATTTTTTTTTCTTTTGTTCATGAGGAGACAAATACAAATCCATTTGATTTGGTTGGAATTTAAATCACTATAATTACATCTCTGGAATGCAAATTTGCCTGCTCTCATCGGGGAAAACTAGTCCTAAATTTCCTGTCAACAGCCAGATGATAATACATCACTGGACATTTCTTTGACCAAAAAAGCAAAAGCCAAACAGGTTAAACTTTGTATGTTACTTGTTGACAGCCACAAGATCCCATAATATTGTTGTTACAGTTATCATGCCGACCCTTATGAGTGTGACTCCTATATTCAGAACACATTGAAAGTAAAATGATGAATTCTCACAAACAATCATGGATAAATAAATAAATAAATTCAGTACACACATTTATTCCCACATCAACCCTACATCTTTGTATGCTGCCTCAGAAGGTCAATTTAAAGTACTTCATAAGCTTTCTACATGAGTCTTCCTTTAAAACAATTTTTTAGGACCAAGATGAGCCAGTGTGTGTGTGTGTGTGTGTGTGTTTGTGTATTTGTGAGTGATGGGTGGTCCTGTCAGACCACTGAGGGCCTCAGACACACACAAAAAATTGCCAGCGCTCTCCGAAGGAGCTTGTTCTCCCTCAGCACTAATTCCATATTCCACTTGTGTCCCTGATGTTGAGAAGAAACAGATGTCTGTATGTCCTCTGCCCTGTGAAGTCACCATTAAAAACATCAAGATCAGTTTCTCTAGTCTTCATGGCCTGAGTAAGTGTTTGTGCTCTAATCGGAGCTAATGAAGTTATGCCAATTATAGGACTTCTGTTGGTTAGTCTCTGAAGAGTTGAGTCAATCGCATGAGCTCACGCAGTCAAACTGACCATATGCCCAGATGCCCGTGTGTGTGTGTGTCTCTCTGTGTGTGTGTGTGGTGTCACTGGGTGTGCAGGGTGTAATGGCGTGTGCAAGACCCCTGCTTCAGCCCATTAGACACACTAAATGAGTTAATGTAATGTGCACACACACACTCACTGCCCGTAACTCAAACGCTCACGACTCGTGTCGGAGTCAAGCCTTAAACACTCTTCGTCAAGAGGTTTAAATATCTGTTCATTAAGAGTGTACATTTTCAAAAACACAAGCACTAGAGAGATCACTGTGATACCTGTGTGTTTACTTGCGAACAATGTCTAATTATTACCAAGAATGAGGTGCTAGTTTTAAAAAAATCCTTACAATCTAAAAAACGCTGGGTTGTTTTAAACCAATTTTGGGTCAAATATGGACAAACTGAAACATTGGATTAAAAATGTAACCCAATGGCTGGGTTTTTTACCTAAAATTGGGTTAAAACAGCCCAGCATTTTTAAGAGTGTACATACTAATTAATTAAGAAAGAAAGAAAGAAAGAAAGAAAGAAAGAAAGAAAGAAAGAAAGTCCATTATTTTAATTAATTTTATGCCAGATAACCATTATCAAACATATCTAAGATTTATCAGCGTAAACATGAGATGTGTGCCTTTTTTCATAAAAAGGGTACTCACTCTATTTATACTTTTCATTCATGTTAAACTGATTTATGGATGTAATTCAGAGTGTAAATAGAAAAAAATCTAAATATAACATGCACAATGTGCTGAGCGCGAGATAGCTCTCCAGCTAAAAATGTGAGCTGAAGAAGAGAGCCGTGTTTTCAGATGTCTTCCAGATCTCGCCAAGGAAAAATTGCCCCCAAATATGTCCATATAAGTCTCAAATCATTTCAAAGTCAAGATTTGATGGATTTCCAAGCATTAATAAGAGATTAACATGAGAGCATACTCTAAAATCAAGAGCTCTTGACTTCATCAGTGATGCTTTACATCTACAACTAGAATGCAGAATTAGCATTAGATTTGGCTTAGTAATGCATTAGCCCTTATTACATACACATAAACTATTTACACAAAATGCCTACAGTAACACAGAACAGCTGTTAAGATCATAAGCCATATTCTTAATTTCACGTCAGGGCTTATTGTTAAATTAAATTAGACTGTGAGATGAATTCTCACAAGTGCGCCCTTAAGAGTGAGACACTTGAGTCCAAAAATGGCTCCAGCTCTCTCTTTACTGAGTGTATATTGAATAAAAGCAGCACCTGGTAACACTTTAAAATTCATGCAAAGCAAAATCATGAGTTAGATTGCTAAGGAATGCATGAACTTATACTGTATGAACTGATAAAATATGTTTTTTTTTTTAAATACATTAATCTAATTGTCACTATAAAATCACAGACATAAGTAATAATAATAACAATAATAATAAAGTCATTGTTACTAATATTTTAATTATTATTGTGCTTTAAGTTTAACAGATAATGAACAATGAAGTGGTTTGAAAAGTAATGCATCATGTTAAGTATTATGTACTAAATAGACATATCTAAATCTAATATCTAGATATATCTAAATATAAATGGGAAAAAAAATATCAAAATTTTCCCATTGGCACATTTTTTTATATGGCTGGAAATCAATCTGTATTTTTGTTTTGCTTCACAATTTTATATGTGTACTGCAATATTGACATCCAAATAACAACCCTAAGTCACTTGAATGACACTCATCAACACGTCTTGATGAAAGAGCGCTGGATTCATCTATTTTAACTCCACCTCATTTAAAGCGGGGTGAGAGGGCAATGAAAAACCACATATAAAAATCAACACCAACCTTCTGCTCTTCAGCTCTGTAGGCTGTATTAAAAGAACTGATATTTAAATGGGAGTGGAAAGTCACTCCAGGAATACAAGCATCCATCAGTTTAATTACCGTGGTAATTTTCTCTGATGATCTGACATTCTTCACCGACCGGAACGACTGAAAACCCTTGGCGTGAGGAACATTTCTGGACTGTGTTTCCACAGACGTATCTGACACCATCATGCCAGATGATGTCATGTCTAAGGGAAGTGAGGAGATGGTTATGGTCATTAGTATGGTAATGATCTTAGACCTTCATTAGTAATTGTTTCAAGGTCAAAGTTTAGATGGTGTGTGTAACTTAAGACATTAGCAGTTTTTGAAATAACTTACTCTATTCTGTAAGTACTTTTAGTTCATTTCTACGAATAATTAATTTGCTTTTATAATTTGTGACCAAAGCTGGATTTGTTTCATTCTTTTACTTTATTCAAGAAGCATTTTGTGGGTTGAGCATATGATTTATTATTCATAGTTTTAAAACATGTACCTCTTCCTAAAAGTACTCTGATATTGTACCAAATAATTACTATATTTACCTAAAAAATGCTATGTTATTACCATAGTACATGAACAAAAAAAAAGTACATAAAAGCCTTTTCACAAAATGAACAAATCGCAATTAACAGAAAAGTACACGTTTATTTACATTTTCTATTGATCATGACAGCAGATATTTATCAAATGAAGATGATTAAAAAAAAGCTGTTTAAATTCCTTTCAACTTTAAATATTTAGCCGTGTTTGTGCATTACCCGATTACCGCAGTTCCGTTGAGTGAGTCGATTAATAAAAGAAACCCTTGACAGCACATGCAAATAAACAACGTTATCGCTGTATGCAATTTATTCTTGGTGAATTCCCCGCTCTTTGTCACTTTGAAGAGGCTCACGTCAATCTTTAAGATCTTTTTTTTTTACAGTCCATCACATTACTAACTTTACTATACAAATATTTGAGACAGTAGCCTAAACAATAACTCGAATCTGTTTTTCACGAACACCTGATCACAATCAAAAAGTGTTTAAACACCATGCTATTGATCAAACACTGTCTGTGTTTACAAATGGTTCTGTTTGGGCCAATACAGATGTAAAGTCGCCACAGAAGTGTGTGGAAACATTATGAGTATGGTTTGGAAGTGTTCATTGTAGTTGGAATGCAAACAGTCAGACGGTCATATCAGTTATAGATTTCACTCTCAAACAATTCATATCTTGCCCTGTTCACTGGGTTTTCCCTCAGGAAAAGAGATGCATTGAGCCACACACTGAGCTAATTTACATTCATAGATTCTGTTCTCGATTCACCAGTCAGCATATTTACTTAGTTCACTACATTTTCTTTGATTTTGGGCAAGGTCTCTTTATATGACAAATCTGGCCCTGGTTTATTCCATCTTTGAAACAATGCATATTGCTTCTGACAATAGGTGTAAACATAAACTCAGCAGAAAATCGAAAAAGCATCTCTGGTGCTTTTCTGAAAAACAGAAATTGGTTTTAAGTTTCAATTTGTCACTGGTTCAAGTTTTGAACTGACAAAAATGCACTTGAGTAATTTTGTGAAACTAGGCATAATTAATTAACATAAACTGATCAAATGTATTCCTTCAATACAATGCAAGTCTTTTTTTTTTATAAAAGTTTCTGTCAAATGCATAACTTTAAAATTAAACTTGAAACTATGACTTAAAATATATCATTTTACACCATGCAAGGACCTTTACAAAAAAGTACCTTGATATATAGCATTGTACTAAATGATTACAACATTTACTTTACCAAAAAAAAAAAAAAGAAAGAAAGAAAGAAAAAAAGCAATGGTACTAACCATAGTACATGTCCAAAAACAAAACATTACTTTGGTGTAAAAAAAAAAAAAAAATCATTATTCAGTGATCAGTTTGTACCAATATGATCCAAAACGTGAAGTAAAAATTTGACAATATATTTAAAAGGTAGGGTAAGCAATTTAGGAGAAACTAGCAATAGCAAGCTAGCTTTGAAAGCATAAACCCACCACCCCTTTACAACACTCTCCAAAGTCTCCTCTAGAACACAAACACACACAGCAGTTTTCAAAGCATCAAGTGACGAGAGACACTGTAAATTACCTCCTGTCTCAAGGAAAATAATAATGAATGTAAACAACTTACAGAGCTCTTACTTGTACCACCTGACTGCTGCAGATTCATTTCGGCATTGATAGTGTTACACACAAACAGCTCTGGGCTGCGTTTTCGAAAGCACCGTTAGCCAACTATGGTTGCAAGTTCCGTCGTTATCAGCATAGTTCAACGAGTCGGTGTTTCCCGAAACAATCGTTCCAACGAACATTCGCAAACAGCATTGCAAAGTTGTGTGGTTTGAATGACAGCTCTCGACCTGTGGTTAGAGGCATCGTTTATATTGCATGACATTTGGAGGTAATAAATCCTTATAATGCAAAATAAGCAAGATGACATTCAGTACAACCACCTTTTATTTTGAATACATACCAATTTAATTTACTTCTTTTAGCTTTTCAAACGATTTAAAGTACCGTGTTTGAAGAGTGCGCATGTGTGAACGTGCTCTAACTATGTAAGAACGAGCCAAATATTGAGTCTGGTAATAAAGCAAAATAACTGAGAACCATTAAAAATAGTTTTCAGATGACATATCTGTAAGTTATATGAACAAATCTAGCGTTAATTTGAAAACCGTTTCATTAAAAGTATTAAAACATTTTTCTATGGGAAATGCCCCACTGGGTAGAAAGTCAAGGTGGCAATCTTTTACGGTTATGACATGGCATAAACGCAGCATAGGCTGGTTGTTTTGGTACAGGAAAAACAGAAAAAATCTTTGTTTTTGTTTTCTGAATGAATACAATGATTTGGATGGACATTTTTTGATCCTAAGACTTCCACAGAAGTCTTAGGATCTTTAGGTTTTAGTGTATATATTACACTAAAACCACATCTAGTATTGATTGTTATCAGGATGTGAAGTGCGCCTCAACTAGTATAACAAAAGTGTTTATAAAAAAATTGCTACACTACCCTTAAAGGTGCCATATAACATCATAAATCAAATCCTACTCCATATTCCATAACAGATGGGGGCAGTATACCTCCAAAAAATGACTTGTGCTCCTACCATCGCGCATGTTATTGAAATCATTTGACATGATAGTAAAAGGTTGGAAGACCGCAGTTTCACGTGGAACATTTGGAGATTTTTAGAGATCAGAGACTCAATGAACTAAACACTAGAGTGAACTAAACTAAACACTATGAATCTCAACACTAAATGATGAAGACCGCCTCATAGATCTCAAAAACAAGCTGGTGCATTTCGACGGTATGGGAAAATAAAAGCTTGGGCAATTATTTGAAGTTTATGGTATTCGTTTTGTTCATATTACACTTTTATTGTTAGTGAATTAATTTGACAGACAGCATTCGCTGATGTTGATCAAGCTAGCGCCGTGAATTCACCGTGAGACACACGCAATTGACACTTAGCAAGCAGGTTAGTTAAGCTCTCAGATTCTGTCAATTATATTGCGCAATTCAAAGAATAAATACCGTTTTGGCGCTTGTACATGTTACACTACAGATCCCTAGCGCACGTGAACCGATCGTCTCTACTAGCTTGAAAAAGAACACGAACACTGGTGAAAGATACAGTGTGCTACAACTTACCAAAATGTATTCCTCATGCATAATGTCGACCAATCATTTTTTGAACTCTTCCCTGAACTGAAATGTAGTAATTGGCTGCATTTCCACACGACTGACATCAGGTTCAAGTACACACAAGCCGGCCGGCGCGAGCGCGACTCACTCGTCTATTGCAGTTTGGCTGGTGCTAACGTTGCCCGTCCGCATACCGCCTCCCATGGCCGGAACTGGTATTACGATACCTGCCGGGCCGGGGCTAGTAATTTAGCATGCTAATTCAGGTTAATATCTCGGCAGCACTATAACTTGTCAGTTTTTTAATGACATCTTTGCACTTATTTCTTCTCATTCTTTTGATGCGTGTAGCTCATTTTTCGTATATTGTTACCTCAATTATTACATATGCCACCTTTAAATAATGATTTTTTTTTTTTAAATATTCTTATGTTTACTCTAAATGCGCCAGAGCTGAAAAACTGCAATTGAAACGATTTGTTGATACTGCCCTGATTCTCGCCTAAAACCAATTTAAGGCAAATTAAAACTGTAATTCAAACCGCTTACTTACTTTTTTTATTGATGTCATTACAAAGTCTTAAAAGACTTTCCACATCAGCCAGTATCAGAAAACTCAATAAATTCAGATTACAGTAATCCACTTCATATGGAAACCCAGTGCCTTTAATCTTGTAAAGTTATTCTGTGGTGCCCCGTGTCATGCACCACAGAGCTTATTAAAGACGGAGGGATTCAGAAAGGCCACGACATCTTACTTTATTATTTAAATTTTCAGGAAATGCATAAATAATTTAATTTTTTTTTTTTTTTTTTGGCCCAAAAGGCCTGGAAATGTGTGTACCGTTGACAGTAGACACTGATTAGCATAAAAGAAAGTCCTGGGATTGGCGGTTTCTGATTGACAATGAAATATGAGATTTCTTTATGGTTCTAATCATATTCAACTCACAGATGTGCAAACATGATAGATTACATATTTCCGACTGACACTCAAGCACATGTGTAAAAGGCACGTGAAGGTCATTTTTTTGCAAAGAAGAGTGTTCTGCGTGAAGTCGGCACTGTCTGAGAAAATAAATAGCTTGTGATGTGCATTTAACTATTGTAGACACTCAGCAAAAATCTGACATATAATGTGGCTGAAGTAGATGCATCATGACCTGACTGCATCAACAAACACACACAAGCACAGTCCCAAGTTACAAGGCCTGTCCCATTTCCCTCATTTATTTTTGTTTCATTATGCAGGAGGGACTGTGTAGCTGCTCTGTATTTCTACTCTCAATAATTTACCAGTGTTCTTCACTATCTCTCTGAAGAGACTCTGCGCAAGAGTTGGTTCAGTCATGCTTCAAAAGTAATTCAGGTCATCCATGTGGACAGAACGTAAAAACACATGTGTTTGTTTGTCAGCTGAATTGTAGATAAATATAAGAATTGAGAGTGACACCAGAGGCAGTATAGGGGGAGGTGACAGAGTACTTGTGGAAAACTAAAAGGGAGAAGCAAATAAGTTATTACATTCTTTTTGGTCAATAACACAACGATGTGTTATTGCTGTGGACCGTACATGTGCATTAGGTGGAAGTGTGCAGAATTTTGTGCTGACCCTTCTGAAACCTAAAATGAAAGAGTAAAACAAGGCTGAAAAAGACTAAAAAGACCAAAGCCGTTTCTCAAAACCAAGAATGCAAAGAACGGACTTGTGTTCTTGGGAAGAAAGCTCTTGCTAGTTGTTCTTGAAAGAACGAACTCACGAGGTGACGAGCACTCAGAACGCTGCTGACAGTTTGAGACGATGCGTTATTGCTGGTATTGCGCAATAGTACCCCCGCACAGACGCCGTCTGCAGTGCCCAAACATAACGAGAATTATTATACAGCCAGGCTTTATCGCCTGGGATTAGGGATTACTCATACACTACAATGTAATGTATATTCATAACAATAAAGCAACACCTGTCTCATTTTAATTCTGCTTCTGTTGTTTGTTTGTGTACATCACTAGCCAGCCCATTCTCACTCCCAAGGCGTCACCTAACTGACGCCTTGGGAAGCATTTGGACATGCTTCAATATCTGACGCTTTAGGCGCCCTTTAGCGTCAGTTAGATGACGCCCTAGGATCGCGTGTACCCTACCCCCACCCCATACCTAAACCTAACCGCGTCCTCTAACTGACGCTTTCCTTTAGCGTCAGTTAGATGACGCCGTAGGATCGCGTCATGTAAGTGACGCTAAAGGGCGCCTAAAACGTCAAATATTGAAGCATGGTCAAAGGTGACGCCTTGGGGTGAGAATGCGTTGCACTAGCCAACGGCGGGAAAAAACGCCGGTAATATTCGGTAATATTCAGGTAACTTTTGACCTGCCTCTCTCTGCTTCCCGCTCCTTCCACGAATGCCGAAATGAATTATGGGATATTTCTGCCGTCAAGTTCACACAAGTTACCATTCGATGCATCCTCGGTAAAATGGGAGTGTCAAGAACACATCCGGGATTTTTAACCGTTCTTGCCTAAATGCAAACTTGTGTATTGGGACAGTACTTGGGCCGCGACTGATGACGTTTTACAAGTCCACAAGAACACAAGTACAGACAAGAAGGCATATTGAGAAACGGCCCAAGTGTGTCTGCGTGCGAGCCACAGTGCGCAAAAGGCCAAGTGTGTCTGAGCATCAGGCCCGGCTCCACGGGGAGCCTTTATATTATAAAGTTACTAAATAGTTTAAAAAAAAAAAAAAAAAAATGAAGACCATGTTAACATTTTTAGCTAGTAACAAATTTGTTTTAGTTGATGTAAATAGTTATTTTGAAATATGCCCTTTTTGTCAAATCTATAATTACTTAATTGATACAAGATATATTGAGGGGTCAAAAAAATATAACAAATGCAAAAAAGAGAGACTGTAAATCATAAAATGTCATCATAAAATGCATGTAATTAAATACTATATAATCTATATAAAAGTAATGCACTGAATAAATGTTGTTTGAATTGTGTTTTAATGTGAATACGTCAAGTCAAGTCAAGTCACATTTATTTATATAGAGCTTTTCACAATACAGATTGTATCAAAGCAGCTTCACAGTGAAAACATAACACAGATCAATAATGTTGTTAAATATTAAATATTAAATATCCCCAACTAAGCAAGCCAAAAAAAAGGCAACAGTGGCAAGGGACCAAAACTCCATCAGATTGGATGGAGAAAAAAAACCCAGGCTCAGTCGGGGGCCAGTTCTCCTCTGGCTAACATTCATATTGTTTATATATAAATATTAAATATAAATATTGTTTATATATAAAATGGCGCCATAACATATCGCCGGCGTTGAGTCGTCTCTTCACAGGCGTTGGTCTTCTCATCACATGTATTAAAGAGTGTGTTTTTGTTTTGTTTTTTTTCAATAAAAGTTGCTTCTAACTTGATTTGATTGATTATTTGAAATACAAATGAAGAGTTCAGATGCAAAAGCCTCTAAATGCCATTTGAAATTTTCTTCTTTAATGATGATTTTTATCAAACTTGTATATTTAAGTTCAGTAATTTCACTTAAATAACAATTAATAGGTAATCATCATTGCCATTTAAGTGAGATCACTGAACTTAAATATACAAGTTTGATAAAAAATCATCATTCAAGAAGAAAATTTCAAATGGCATTTAGAGGCTTTTGCATCTGAACTCTTCAAATAGTGAATAAATGTGTTTGTGGTACAGCCGTGGATCACTGCAAACCATAGACTTAAAAAAAGATGGACGACACCCCTTCACTCTTTTCCATTGGAGAGAACTGAAGCCGCCAGTGTCCCGATATGGCGCTTACATCTTGAAACTTGAGTCTGCGCACTTGTGTTTTCAAAAAATTAAAGATGACAGTGCTCAAGACAACAATGAATAGATCTCTATAGAAATAGGTCTGTTGGTAGTTCAGAAGAACAAATGTGTACCACAGCAATATTCTGTTATTCAGCAGAATGTTTAAATAAACATGAATTGGCTATGGGAGATGTTTAATTTCCATGGAGAGGTAAACCTGTTCATTTAATGAGACACAGTCCAGCCGACAAGTACACCCGTTAATCAAGGTGACGTCACACCCCAGGATGGACGCCTACACACTCACATGCATTTGTCAAAAACAACCACAGCAACAAAAGAGAGACGAGATGCTACGATAACATCTCTGAATCAGAAACTACCAGCATGACGTGAAGTCAACAGTGGACACTTTTTCAAAGCATCTGCCAAGCTAGCATGTACACACACACAGAGAGAGAGAGAGAGAGAGAGAGAGAGAGAGAGAGAGAGAGAGAGAGAGAGAGAGAGAGAGAGAGAGAGAGAGAGAGACAGAGAGAGAGAGAGAAAGAGATTACAGCTCTAATGGACCAGGCCTTGATTTATTATTTTCACGGATTTCAAGTGAAGTGCTTTTGGGTCCTGACAGTACATCTCTAATGCCACTGTCACATGCGACAGCACTTGAACTTTGCTATTCCAGCATTTGCCGAGTTCTCCGTTGAGGTTAGCTCATTTAACAGGACGCTAGTGTGTGCACTGATAGACTGACGGTGGGAATTCACTCAATGTGATTTCGGCAACAATACTGCACTTAAGACTGCTGTAGAATTGCAATTGAGAAAGCAAAGCAATTGAAACAACTGAAAATTGAAAAAAGCAATCTTTGATATTGAAAAATATTAACAGAACTTTGAAGGCCACAGGATTATAAAGAAATAATTTAGCATTACTTGAATTTACATTGGTCATTAAAAAAAAGAGAGAGAGAGCGTGATAATTGTCAACAAAATGTGACGGCACTATAAAAAATGGAAGAAGATAAAGCGATGAACAAGACACAAGCGGGAGTGTGTGGATGCTCATATCACTGTTAAGCATTAATGACAATACACGCGTTAGTGCTCAAGGAATTCAGTCACATAATGTTGAACGAGTGGCTCTGTAATGGACTGCATGGCTCTTTCAGAGAGCGCACACATTTGTATCTGCAGTGAGAGTGGGAGTTTTATCATCTAAAAGAGCAAAAGTTGTTGAATGAAAAACACTTGAGATCAGAGGCTGGTCGGGCTGAAAGCTGCGGTCAGGAATCTTTGATAGATTAGATGCCTCATAAAGCAACTCTCTGGCCTTGAGAGCAGTACCAGCTCTCTCTATCTATCTCTCTTTCTCACACACACACACACACACTGTGTCATTGTGCATGACTGCATGTGCTGAAAAATGACAATATGCTTAAAGCTGAAGAACTCAATGCTCTCGCTCTCTCAAAGACACATGCTTTCTCTCTGTGCTACTGCGTTATCAGTGCCAAACAAGTAAAAACAAAAGTTTTTACTTGTTTGGAGTGAGTGAGTGAGTGAGTGAGTGAGTGAGTGAGTGAGTGAGTGAGTGAATAAAACCATAAAAATACAAATACTTAATAGTAAATACAATACAATACAATACAATACAAATAATTGTAATACTAAATCAGAGCAAAAATGAAGTGAAATGAAGAATGGAGTAAACATGTCAAATAAAAATAAAAATAAATAAAAAAATGAAATAAACAAATTTAAACTTTTTTATCCAAGCAAAAAAATCCCTGCATTCCAGCAACCTGTCACTCACACACTAAAAGATCGCAGCAATTAGCAAACAACAACAATCTAATCAACTCCCCATGGACAAAATCAAGTCCAACCTTTTCTAGTTTGAGAAGCCGTTTCACTCAAATGTGTGACAGAACAAACACAATAGAGGAGAAACCAAGATCACAATTTCTGTTTCATGCCGACTTTAAACATTACTTTAGGTGAAGGTAAAATAAAAAAAAGGTATGAAGAAGAAAAGGATGACTAAATCTGGCAATAATACAATAATGTACATGCATAATAAAAAGATATGCTTCCTCTGATGCAATTCATGCTCTTCCATATTCTCTTTTATTTGATCTATCCTCCACTCTACAAGCTGTTTAATTTATCTTCTTTTGGTTGCTTCCATTTCCCCCATTGATCCTGAACTAACATGGAAACACTTCAAGCAAACAGGGACAGAAATAAGGTTGCGTGTCTGTGTTAAAGCTCAAAGATGTACTTTATCATGCAGTATTCATGATAGCTGACTGAGATTTGATGAATAAAATTGATGCAGAATTTATACTGACTTGCATGTGTGTGTGTGTGTGTGTGTGTGTGTGGTTGGGGGGGGGGGGGGGCGGGGGGCTGGGGCTGTGGAGGTCAAGACCTTGACAGGTCTCCTCATGAGTTTTTTTGTATATGAACTTCTTTCCAGATGTGCTTTTGACCTTCTTTCAAATGCATAACTAGAAAACCCTTGGGCTTGTACACAAGTGCATACGCACAACTGTCTGCCTTAACATGTAGAAGACTCAAGGATATTCGCTTGGAATGCAGGGCTACATACATAAATGATGTGTAATTCATCATGTTTCTGTACTGATGACGATACGGTCAGGAATTCTACTTGCATACATTAGCACACACTTTTTTTTTCATCCAACTTTTAAAACCATTAATCCTCAATACTGAACTCAAACCGGCAATCCTCAGGGAGATGTGACTTCCTGTCAATGCTTCAATGAACTCCAAATGTGAACTCTCACCTTATAAACATCTTATAGAGGTCAAAGGGGAGACATTTAACAACCTCATTTACTTTCACTGTAAAACAGGAGCAGACTGAACACACTCACACATTAGTGTAGTCTGAATCCTAAATATAGACAGATGTCTGTGGTAATTGTGCTTTATCAGATGTCTTCAGAAGGAACCTCAACTCTCGCTCTGGGTGTCCAAATATGAGGAAAGTCAGACCTCATTTTATGACATTCTTGAACTGAACAAAATTAAACACTTCTGAGTCCAATCAGAACAGAACATAACAAACAGTCTTTCCTATCAGTTCTCACATCATTCTGAATCAAAAATCAATTATGGATTTTTTTTTTCCCCAGGTTGAAAATATGTCTCTCTTTCTCCCATGAATTCACTAAGCAGCTGCATAACATCTATTAAATAAATAAATATATATTTTTTTATAAAATTAAAAAAACACTTAATTTATATTGATTGATTCTATATTAATTTGAGGATTCAAAAAGTACAATTTATAAAGTGTAATAAATTATTATTATTATTATTATTATTATTATTATTTTATTATTATTGATCTGCATACAAACCTAAAATTGAAGCCTCTTCAAGTGTTAATGGTCGAATATGCATGACAGCATGTCAACAGAGCAATGTTCCAGTCTCTCCTAAGGTCCAGCCATTCAGTTTATAGGATTCATCCATTCAAATGTGTGTTAAACACGTCTTCTGGAGAGTCATATCAGCACACTCTTTGTTCAATTAAAGCAAGATGTTTAGTGTTAAAACCAATTTACAGCTTTCAGGAAAGGTGTAACAGTCACACTTCTATAACACCACAATGAGAGAAACCTTCATTTCCCACCTCAACACACACACACACACACACACACACACACACACGCTTATAAACCTCAGTTCTATTCCCTCAAAACAGAGACAAACTTCTAAAAATGTGCTAAACATATTCATCGACATCTCTCATCCTCAAAATCAGCTATGTGTCCCTCTCTATCCTGTGGGTAAAAATAGACACTTCCTTTCCCACTTCTGCAAACCGGCACTTTTTGTCAAGGTTACCATGGCAGCCAAACTTGGGAGCTCAACTAGCTTGAGGAACGCTGGGACCCTGTCCTTGTAACAACTAATATCATCGGCCCATAACCCCGAGTCGAGCAGATTTGCATGATTGTTCTTTTATTCTTTTGTAGTCGGGCTGAGAGCGCTATTACGGTTATTGCGTATTGATTATGATAACCTTTGGCAGGCCTATATGATTCAAAGCCTTAGGCCTGAGTCAATCAATAGAGCATTAGGATTCTCCAGCATGCGTGACTTTGTCTAGATAGCATGTTGTAGAGCTCATAACACAGACTGAGACACGCAGGCTTGGCATGCACTCTATAGAACAGAATATGCAGCATTTGGTGGATGAATAAACGCTATGCGAGTCGCATGAGTGCTGATATTTCAAACGTGGAGACGGCGGTCGGTGGTAACTCCGTATTCTGGGGATGGGGTGTAATTTGTGATTACACAGCCTGTTGTGTCATCCACTCCTGAGCTCTCAGCCCCTCTGGAGTACACGCTTACAGCATGATGAAGCACGTGTCAAGGTCAGCCTGACGTGTTCTGGACGTACTCCAGCGCGTCTCTAATCACCGAGGGCCAGCGTAGTGCTCCTGGAGGCATGCTTATCAGAAAAACATTTCCGCTCTCCTTCGCTTTGTGTCTGGCCATCTCTTTTCTGACAAATGTCTTTTCTCTGCTCGGCTGACTTGCTGCAATGGATTTGTTACACAGCGGCCTACACAAAGAAAAAAGTATGCCAACAATTTTGTGTGTGATTTCTCCCTTACAGAAACACTATGATGGTGTCATAGTACAATGATTGTGTCAGATGGTAATATCCTTTTATTTTGTGTATGCTGAAGGATAACCAAATGTGTGTACTGTGGTATTTACACGGTACTCAATGCATAAGAACTCCAAGGAACAAATCCATGGTGTAAATATGGCACCATGTCTAAAGGCATTACTTTTTAACCGGTGTTGTGGAAGCAGATACTGTAGGGTTTAGCCAGAACACACTGCTTTAACTGTCAGCTTCTCTTATCTTTAGTTTCAAAAAGGTATTGTGCTTTTGTTAAAATATGAGAGGAAAAGGAATTATTCACATCAAGACTCAATATTCCCTGTAAACAAGACTCAGAAAAGTATAGAAGTTGAAAATGTTTTGTTTATCCATCTTTTCAGTGATGTGTCTGGATCTGTTATCAAGAGAACTTACAAGATCCATAACAAACCAGAAATGTCGTCAATGTCACACAAACCTTTATAAATCATTCAAATATTCTTATTTGCTGCTGAAGAAACATTTATTATTATCAATGTTGAAAAACGTGATACTGGCCTTTTTCAGCATTCTTAGATAAATAAAAGTTCTATAGAATTCAATAAATTGAAACTGAAATATTTTTGTAACATTATACATGACTTTTGATCAGTTTAATGAGTCCTTGCTGGAAAAAAAGTGTAGTATATATCTTATGAAATATATTAAATATTAAAAAGAAAAAAAATACTCGGGCTCAATGATATTGGGAAAAAAACATTGTGATATTTTGTTTATCTGCAGTATTTTAATATGGAAAAAAGTCAGCTGACTTGAATAGTTCTATTTGGAAATAATTAATAATTGTATAATGATTGGGATGGTTTTGTTAGTGAGTGCATCAGCTAAGGAAAATAAAACCCTTTTGGGAATATAAAATATATAGAAACACTAGAAACATGTGGGTATTCATCATACTTAGGCTTACTAAGAGCCAACTCAAACCATAAAATTAAACTTTTTTCATAAGATACATCCATACTGTTTCATACCAATTCAGTATAATATAAAATAATAATGCATATAATACATACATATTGAATTCATTACAAGTCAATAAGTATTTAGATTATGATTTTATGAATTGTGGCTTTATTTTTATTATTAATTAACACATTTGAAAATATATTGTAATAATTTATATTATATTAAACATTTTTTTTTTTTTATCTAATAAAGTTACAATACTATGGGGACATTTACAAAACAAAATTTGTATGTGTTTTGGGGGCCTAAAAATGCAAATTTTTGAAAACGGTTTATAAATGCACGTTTTTAAGAACGATATCATTATAGTCTCTGTTAATGCAAATTTGTGAAAACAGTGACATCATGCACATACTTATTATGTGTTCAGTCTATGGGCGTTAAGTGTTTCTTTACAAAGTGAAGAACTGGCCTGGCATTCAGAATACAGCATTTTTTGTCATGTTTTTTTGTCAGCATGCGTAAAATATTTCTAATAGCATAAAAAAAATATGCGAGACAGTGTGGCTTTACCTCTAGAAAAAGTTAGCAAGTCATACAGCGCCATTAACATGAGTGAAATCCAAATTGTCATATGCAGAGTGCTTTTTGTTTCTTTCTTGGCATGAAGAGTCCTTGAGCCAGAGGCAGATTTCATCCTCTCAGTAAATCTATGTAAATGAATCATACAGAGCTGGGGTAATCGGTTGGGCCGTCAGTGGCCTGTCCTCTACAGTTAGGGATGACTTTTTTAGACAAATTTCTTTGTTTGTGCAATCAAATGGCGAAACCACCCAAAACCGACTGCAGACCATTTCAGTTCCTTCAGACTTATCTAAACGTCTGAGAAACAAATCGGATGATTCTTCCACTCTAACCATTTGCTTTTTTATAATTTTAGAATATTGCTAACCCGCCAACCCTCATTATATACTGTATATAAAAAAAGCAAACACTCTTTAAGAGGAAACAAGTGCTAAGCTACATCACTGCTTATCAAACCCAACAAACACACAGGTAATCAGGGCTTTGGTTATACAAATGAAGACAGTCAAATGATAGCCTCTGAACACTGAGGGTGGTATTCGCCCAGATGACAGCTCTTCCTGGAAAAGCTTCTTCAATTGAGTGTTATATGAGGAGTGACCATTACTGTTACGGAAGAAGTTGCTTATTACTGTTCTCACGGTAATCTTAACTTTTCCAAAACTCCTCATAATGAAATTTACACACAATCCACTAGCGGGCATTAAATATCAAACCAAAACTTTATTATGAAATGAGTCACATTTTAAAAAGTGGGAATAGGCGATAAACAGACAAGCTGGTTGACATCCCAAAATGATTACGGCTTAGCTCATCCATATTAATTAGGCTACACATGGATTTAACATTTAATTTAACTTAAGATCTTTCTCTGTTTCTATGTAATGTATTTATCTGGAAATCAGGTCTGGAGTGGAAAATGTCTTGTTTTTTGACAATACTAAGGTCCCATTTACACTGCATGGTTCAAGTGACCCAAATCCGATTTGTTCCTCTCGTGTGGCAGAGGAACAGATATGACCGGTGAACATGTAAGCAGGAAAAAAAACGCATGGATTCCGATTTTCTCAGATCGGATTCAGGCCTCACTCATATGTGGTAATAAATCGGATATGAATCGGATATGTGCATTTGCGTGTGCCATGTAAGCAGACAAATTGGATATTCCCCAGTAAATGCGAGTCGTACGTCATTAAAAAAAGTGCACGGTTAAAAGCGTGATGGAAGACAACGGATACACACAGTCGAGCAATGCGGAGGTTTCATGTGTTTTGAATGTTTGGGGTGAAGAGTGCAGGCAAAAATGCAAGGATGTTAATGTTGCAGAAATAAATCGGTATTTGAAGACATTTCACGAGATATGTTTTTAAGTGCTCATGGCTACAGTGCCAACAAGGGCTCTCCTCTTTTTCTCCGCCGTACGAGACCAATGTTTTGATAACTTTTAAAAATATTGTGGAAAGAAAAACACTGGACAACTGTATTTGCTTTATTCGGATCAGAACGTCTACATTTGGTAGTTTCAGCAGTGTATAGTGTAAATGCAAAAATCGGATACGGGTCACTTCTAAAAGATGATGTAAGCGGGTCGTCGGATATAGTCAGAAAATCGGATTTGGGCGTCAAGACCTGCAGTGTAAATGCAGCCTACATGAGTCATAGAAGTCACGAGCTGAATGGTCATGTGTGCTGAAGAGAACATTACTGTCTCTGCTTTCTAGGAGTGAAAACAACCCTTCAACAAAATTTTACAAAAAACAAATTCCAGAGCCATATCTCTCACTTGCATCCAGGTATAACAAAAGGCACAATGATGATCAAACTAAATCCAAATGCTTTAGCTAAGCTTCAGTCTCATGAATAAACCAGTCCAATGTTTCTTCACCTAATAAACTCGAGTCATTATGAGACAGTGGGAAATGGAATTAGATTCCTCTGTCTCACCTCTCGACCTTTCCATGCTGTGTTTTCTAGCTTTAGCTTTATACTCTGATTAAGTGATCAGTCTCTCTCATACGGGACTCGGTTTCAATACACTCCTGGGCTCTCTGCCAAATGCACCATCCGCCAACCTAACCCAACCTAACAATGACAATCATTCAATATTTACCTTCAGGCCCTGTTGGTACACAACCATTCAACTGCCAGTGTCACTGTCAAGACGGCCCAAGAGGAAAAGCTTAAATCTTAAATCTAAGGCTTAAAAACGCAAACCAGCCCTGATTGTGCCTTTGACACAGCTGCATAAACAGTAGTTTCCTAGGGCACAGGAAAAGATAATTCAAAGCTCATTCGTTCTCAGAAGTTTTGATACTGTGGACATGAAGGTGTACGCATTAGAGAAAAAGCACTGCATACTCTGCTCTTCAGGAGATCAGAGACAAGAGTGGCTCTGTGTTTCACCGGAGCTGTCACGGAGGAAAACCGAGATTACCTGGCTCTCGGTCTCGGACCGCGTCCTTCAAGCTGAGAAGTTCTTCAGTTGCACTGAGAGGTCATATACTTGAGGAATCATGTGGGAAAGAAAGACAGCTGCTATCTTAGGAAAAGCATTTCACCAAACTATTCGTACTATTTCTTCTGTACGCAGTATGTATGCCTTGTATGCAAATTATCTGCATGTCATAAAGAGTCTGCAAATCACACTCTGGGGAACACCATATACTGTAATGCTATGTGCGAAAACATCCATTTCCATCTGACGAATGAATCAGAAGTAAAACCAGTTCAATCTTTTTCTTGACTCATCATTTTAACAGACCGCACAAAATTGCATACAGCCTGCATACAGTTGTTTATAGTTGGCATACATTTTTTTATGTCTATTAAAAAGACAACATTTCTCAGAAATTTGAAATGGAGACGTTTGTCACCACTTAACTACCATTATAATACTAATGAGCCATGTGGTCCCATCAATATTTTTATGATTCTTATTTTTAGTAGATACATTTATATAATCTGTTCTAGCGAGAAATAATACAAGCATTAATAGCCGAGTTAAAATAGCAGAATTTAAATTGTTCATTTTCTAGCTTTGATGGCTTTGCTGATGCTCTTGCAAACAGAAGCATTAACAGTTTCCATTTGAAGGAACTGGTGTTGTCAAATGTACCTGATGTATTGCTGCTAGCCTCCCGATGCAAAAATAAATAAATAAATAAATAAAATAAAATAAATAAAAATCTTTATTTCCTAAATGATAACCCAGGGACAACTGCTGAACTAGCATGCAGTGTAAGGTAATGGTAATATCATGTGTAGCATACTACGGTTACCGTTGCAAACTGTTCTAATACATGTAAAAAATACAAGGCAGTATATTGTGTAGTGTACAATATATCAGTATCCCATTTCATTTCATTGTATTTTCAATCTTGTCCTGCCACACAGTGTAAAAGCAGTCAAACGGTCGTGGTAGAGTATTGCCTTACAGCAGGTATTCCCCCCGCAGTACTTTATGCTGTCACTCAGTGGACCGTGTGAAATGCTTGCTGGGAATTTTTCAGAAATTTGATACAATAACAGTGGGATATACACTTAAGAGGCTTCATTTAATCTTCACGGTGCAGACAGAAATTTGTAACATCATGGAGTATGCATCACACACACATACACACCGGATACCACGCCAAACCTACGTCTCTCAGTAATGGTACCCCAGGAAGTGTTTATCTCCTCATTGTGTTGTCACTGCAGGCCATTCTGTTCATCTGTTCGGGTTGAAGCATTTAACATTATTTCTTGTTGAAACCCGTTAGAGGGTCACAAACAATGTTGATCAGTTTCTCAGCTCTGAAATTGTTTTCATGTTATCAGATTTTTTTTGACAAGTTCTTTATAGCTTTTGAATTTTGTGCACGCTGTAATGATGTCAGTGTTTTATGTCATATTTTTTCTCTCTGTCTCTCTGCTTTCCAATGACTCCAGGGACTAATCTCTTATAACATCGAGGAAGCTGAATAAATGCAGCAGTTTGGGGAAGTAATAAAAGACACTTCTAACTTAACTACATTTTTTAGTTACTGTACCTCAGCTGCAATGAATAGCATGGCTTTCCAGTAACAATCTGAACAACTGTGACAAAATGGTATAATTGCTATAATTGGTATAATAATCAAAAACGCTCTACCAAACTCTCCCCATTTGCATGTAACTTTTCTCTCTTTTTTTCAGTTTACCCACAAATTCTGTGATTATTTACTCAACCACATGTCATTCCAAACCTGACATTATTTCTTTAATTCTTCTGTAGAGCATAAAAGATATATATACATATGGGGTGAACATGCTAAAGCAGCGTCTCAACCAGGAGAGAAGGTTATGTGATCTAGCCAAAGAAGAAAAACAACAAAAAACTTGATTCTAAATGTTTTTTTTTTTTTTTAATGTACATAAATATGCTAGTCAGATGTGTTTTTGCACTCACATCCTTTGCAGTGTCTCGTGCATGACACAAAGTTCTACAAACACAGCACTCAAATTAAAATCAGTTCAAATGACTCAAGTGGTACGTCGTTTGTTAGATAGGAAGGATTTGTATGCAGGTATGATGTTCAATCGATCCATCAGGATCAGTGTCCATGTTTTATTAACAGTTTGTGTTAGTATTGTGTATTTACCTGGCAACTGTTATCTGATTCTGTAATCTTAACCTAAAATACCACCAATTCAATATTGCTCATAACTTTGGTGGCTCATACCAACTTACTAACTTTATTGCGCTAACTACACTGGGATGGTTTATTATTCATCAGTGTAATGAGTACTGTACATCGATAGTCTTACAATTTATCTATGTTAAGTAAAGTGGGATGTTACTTTTGTGTGTGTGTTAACCGTTATTTATGAAATAAAAATGACTTGCTTATGGTTGAAAATCAAAATATTTGGGTTGGCGCTTAACCACTATGAGGAAATGTGTCCCATGGCTAAACCTGTAATTGTACAACCTGTGTTCTACTGATGGTACAAAGGTGTGTTAACAGTCTACAAGAGTCTGAGGAGAAAGCCATGGTATCCATGTTTTGTCTTGCCACATTCTAGTTTGATTGCACTTTGTTTGATGGCGCAACCGTTTTGCATCGGAATTTTCCCTCGGGTATCTATATAATATATGTATATATATATATATATATATATATATATATATATATGGCACTTTTAGAATGGCAATTTGTAATTGTTTTGGGTGCCGGGGCAGAAGCCAAAAATATAATTTAATTATATTTTAAGCCAACAGCAAATACCAAGTGCTTTCCAACAATGGCAAAAGTTCAAAATAACACCACATCCTATTTAAAAGGTTAGTTCACCTAAAAATGAAAATTATGTCATTAATGACTCACCCTCATGTCGTTCCAAGCCCGTAAGACCTCCGTTCATCTTCGTAACACAGTTTAAGATATTTTAGATTTAGTCGGCGAGCTTTCTGTTCCTCCATTGAAAATGTATGTACCTTATACTGTCCTTGTCCATAAAGGCAATACAGACATCATCAAAGTAGTCCATGTGACATGAGTGGGTTAGTTAGAATTTTTTTGAAGCATCGAAAATACATTTTGGTCCAAACATAGCAAAAACAACGACTTTATTCAGCATTGTATTCTTTCGGTTCTGTTGTCATTGCTCGTTCACGATTCCAATGACGCTGCAGACGTGTTATCTTGTGCGCCCGAGCTTCGTTTACAGTCTGATGGAGACGCGCGCTGTATTCAATCTTTTCTACATTGTTTGTATTTTGGTATTGCAATATTTTTAAAAAATGGTTCGTAAGTGTGCATGTCACGGATGTCCTAATCGTCTTAATTGGGCACACAAGATAACACGTCAGCAGCGTCATTGGAATCGTGAACGAGCAATGACAACATAACCATAAGAGAATACAATGCTGAAACTTTGTTCCGAAGATGAACGGAGGTCTTACGGAGTCATTAATGACATAATTTTCATTTTTGGGTGAACTAACCATTTAACACTCTGGAAAATAACTGCAGCAACGTCCAAAAATCCAATCTAATTATATTTTATTCATATCTTTGTGTTAGTGGAAAAAAGTGTGTGCTTGGTGAAAATGAAAAAAAAAATCTATTAAATTAGACTAAATATGAAATTTAAGTTAGCATTTTCCTAGCTTTTATGGTGATCTAGTGAAATAAATTGTTTAAACATGATTGTTTTCTTTTTCATGTCAGATTTATTGGGTGCAAATCAAAAGATAAGATTATTCATAATGAAGGATGAGTCTACCATCACAAATCTTCACTTTATGTAACACTTGAGTAAACAATAGACTCAAAGTAATACATTCTAAGAATGATTAGATATACCACAACTGAAGCCGTCGTAAAACACCCGAAAGACAAAACATTGACCATTGATGTCAGGTTGTCATGTTGACGTTGTTTGTTTGTCAATTGAAATAATCTAAAATTGCATTGTGTTTACACCATACACAGTCAGAGTGACGTAAAACTGCGTAACTTCCATTTTAACCAACATCAATTGTCTGTGACAAACTAGGCAACAGTTTTCAGCTTGATGTCAGATTTTTTAAATACAATGTTATGTGTTTACTATACTCCATTTGCTAATTAAAAGAAACAATTACAGAACAAGGAAGAATTTGAAAGATTTATTTAAGAGAATTTTAAACTAGCATCAGCACTGACAAGCATTGAAAGAGTAATGGAATGGAATGATGATAAGAAAATCTTTGTCGGGGTGCAACAAGTTTCAACGTTAATCTTAGATCCGTCTAGCGTGTTAATGGAGCCATCTGTTCCAAAACTTTCCCAAACAGCCTCCAAACAATACGGTAAATCAAACAAGACATTACAATAATTAAAGTGGGATGATTTAAAAGGTAATTGAACCCACCACGCCTCTCTCGCAACTCAATATTTACATTTAAACAACAAGCCTCAGGTGGATCACTGTTTACTCTTCATGCATTATTTATTAATTCATTATTTTTAGCAGTTAGTTTTTACAGGGGAAGCTCTCGCCAAACATACTGTCACTGCTTCAGTAGCGCCGCAAAAATGGTCTATTTGGAAACAAAGATGCATTTTACTGTCGAGGCAAAGTATGTAGTGATTATTTTTATTGTAGACAATAACAGTCTGTTTGCACTGCTTTGTCATTTGCAATGGCAGCCGAGTCATTTATACTATCAGTGTTTATGTTCACAGACGTGTTTATGTATCGCAAAGGCAATTTATGCTCATAAAAGAAAAAGGGCTTTGTAAAAATGAAATGCTCCAATTATGGGTGTACTTTGTCTGCACGTTTGTGCACTTCTTTTCATCAAACAGGAATTGATTGTGAGTTGTAAACACATTAAAACATGAACAAACATGTTTCATTTAAAGCCAAACACATTTTTTTTTCCCATTGTAACAACATTGGCGGAGTCATTCTAATATTTACCACACAGCCGATCGAATAAGCAAGAAAACCAAACATCAAGCAGGCCAATAACTTGTCCGAGGCCGTAAATGAGAGTGCACATGTTATCGTGGAAGTGACAGCAGCATTAAGAGCAGAATGTCCATTAAAAGAAAATGACAGTGGGCCATCTATCGACAGAGTACTTTAAGGCTTTGTGAAGAGGCAATGGCATGATTAAAAGCACTGTCCATTAATGGTATTGTTTCACAATTAAATTATGCTTAATTAAGCCTTACAATGCAATTTAGAGGAAGTCTTGTTGTGCTTGTATACTACCAGAAATAAACTTCTTTTCCTACTAAGAAAATATCTAAATGGGATTGTGGTATGCATCTCTTTCAGGTATCTTTGGCACATAATATACGTACTATGTGGATGTGGACTTAATATCCTTATTGTCTTTTTTCCCCGAGGCCTGTCTCACCTGAGGCAACACTACGGGCATGAAAGAACAGCAGATAAGGATACAACAGCATGAAAGGATTGAGAAGAGAGCAAGTGGTGAGAATAATGTGTCCTCCCAGTATTTGTGTTGAGCGGTTAGGTCGTGTTCACAGGGCAAGCTCACTCAATAGTGCACATACCATAAATTCTGACCCAAAAGATTATTCAATTCAACAATTGGACTTACAGTACACTGGTTGCATTTGTACGCTTTTGATTCACTCTAAGGAAACTGGCTCATATGAGTCTATTGTTTGTAAATGGGGTTACACTAATTGTTTTTCATAATACTCAATACAGACTGCAAACTCACATTAATTAAAAAAATAATTAACAATAGGGACCAAATTATGCGGCTAAGTAAGAATGCAGTGGCATCTGCAGGATGGGAATTGTTGTACAAATATGTAAAAGATTGATCTTGGGGTTTTAAGTATCGATATTGAGATTGTTCAAACAAAGAACATAATTAATCAGAAAAAAAAAAATCTAACTAAAAAACTAAAATCTTACCGAACAAACATTTTGAATGGTACTATATATTTTTACCCAGCCAAGGGTCTGAGAAAGTCCTATAAATAAAATGTATAAAATTTGCTAAATCAAATTTGAATGCAGTGTGTATGTTAAGAAGGAGAAGATACAGAAAATAATAAGACAAATTTCATTACAGAGATGCCTTGCAAGCACAAAACAAAGCTGTAACATGGCTCTTTGGAGCTGTGATCAATGAGCGGCATTGTATATGAGGAAAGTGCGTACCTGAGGTTCTGCATTATGTACACACATACATCAGCACTCTAGACATCTAATGTTTGCACTGGATTAGACGCACAAAAGCCCTGATGACATCATATCCTCGCTTGAGCTGGAACACAAAGGTAGCGTCCAACAGACGGGCAGCCATTAACATTACAGAGGGTGCTGAAAGATGGAAAGTGTGTGCGCAACTCAGAAGGAATGCGATTTCATTGTCTCGCCACATTTATGCTCCTATAATACTCCATCTTTCTTTCTAATTTGAGTGCATTAAGAGTCACTCCCCAGGGCAAATGCCCGACACACACTATTCTGTCAACAAATTTGGAGCAGCACGAGTTATAATCAGCATATCAGCCCCTACAGAGTCTCTCCCATGTCTACAGGGTGGAATAAAATCTCGACAAGTGTTTAATGACATTACTCTTTCCCCCTCCGTCCTAATCCATGTAATCTCCTCTCTCTCCAACTCCTTCTCTTATCCAGGAACTTTGATGTTACCCGCACACACACACACCCCAGATACCCTTAAGCCCCGGTGGCCAAAGACCAAAAAGCGTCTGATGGCGTGCCTGATTGCTGCAGATTCTGCCAAACGTCTGATTACATCTTCCCGCATGTCTGCCCAGCGCCGCCTCCCGAAAGGAAGCGTTCAGGAAGTGTGGGGTCTTGCAAATGTGGCTACCATATGGCTCTGATTGTATTGCCACTGACACAGAGGGCGGTGGATGGATGTGATTGGATAATGATGGGGATCGGCCATGTGTGGATGCGATTCTGAGAGATGAGCCGAGACAAAGATTCGTGAGGAAGAGGTACTAAAGAGAAGATTAGATTAGGGATCAGGGCATATGAAAACATCTGTCAGATGCAAAAACCTCAGTTTCTCTCTCGCTCCACTTAGGTCTTGTTTACAACGATTGACATCCATCCCAAGTGATTTGATCAAAAGTGGGCAGCAGGTGTAAACAGATCACTTATGCCACGTTCACTTCAGATGTAGTCGAAAATAAATCACGTTTGCCAAGTTTAAACGCTAATCTGTCCTGATGCATCCTGGTCAACATCGAATTACTTGTGAAACGTAATAATTCCACCAAGACATGAGTTTTAAACTTTTCCAGCTGTGCACGGCTCTAAAAGAAAACAACCGTCCAATCAAACTCTTGGAAAAGCTCCATATGTACGTGCACAAGACTATCTCTGGAAGATCTCTGGATTGCCTGATATGTGCTTCCTCTTTAAAGTCGAAACATAAAAAAGCTTGAAATGTCACGTTTGTGGCGATATCAACAGTATACAGTATTTGGAAGCTTTTTCTTTTTTTTTTTTCAACACAGACTGACATGCATTTGGCATGAACAGAGCAAAAATCATTCGGTCTCCGCTGACCACTTGTGATCTGCATTTGAATTCATAATCAACCCTGTAGATGAATTTGTGTGTGTGTGTGTGTTCAAAGTCTGTATGCACTGTAAAAATGAACATGCTTTATCTAATCAATAAAATTGTGGCAACAGATTACAAGCAATATTATTTATTAAATTGAACAAATTAGAATTGAGTAATAGTTAATCAAATTAACATTCTAATTAATTCTAATTTGTACAATTTAATTAATAATATTGCTTGTAATATGTTGACACAATTTTATTGATTAGATAAAGCATATTATTTTTTTCAGTGTGTCCAGGACATCAATCAATATCCATTGTATTTCAGCATTTTACTTGCCTTTTATTGGAGGAGTCAAAACTCTGACTTGCATCAAACTGATTGAACAAATCCCACAACATTTTCACAGATGCCAAAATGCCCAAAGCAATCACAGTCTGCTAATAAAGCAGCACAAAAGAGCCACTATGCACCTTTTCAGAAGCAACGACTAAACATGAAAGAACAGACATATACTTTTGTAATCAAAGTAAAAGTCTATAAAACTAAAAATGTAAGATGAAATGAAACCGAGGGGAAAGAAAACAAACAAAGACAGACACTATTAAATTTTGTAGACCAGACAGACGTCAAGTTCATCACCACCGCTACTTTTCTTTCCTCAATTTTTATGACTTTAATTGCCTCTATTTAATAATTTTCAAACTATTTCGCCTGAAGGCAGAACCACCCATAAATCACCAGAGTATGAGCAGAACATTCTTTCTCTTTCACCTCCCTCTCTTCCTTTTATCATTCTTTCTCTTTAGCTTCATTCAACTGTCACATGCCTGTCTTCCATTCAGCTCTGAGGTTTATATACATGAATGTCCTTTTCTCTCTGGGTCTCCACAGATATATATAGTAACATATATCAGCTATCTCTCTCTTCCACTTTCCACTCATCCATTCTTCTGTCAGTTTTCCTTTACATCACTCCAAACCATCCAATCTCTCTCTATCAAAATACTGAGGGCTGCAATGGCAGGTGGAATGAGGAAAGTGAGGGAACATATATATGTATTCATGTGTGAGTGTGAAACAAGTAAAGAAAAATTGGCATTTGCTCTGAATCTATGGCAGGAATCTCTGAACATGACACACATTGGAAAAATAACAACACGTTATATATAATAATATAACATACTATAGGCCTTCATTCAAGTAAGCATAAAAAAGCAGCTTGTCACCATGTTACCAAAATGACCGGCGGTGAGAGTGAACTGACTTGCCTTAAAGGGTCCTAACTAGGAATGCAAGATAGAAGCTGGCTATTTATCAATGTGATCCATTGTTCAATAGTAGGATTGCAAACAACATTGCGTTCCATTAATGGTTATTGCACCAATGCAGATGAAATGCGCACTAAAATAGAGTTTCCTGCAATAATTATGCAATGGCATCGCAACACCGCAACTGATTCTGCAGTATGAAACAGAGCAGTGTAGCTGGATTCCAAAACAATCACATTTTAGGAGCTGCAACTTAAAGGGTTAATTCACCCAAAAATGAAAATTAAGTCATTAATTACTCACCCTCATGTTGTTCCAACCCCGTAAGACTCTCGGTCATCTTCAGAACACAAATTAAGATATTTTTGATGAAATCTGAGAGCTGGATCACTCCTGCATACTAGTCCATAGGCTTCTTGAGGAATTGAAACTTGCCAGCCCTGAAAAGTTATTAAAGACTTCGTTAAAATAGTCCAAGTGACTACAGTGGCTCAATCTTAAGTTTATCAAGCGACGAGAACACATTTTTTGCACAAAAAACAACAAAAATAATTACTTTGTTTCAACTATTCACTTCCTTCCCGTTGTGCCTCTAGACAGTTAAACTAGTGTAATGGGCTTTATGCACTGCTGCACTACTTTCTGAATTTAAGCCAGCTCCTTGTTTCCTGTCTGCCATGGCCAAATTGATTAATTCAGGTGTGCCTGACCTCAGTAGTCATGGCAACAATGATCAGACACACCTGAATTAAAGGTTCAGGTGTGTCTGATCATTGTTGGGCCAAAGCGATGTGGGGCCAAAACATTTTTTGTCACATACATCAAACGTCTCCTCACTATCGGCTGGCTGCCTGTCCCCTAAACACACTGTAAAAAACCGCGGTCTCTGTAGACACCACAGGCTCCACAAACGGCAACAAAAACAATCATGTCTCACCCGGACCACGAAACCTAACAAACAGTGTTCTAGCCAATCACTGGCAAGAAGTATTTGACGGTGGGTCTGGGGGGTTAGTGCGCCTGCACATGAAGGGGGTGTGTGTGTGAAGGAGATAGAAGCATAGAGGGAAGTTTGAAAAATGGCCGAAACACGACCAAAGAGACGTCGTTCCGAGGAACAAATTAAAAAGAAGAAGGAGTCGGATAAAGAACGTGCGAAGTACCGAATTTACATCGGTAGCAAAGCTTTTGAACGATGGCGAGATCTCCGGCGGCAGAAGGGCTTCCAGTCCGACATTCAGGTTGCTCTGTTTTTGCTGGACAGGTGGGTAATGTTAAATTGTTTTTTTTTTCTTCTAAATTGACGCTTATGTTCGCCAAACCCATATTATGTTCATATTATCCTATTCTAGGATATAATTAGCTAGAAATGCACGTTCACAATTATTTCAGGAAGGACGGAAGGGAGGGGGAGGATATGAGATGCGGAGGAGGGAGGGTCTAGCTAGCCTCCGATTTGTTTGAAAATATTCTGAACGTCAACAACACCCAGGATCGCTCAGACAACCTTTAATCAATTTGGCCAATAATGGCAGACAGGAAACAAGGAGCTGGCTTAAGTTCAGGAAGTAGTGCAGCTGTGCATAAAGCCGATTGCATATGATCTGTTGTTGTACGTAACATGCATCACACACATGACCGGTCTCGGCCAATAGTGAGCCTACGTGTGACGTAGCTCTACGCTATCACACAACGTTAACTGACTAGAGGCCCATAGAGAAGGAAATTAATAGTTGAAATAAAGTTGTTATTTTTGTTTGTTTTTGCGCACAAAAAGTGTTCTCGTCACTTGATAAAGTTCAAATTGAGCCACGGAAGTCACTTGGACTATTTTAACGATGTCTTTAATAACTTTTCAAGGCCAGCAAGTTTCAATTCCTCAAGAAGCCAAATGGACTAGTATGGAGGAGTGATCCAGCTCTCAGATTTCATCAAAAATATCGTAATTTGTGTTCCGAAGGTCTTACGGGCTTGGAACAACATAAGAGTGAGTAAATACTGACAGAATTTTCATGTTTAGGTGAAATAACCCTTTAAAACTAACTACGAGACTTGGTGCAGATACTCTGTAGCCTACTATAAATGATTGTTCTCTCTCGCATCCCTCTTCCGGGCACTGTCTGTTTGTGCTTGAGCATCAATCAAACAGAAAAGATCACTGTCCACACACAATGAGGGAAAATAAACAAGTGGCAGGCCTTTATGAGCTGTCCAGCTTTTGTCGTCTCCATCTCTATTTCTGTCACATATGTATGTACAGAAGCTCTATCACTCTTTCTCACATTTGTTTAGAGAAGTAAAACGGTGAAAATAGAATCCTCCTTTTTTTTCTCCTCAATTTCATCAAAGTAGACTAGAGGGCAGCAGCACCTGAGCGCCTCCACTGAGGTGACTTGTTCAGACCTGTCTGGAGATAAACAGACTCGTTTAACAGAGTGATGCATCACTGTTGCTTCATTTACATATGCATTCATTTCCTCAAAACATGCTCTACAGGAATGGGTGATACTGAATTTCTTTTTAATCAAGTACCAAATAATAAGGCCAATGTAGCTATTATTGATACCAGTAAAATTGATACCTCTATTACATGTTTTATTCAGAGTAAATCATAGCCATTTAATATTATTTTTGATCACCAACATTTCTAAAACTCAACAGGTCTAAACTGCAAATGATCAGAAATCTATATTTTGTGTCATTTCTTAACAACAATTACTGAACAGGATCAAACATTTAACAACTTTAAATTTTAAAACATCACTCAAACCTGTTATAATTAATGCCACATTTAGCTGCGTCATTAGTGATATTTCCCCCTCTTTAAAGACTGATATGCAACTGTTTCAATTCTAAATAAAAAATAAAATGACTATTTATAAAATTATTTTAGATGTTATTTTATATTTTAAGCAGGGGTTTATCCTCTCAATATGTCAGTTTAAAGTTCCATCAATAATTGAATGATACTAATTCAATATTTTATGTGTCGAACAATCTTTTCAATACAATATCAGAGACAGCGTCCATCCAACAGCACTGCTGTTTAATTAATTCTTATTAATTTCCACAAAACATGCTATATTATAAAAAAGAGAGCGCATGTACTTTTTCAAGTCAAAGGTCAGCCAAAAAAAGGGCCTTTAACATTCTCGCATGTCATCCCATGTCTTTCACACTCTACAAAAAACATTCCGAGGACTTTCTTTGTGTTGACTTCACTTTTTTGTGTTTTATCTTTAGCTTTATCAGTTTGTGGTTTGAGAAGTGAAGGTCTCTATGGAATGAACACACACACACACACGCACGCACACACACACACACACACACACAACAGGCCTGACTGGCATGACTCAACTTCCTGTGTTTACCAAAAACAACACCTATATATAGAGTGTCCATTGGTCTTATTTAGAAACAAGGGACCACACCTTTCCTTTCCCAGCGAGAGAGGAAGAACCAGTGTGTCCATACGGGTGTGCATCAGAGTGATCATGACAAGACGGGTATTAGACTGTTTGTGTGTTTAATATTTGTAACATGAGTCAAACGCCTATGATCTCATTACTCTCTTTCTTGGAAGTGCGAGAACGACATTTACTCTGACACAAACAAATGAGAGAGAAGCTGAAAGAGAGAAACAGTGCACAAAATAGCGAATATAAGTGTGGGGGGGGGGGGATTATGGGAAACACTCCCACAACATTTGACCTCTTGACCCTAAGCTACAAAGGAGATCGGATGGAGAGGAGGCTGTCCGCCAGAGACATAAATATTTGGCGTTGACAATCGAGAGACTGACACAAGCTGCTCCTCAAATAATCACCTGTCCATCACAAACACTTCTCTCCTTTACGAAAACACACTTCCTGCAAGACAGATAAATAAAGATTGTCATCTTACCCAGGTGCTCATGGGAGCCGGCGACGAATGTGAAAAGCCTTCACATGACACTGGGAAAAACATCACACTGCACTGCTAAAATTAACTCCTACACCTGGAAGCTGAATTTCTTCCTTTCTGCTCACACTCTCACCTGTGTTGAGGTGTTATAATGGTGTTATTTAAAGTAGTTTCATTTTTGGATGTTAAAGGGTGATGAACTGAGAAATCAAATTTTCCTTGAGCTTTTGACATCTAAGAGGTCATCATATTATGAGAATATCCTGTAAGTTTCAGAACTGAAAACGTCCTTGTTAGTCCAATAAAGCAAACGACTCGTTTTTCAAAGTGGGGAACTATGACGTCAAAGAGGATAAAATACCACCCCTGCAGAAGAAGATCGACGCCTAATTCAACACGGCCGGTTTAGCCTGGCCCACCGATTTGCGCATTACACGCATAGCTAAATAACATAGATGCCTACCTTGTGATGAAAATTGGATCAAGCTACCGAGCAATACAAAATACTGTGCAGTGCCTGGTTGTGGTAGAAGATAGTCGCTGTATATGCTTCCTGGATAAACTTTATTTTTAATGACATTCCACTCCACCTGATGAGGGTAAAACATCGTCTGTCTGTTCGCTTAATTTCACTGAGGATTGTTTTGTAAACAAGACTGGATTTGCAAACCGATTAAGAGTAAAGAACGGTGCTGTGCCATCTATATCAAATCTGACAGGATTTGTGCAACGCACGGACTCTGGGTCGAATCATTCCGGTTGCCATTTTACAACATTGGGCGTTTTCAAAACAATTTTCCCCATGTGCATCAACGGGTGAGTTGAAACTCATTATAATATGCAAAACTGTTATCCACTCACAGCAGTGGGCGTTTACTTCCAAGTCTTCAGTACGAGACGCCCATAAAAACAGAGCGTTTTTGAGCTAGGCTCAAAACAAAGGTACAAAAAAGCTTATTACTTATTCATTTTGATGTTATTGAATGCAAAAAAAAAATAAGCAAACGTCATAAGTTGACCTCAGAAAACAATATAATAAAATGTAAAAAGCCAGTATGACCCCTTTAAAATACTCTCACCTATCTCAATTTACTCTGCAGGGACAACTAAAAGTAAGACATTCACTATGCACAAACACTATGAATATGACAAACTTTCAGCTTGTATTACAGCTAATCTGTTTGGTGCCACTAGTGAAACAAATTCAAACTTTAACTTGAAAGCTGCAACACAGTGGGTCTAACCTGCATAACTAGCTGTTTGCTAGTTGTAGCTTTTATCTGTAACAATATAATGTCAAATTAATTTTGACAACAAATTGTTTTTCATGTCATTGAAAAGTAAAATTCTGGAGCTGATAGTGTTTTGTTTAAACTACACTATTGGCCATCAGTTCCACCTCGTCTTTGACCTCCTTAAAATCCTCCAGTTGACTAAAGTATCAGTAAAGAACATTGTGGCTCACAAGATCTTCACATTTTTTCACTGCTCATCAGCCTAAAGTTCACATCACCAAGACACAACCACATCACATTACCAAAAAGTCTCTTTAAAAATAAATGACTAGTCATTTTGTCACTTCAAATCGCTGTCAAAGTGAACACCCCTTGAGAGAGAATCAGACATAAGGCTGTAGAGGAGGATGAGAAACAGAGGAAATTACATCAAAGAAAACAGAGATGAAAGACATGATGGAGGGGACAGAGACATGTCTGATATTAATTCATTTTTATTAAACTTGCAGTAGTGGATTAGTGGAGTTTCAGGAGTGCTGCACTGGCCTGTCAAGAAAAGTCGAACTATATTTTCTGCACCGTTACTGTAAAGTCAACATTTTTACACTGTCAAACATAAAACCATCTTAAATATAATAATAATAATCATTTTTTGCTTAAGAGGTTGTCATCATGTTCATTGTGTTTCATGCCTGAGAACTGCAATAAGGGGTCGAAGTTCATCAAGCTCCCTGGAATAGGGCCGCATTCTTTGCGATGTATAATGTGCAATTACAAAATCAAACAGAATTCTCGTATTTGACCAAATCGGTGATGTTTGAATATTTATGCAAGTGGGACAGTAAATACACACACTAAACATGAATATACACACAGAACGAGACAAGATGTCTTATATGTTTGTGTGTGTTGGGCAGGAAAAGAATGTAAAGAGTGTTTGCGTGTGACTCTGGTTCCTCTTCACATAAACATGTCATTCAGAAAGAACATGTACCGCCACTGGGACATCGAGATGGGGTAATGTAACTGCCTCGGGTAATGCTGGGAAAAATCTGAAACGCGGCAGAACAGCTCAGAAATCCAGTGTCAAAACAGAGGGAAATTGGAAAGAATATTCCTTCCGAGCCTTCCACATCATTAATCATGCGTATGCTCAGCATTTACATGGTGCCTGTTCAACCACAAATAACGAAATGCCTTATTTAACCACTAATAAAAAAGTGCATTTTGAGCCATTACCAATTTAAAATGGCTTTCTGCACTCACTAAACAGTACACAGTTAGCAAAGAGAATGAATCACTTCTCTCTGTCAGTAAGCACAGTATAGATGTATTCCAACCGCTAGCCGATTTAATCAATCATTTTACTGAATTGCAAAGCCAAACTTGACCTTTATAATGATCAGAAATATTTACATGTCTAATAAACTAAAATTATCTGTAAAAAAAAAAAAAAGTGTCAGTTTCCACAAAAAATATTAAGCAGAATAAGTTTTCAACATTGATATAATTATTAATAATGAATAACATATAATCATATTAGACTATTTCTGAAGGATCACGTGACACTGAAGACTGGAGTAATGATGCTGCAAATTCAGCTTTGCATCACATGAATTAAGTTCATTTTAAAATATATTAAAATTGAAAACGGTTAACCATTAAATTGTAATCCTATTTCAACATTTGCTGTATTTTGATAAAATAAATACAGACTTGGTGAGAATCATGCTTTTCAAAAACAATCTTACTGACTGGCTGAAGCTGAGAGCATATATCATTTCAATGATATATAAAGGCTTTAATACAATTTAATGACAGCAAATGAAACGTACACATTTCTTAACATAAAATCAATACTTTAGGAAGTTAGACATTATTTACTAAAAATAACACTGATGTGGAATGCCCACTTCTGTCAATTGGCAGACAATCTCAAAATGTTTTGTCAAAACACAATTCATAGTTAAAGGGCACCTCTATTATGCAAAATTCACTTTTACATGGTGTTTGAACACAAATATGTGTTGGCAGTGTGTGAGCAAAATCATCCTAGAATGATAAGAAATCCACCCAGTGTTTTTTTTTTTTTTTTTTTTTTTTTTAAATCTCAATAAATCTTATGCACTGTCTCAGAACGAGCCATTCTAAGATTCAACGCTTTGTGACGTAAAATTGAGCAAGGGCGTTGGATTGACGTGTGGTTGTGGCATAGACCCCGCCCTCGGTGATCTGTACACCATCCTCCATTGTTTCAACGACAGCCTGTAATGTCTCTTGGAAACGTATATGTAATAATGGATAATGGATGTAATAATGACATACATAGTAGTTTTCACTTATTTGCGACATCAGAGCAACTAAAAACACATTGGATGTGTTGTATTTTGGAAGTTTAAGTGGCGCCTTTCCTTCGTAAATAAGTTTATGTTTGAGCGAATCATTTTCTGACTGACTGTTTTGTGAACGAGGGTCAATTCAAAGCAGGTCTTGCTTCAAAGTTAATCCTCAACTGTGGACCGTCGTCTATTGTTTGCGATCCACCGTCACTTCCAGTAACTGTATTTTATGATTTTTGAGCAAATGGTCATTTCAGTCGATGGCAAGCCAATTCAACAACAAATGCGTCTAAAGTTGTTGTCGTCGTAGGATGTCTGTCTATATAATTTAAAACTTGTTTGTATAGTGTAACCCAGCCCATTCTCACCCCCAAGGCGTCACTTAATTGACGCCTTGGGAAGCATTTGGACATGCTTCAATATCTGACGCTTTAGGCGCCCTTTAGCGTCAGTTCGATGACGCCCTAGGATCGCGTGTACCCTACCCCCACCCCACACCTAAACCTAACCGCGTCCTCTAACTGACGCTTTCCTTTAGCGTCAGTTAGATGACGCCGTAGGATCGCGTCATGTAAGTGACGCTAAAGGGCGCCTAAAACGTCAAATATTGAAGCATGGTCAAAGGTGACGCCTTGGGGTGAGAATGCGTTGTGTAACCACACACACACACACACACACACACACACACACACATATATATATATATATATATATATATGAAGAGTTCAGATGCAAAAGCCTCTAAATGCCATTTGAAATTTTCATCTTTAATGATGATTTTTATCAAACTTGTATATTTAAGTTCAGTAATTTCACTTAAATAACAATTAATAGGTAATTATCATTGTCATTTAAGTGAAATTACTGAACTTAAATATACAAGTTTGATAAAAATCATCATTAAAGAAGAAAATTTCAAATGGCATTTAGAGGCTTTTGCATCTGAACTCTTCATATATATATTGTATTAAAAACTGCATAAATGTTCTTGTTTTGTAAAGTTAACCATCTTCTCACATTTGCCACAGAAGCACCTGTATGACAAGTAATGTTAACATGATGCAACAGGTCCCTTGCATAAATGTAATTTCGCTTGTACGTAGCAAACTTTATCACAGTATGTGTATGTAGTTTCAAAAAATTGCTCATATGTTAGTGTTTGTGTGTGTGCTGCACATCCATAATTTCAAAGGGGACTTGATTACAACTCTATAAGTACATAAATGTATCAAATAACCATACCGAGACGTACTGGTCCATTCTCATTTGTGTTTATTCTGCCGGAGTCTCTTCGTCATCTGGGTCTGATCAGAGACTATTTATATATTCCGATTCAAACATGTACGGCTGAATGACATTCAAAACAGCAGGTCTTTTCACTCTCAGCCCTTCTGCTTAAACCGACTGCCATAGGTATCAAGGGCTCATCGATGATGCCATACGGCTCATCCAAAGGCAGGGCAGGGATATGCAGCTCATTTGCATTTAAAGTCGTACACACCAAAACAGCTCATTTTAAAACAGGCCCCAAAAATGACATTTTCAAATGGTTATAATAAATTAACTATGGGGTATTTTGAGCTGAAACACAAAACATTCAGGGGACACCGAGACCAATATTACATCTTGTAAAAAAGGGGCATAACAGGTGCCCTTTTTTGTTTGCCATTAGTTTTATTTTAGAAAATATTGTCAAATATGAAAAATGAAATACAGAATTTGCATATTCTAGCTTTAGACAGACTGAAATAATTGGCTTCATAAGAAATGTGCCCTGTAATTAGATGCTACCTGTGATTTATTCAAATAAAGAATACTTTTTTTAAAATAAAACAAACAGTTAAATTCTCATTATTCATCCTGTTAAACTGAAAGGCAGCTGTGAAAAATGAAAACTAAACAGCATTCCAAGGAAGAAACTAATAAAGCAGAACAAACAAATTAATGCATAAAGGAGGAAATGTTCCAATAACCAAGTACTGTGCTCTCGCAGCAGGAAAAGCTGTTCAATTATCAGAAAGCTGAAGCTACATTAAACCTGCCAGATTTATTCATCAGTTCCCATACTCAATTACATTTGACTTTCTACATCATACATTTGAATAAGTTATAAATAACAAAAGACCACATTCATGTGCAACACTTCAGTTGCAAACATTACCTCCTCAAATGTCTTGGGATAGTAGCTGAACACATTTTGGTCATGGCGGTCTGTTGAGGAGTGTAATATGATAGAGAAGAATGAGGAGTTTCTAGAAATTTCACAAACAAATGCGTATGATTAGATGGAGAACAAAAGGTGTAGAAAATGAAGGAGGAGGAAAACAGGAACAGCTCACCAGGAACCAGGTGTATCATTTCAAGTGATTTACTAAAGTTAGGTTTCAGAGGTGAAATCAAATATGAGGACATGATCAGATATAAACTTTTTGAAACAGAGCACAGAAAAAAAAAAAAAAAAAACCTACAATGTCAAAACCTTTTAACCATTTAAATCTTTATGTTAACTGTAGTTATACTACCATTAACAAGTTTGAGATCAGTTAGAATTTTTTTTATGCTCCCCAAGACTGCATTTATTCGATCAAAAATTCAGTAAAAACAGTAATATTGTGAAATTTTATTACAATTTAGTTTTCTATTCCAATAGATTTTTTATTTATTTATTATTATTTTTTAATGTAATTTATTTCACATGATCAGTGTCACATGATCCTTCAGGAATCATTCCAATGTGCTGATTTGGTGCCCAAAAAACATTTCTTATTATCATCAACAGTTTTCCTGCTTAATTATTTTGTGTAAATTAATACTTTTTTTAGGATATTTTGATGATGGTAAAAGTACAGTATCTGAAATACAAAATTATTTTGTAACAATGTTTTTACTGCCACTTTTGTTCAAATTATTTTTTTTATTCATCCTTGCTGAATAAAAGTGTCTTTCAAGACAAAAAAAAAAGTGCTGACCAAACTTTTGAATGGTAGTGTATACAAAAGTCTCTGTGCGCACTATGTTACAAGAACGAGAATAATGATAAAAAGAAACAATATGTGAGCCAAAGAAAAAAATTACAAATTATTTAGCACAGAGCAGCAGAGGATTGAACAAGTGTGTGTGTGTGTGTGTGTGTGTGTGTGTGTGTGTGTGTGTGTGTGTGTGTGTGTGTGTGTGTGTGCATGCATGCCTGAGAGAGAGAGTGAGAGAGAGAAAGAAATAAAGTCAGAAAACAGCCATAGCATAGAAAAACTGAACCAGAGATTGAAAGACAGAGAGAGGATTGACTTCATTATCTGCTGCTCGTCCCCTGTGATTTGGGCCCATCCTGCTTTAGAACCACAGGATGATTTGAGCAGACAAAAGAAACGGAGCGATTGGCCACGTCTGCAGAGGTAGAGAAGAAAGGGTGAGATAAATGAAGAATCTGTGTAATTTCACAGCTGGAATTACAATGACAACAATGACACTAATTGGACAGCAGTTTCTTCCAGTTCCTTTGTGTTTATCCGCTTTGGAATGTGTGTGTGTGTGTGTGTGTGTGTGTGTGGATAGATTGTTCTCTGCACTAACAGCATTTGTTGGGGAAAAATGCACACCACCAACCGTTCAATTCACCTTCAGATGCACAATCAACACTGAGAAAATAATAAAACTCCATTCTCTAAGGTATAACTGATGCCAAGGTCATTTTGAGTGGATATATGAAGTCAGTTCAAGTAGCCAGAAGTACAGTTCATCACATTAACTAAATACTGTGTATCTTCATTTTGAACAGTTTTGTCATTTCAAAAAAACTTTTACTGGGGCATATGTATTTCCCAAAGGACTACTGCTGTACACAGTAAAATATAGCCTAACTTATCTCAGTTATAGCAATGTTTAGGCAATCATGTTGTTTGTGTTTTTCTCAGCTCTATGGAATCAGAATTGACAATTAACAATATTACTGATTAAACAGGTTTGCAAAAAGGTCTAAAACTGGTAGAGATTCAGTCACTGGAATTTATTTATACATGTTCACTCAGGCACTCAATTATTTGCAGCGATTTCTATAAAGACAGACAACCAAGAGAGGAGTGATAAGGTGGTGAATATTGGAAAAAAAAATTGAAAAACAGATTCGTTCAATGATTCATTCAGTGACTATTTATGTAGATGACTTTATTGCTTGGGCTCATTGTTCATTTGGTCAGTAAGTCCAACCAAACCTGACAAAATTCAATTGAGTTTGTAATAGGGGTATATAAAATGCATACAGTTTATGTAGATAATTTATTTTTACATTTGTGTATTCAATTTCCTACCACTTTTAAATGATCTACTATAGTTGTAAAAATTTTAATGTTTATTACATTTGTATCATATATTGTAAATGTCCTATTATTTGTAATTTGCATATTCATTATTATTTTTAATAAAGATAAAATCAAGTAAAAAGATTTTGGTCATATCACCCACCCCTACTTTGGTCGAAATGGTCTGTGATTTTTTTTTTATTTTTATTTTTTTATTATTATTATTATTATTATTACCTTGTAAGGCTAATTTTTTGCTCATTGACTTGCAAAACAGTCCTACAATCCAACATGGAAAAATAATTGTAATAAAATAGTGGATCAGGATCCTGCCTGAAAAAAAAAAATCATATGATGATTTGTCATATCGTGTACCCCCTAGTCACACAGTTGATGCATGTGTGTAAATCTGTCACTTACACGTTTCAATACTTGACATACTCTCTTAGAAGGCAGCTGTCTATGTAGGCAGCTCACTAGGATTTGAAGCAGTGCTTAAATGTCACTTATAAAGTCATTTCAGTGTGGGATTCATGCTTTGTCATTGCCCTTATCTCGATCTTCAGCGCTTCCATAAAGCATTATCTGTTACGGATGTAATTTTTCTTATCCTGCTATTGAGTGCATTGCTCATATGTCTCTCAGAGTGTCTCATTGATATCCCACGATGCCACAGCTGCTGCAGTCAGTATGCGCTAGCAGGTAATCAAACCCTCTTTTGATAATGATAATAACGATCGTGGCACTGTCGTTCTGTTTGTCATGGTAACAATAGCGACACACAGAGAGGATCTTATCTGCGCAAGCTTCCCTTCTGAGCGGAGCGGAACAAAGATTTATCATACACATCAGACACAAACATAACTTTGAATGAGGAAGGAGTTTTACAGTGTGGTTAAGTGGAATCATTTGCAAGACTGTGACCCACACAAATATCGTTCCACACAGCAAACTTGCAATTGATTTCAGTGGAGTTTGACATTAGCATAGTGCTATGCCAAAAGTAGGGCTGCACAATATTGAAAAATGATCTTTATCCCAATAATATTACATGCGATATCCATATCACCGAGAGGTGCAATAAATAAAATGTATTGTATGTGCCAAGCATTTATGTGTTGCCTGTATAGGTTGTTTATCCAAATTTGACCAATCAGATGGGGCCTTGCATCTTTATGCCCACCTCCCCAGTAGGTATGCCATTCGCTAGACCGGGACCAAAGGGAAACCTAGGTAGAGAGTGGGAAATAAAAACGAATGGCGGGAAGCAAGGAAAATGACAACAGTGAGGAACTTGTGCCTAAAAAGAAATGCACGTCTGAAATATGGCAATATTTTGGCTTCAAGAGAGAAGACATGTCTCAAATGCAGGTACAGTGTAAGTCACGCCGAAAAATTGTGGCCACGTCGAGAGGAAATACAACTAATCTCCACAGTCAACTGGAACGCAACCACTAGGAGATAGTGAAGACTTCAAAACCAAAACTGCTAACAATACTAACTGCTACCTTCAAGTAAAGGTCCTTGCACACTGTAACACATGTGTTTTTTTTTTGTTTTTTTTTCCGTATTCGTCATTCGGTGGCTCTGAATTGTTAAAACACCTCAATGTTTTGAGGTGTTTTAAATGCTTACAATGGATACGAAAAAAACAGAAAATCAAACCCGATCTGAAACCCGAAATTCATGTAAATCACGTAAAATGCCAGATGCCGTGGATTCCTACTGAAGTAACTGGATTTTCCCCACAAAAATTTGCTGAACAATGACAAATTTGACCACACCTTTAGAATTTTTTTTGCGCAAAAAAAAAAAAAAAAAAAAAACGCCTAAGGATGCAAAACAATTAAATGCACACCATTGGAAGGTTTTTCATAAATGTTTTCATTAGAAAATTCCAGCTTTCATTACAAAAATCCAGTACATAAAATATCATTTTGTTATGATGCTGTGAAATATTGCCTATGTAGGCAGCTCATTGAGTTTAAATCAGAACATCACTGTGAATGTAAACAACCTTCTGCCCGTATCGCTCACATACACACTAACAGAACTCTCTCTCATTAGAGTGCGTGTGTGTGGCTTCTGTCTGCCATTCTGCACTAAACCTGCTGATAACCTACACGCAACTACTGGATAACCTCCTAACAACTCGCATCTGCGATCTATTCACAGGTCAGGGGTCAATGGTCTGGCAGTCCAGCACGGAATAGGAAATGACTGACAGCTACAACGATTTTCCTGTCATTCTGCAGAAAAAAATGTTAAGTGCGAACGTTCTTATCATCAGGATGCTAACTGTGCCCAGCAATGCTAGTGACAGCGGTGGGAAAGGTCAAAGGTTAAAAAGAGAATCGTCACCCGTGATGTTGAAATGGGTTTTTAATGACAAGATGCTTGTGTGATGTTTAGGTAAGCTAGTAATGGAAACAATGGCATTCCAACGCACAGATGCAGCTCTACGTTTACATATACACTCTGTGCTGCATCCTGATTTTTGGTGTTTGTCTTAATGAAAATTAAAAGAAAAAACAGTTCATTTACACTGAATAGCATAAAAAAGTATTTTACAACTCTATTACTTATTGTAGCTGGGTCTTGGGAGGTTAAAATCTAGGGCTGCATGATTTGGAAAAAAAATATCTAAATACTCTAGGCTAAAATTACTATACTATATAAATACTATACATATTTAATTTTAGTTTACAAACTCTCACCATTGTTTGAGTCAGAAATCCCTTACAATATTTGAACATTAAATGTGGATAAGACATGTCTAGTGATTTTCTGAAGATGGTACAGAAATGCATCTGGGACGACACCAAGTTCTGTTACTGTCAAATAAGACGAGTACTTTAGGACCAAAGGGCTACAGAATAAGAGATGGATATGTCAGTCTTTTTTTTTATGTTCAGAAGAGTGTAATAGGTTTACACAAACAAATAAGAGAGAAAATAGTCAAAGGCTGCCTTTTTACAAATTCTGGAGTCATGAAGAGTGCATTTTTTTTTTACATAAATGAGCTTTCTCAGATGAACAGACTGTCACTATATTCTCCTTTTCCATTTTTCAAACTTCTCTCACTTCGGAAATAATAAAATCACTCGGATCGGCAACATTGTGCTTTTTGTATTTGTGGCCAGAGATAAGCACTTCAAAGCGGGAACGTCGTGTACATGCCTGTAAATGGAGATAAATATCAAATCTCTGGGCTAGTTTTCTTACAAAATAAGGAAGCATAGAAACTCATAATACAATCAGACTGATGTAACGCATCTGAAACAATCCACAGGGTTCCCACGGTCATGGTAGACCAAAGCACCTAATATAAGTAATCTTCGAAAGCCACGGGAAAGTCGTTGAAATGTCTATAGTGAATACAGACTTTCTAGTTTAGCTCTGCTCTAAATATTTCATCAGCTAGTGCTTGTGAGCAGTAAAACGTGCCTGCAAGCTAGCATGATAACATCACTGTTGTTTGACGATCATATTGTAGACTTAGTACACTATTTATGATGGTTATGATTCAAAATATGAGTAGTACCTGACATACAAATGAACAATCTCCCAGTAAAATCTCTAAAAATGGCCAAAACAAGGCAGTATGGTACTCTGTTATTGTTAGTTTTGTTTGGCATGTTCACTATTAACAAATCTCCTGTCTTCTGACATCTTCTAAAAGTCAATAAGGGAATGTTCTGCCCCAAGATACACAGTTACTATTATAGACTCCATAAAATTGCTGTTGTAGCGAGATCACTTAATGCCGGTGGTCAACTCTGACAGCTAGTTATTAGGCCAATGCTAAAGCATTCATAATGCGCCAAACTATGACAGCTAGTAACTCCCAGTTCCCCAGTTGCTATAGCTAAAAGAGAGCTTTACCAATATGTCACGCTCTCAGAGACAGAGATTACTGAGGGAACACCTGGTCTGATGAAGATTAGAAGGAGAAACTGTCTCAACATGACAATTTGAATACAACCAGCTCTTGGCATTAATGTCTACATCTGAAACCTTGACATTGACTGATATTGAGAGTACACAAAAACATCTTGAGATTCTGAAGGGACAGTTCAGCCAAAAATATTAAATCTTTCAGTATTTACTCATAATCATGTAGTTCCAAACCTGAATGACTTCATGTGGAACGTGATTGTAAATGGATACAATGAAAGCAAGAGGGAAGTACCATATTCCAAGCCGTATGATAGTTTTATGAGAGGAAACGTTTAAATATAGATCATAATTCAATGATAATCTTCCTTTCTGAGAACTTGGTTTCTCATACAAAGATTAAAAAAAATACATATTGTCAAAATAAAGGAACAAATAACAGACTTCAAGCAATCGTTTTAAATGCTGAAGTAAATTTAGGCATTAGATCATTATATTGTACCCTAAGAAATGTGGACATTCATTTTGAGATTTGTTAAAATGACACTTGACAGTGTCATTAAATTATTGTTGTTAAAGGTTAAATGTCTATTCGATAACAGCAAAGTTTATCTCAATGTAAAATAGGAGAAATGAGTATGCAAAAATAAATTTACATTATTGACCACAACTGATTCATTAAAAAAAAAGAAAATATAGAATAATAGTGATGTGGTACCAATATAATAAAGTACATCTCTATTTCTGAAGATTTTTAAGTCATATGATCTACTTTCCATAAAGGAGAGTGATTTCCAAATAGGGGGTCTCAGGCTCATCAAATTTCCAAAGCAAATTACTTAAAATATTTTTTTTTTATATATAAATTATAATATATAATAATACACACTTAAAAATATTAATTTGTTCAGCTTGGAAATAATTATTATTGGCTTTACTATTGAGTATTCTTTGAAAAACATTCTCCATTTATATTCCAATGAAATCAAATGGGTTTGGAACAACATGAAGGTGAGTAACTGGTGTCAGAATCTGAATTTTTGGATGAATTTTCGCTTCAAGAGATTTCAAAGTTTAGTAAAGCTGCACAAAAACCCACTAATCAACAATTAAAGACAAGCTCACACCAACTCATAAATGACTACTGCTTATGTGTACCACATGACATCTAAATTATCACTCATACACACACTCATCCAGTGAGAAAACATTTAATTACCACATAGGAGTACACACACACAACGAGCTAGACTGAACACGAGAGAGAGATCTGACATGTTAATTACAACAGAACCCACAGATGGCACAGAAACACGCCTCAACGCGCCTCAACGCGAGTCTCACATGTAAAACACACAGACACACACACAATCGCTCTGTGTTTTCCTTAAAAAACACACACTCTTTTGAACTCACCCAATGGGAAAAAGGCCCAAAGTTTCAGAGCTGGTTCTGACTGTTGGACACTGATTCCAGCATGTGTGACTAACATCCCATAGAGACCGGGACATAATGCTGTTTTCTATGGACTGTCTCCAGTCTTTATAACACACACACAATCACAGAGATCAAAACGTACACTGTCATTATCCTGCTATGTTCCTCCTCATGTCAGGATAATTAGTAGGATTGGATGAAGGATTTCATGCAGCTTTTCATATTTCATTCTTCTTTCCTTTTTTTAAGCTCAAACTATGATGTTAATGTGTCTCCCAGAAGCACAGAATAAAGCGTGTCAAAGAGTGAAAAAAACAGGGCTTTGGTAAACTTATATTAAAGCACTGACATCCCATAAATACATGCCATTGCTCTTCTTATCCTTCTGAAGATTATTTTTGTTATTTTTAACAAGGTCCCTGGTAATTTCAGTTTAACTTCAGTTTAACTAGCCAATATTAGGTAAGTACATGGAACAGGGGTAGGTTCGGGGTTAGTACTAGTTATTACCCAGTAATTGTAGTTACTAAAATATGTGTACCTGGACTGTAAAAGGGAGCGTTACAAAAAAAAAAAAATTAAAACTATGCCTTTTTTAAGGGGCAAAAAAAGAAAACCCCTTATAACATAAGTGCACTTCTGGAGAAAACTACCGATTTTCTTAAAGGATCATGTGACTAAAGACTGGAGAAATTATTTTAAATTAAAAGAATAATAAATTAAATAATATTTCATTTTACAATTTTTATTTTTTACTGAATTTTTAATAAATGCGGTCTAAAAAAGAATACCAAAAGTTTTAAAAACATCTTACTGACCCCAAACATTTATATTATCGTAAAAAATAAAATTATCAACATTTCACTTCACATATTATGTATAAAAACAGACAGAGTGTCAAACAAGCTTATTTGTAGGAACTCCATTTAACTGGAGGTACACAAGTTAAAACTAGGAATTAACATCAAACAGATGATTATAAGCCTACCGTATATGTTCAGATTACTTTCATGTTACAAGATATTTACTCAATATTCGTAGTAATATTTGGATAAGCATACAGTGGCAGGTAAACAGAATGATATAACCGATCTACAACAGTAAAAAAAAAAAAAAAGGTGATTATAATGTCATGATAAGACTAATCAAACAGACAAGTGAACTGGTTGGACAAGCTATCATACAGTAAATCTACCACTAACAACAAAAGAAACATGCAGTGTCAACCAATATACAGTAGACTAGAACTAGTGCAAGAAAACTCATTGGAACTTTATTTGAAATTAATTTCTCAAAGGGAATAAATCACTTGCTGAATTGCAGTGATACTGTGCGAAAACATGACTGCACACTAGATATAAGGCTTACTCTGTGTTTTTCAAAGCATGCCCCAGAGCAAGTCTGCCGATGCAAACATGAAAGTGCACAAGTACAAAGAGGTTTGTGTCAGTTTCGTTGCACATATTAGTGATACAAGCAAGAAATTCTTTCTTCTGTTTATCTAGGTTACTGTGTAACAAGGTACACAGAACCACCTTAACCTCACTCAAACTTTCCTGGCCTCAAGAGGTCACCATACTTTGTGTTGACAATGTCAATAACGCATACTTTGAATTTTGTTAGATATGGTTCAGTCCAACGCATTCCATCAAGTCTATTGAACAAAATGTACACTTTAAAAAAAAAAAAAAAAAAAAGAAATCACAAGACATTCATTCAACGATGTGTTGAGGTCACCCCACGTGCAATGGTTCATCCACAGGGAAGCCTCAGAGGAGGAAACGGAGAGAGAGAAAGAGGCATGGCGTTACTTGCACAATAACACATTTGTATGTATTTCCTCAACACATTAAACAAGCATCAAAGAGCAGAATATTTCCCCCATGAATCCTCCCGAACCGCCATACCTCCATAATATTCATACAGAATGTGTTCGAGTGCGGGCAGAGGAATCTAACTTCAAGGATAAACAGAGAATGGCAACAATCAACAAGAGTGGAACCCAACAAGTCATTACACACATCGTCTAAGCAACCCTTTTGCATGTTTTTGAGATGAGGATCTGTTGTAACTGCCTTTTAATGGTATTTGGCTCTTAAAAGAAACGGCCGCAAGTATGCACACACGCAGCTGCAAGCAAACACACTTGGCCTGTGCTAAAGGAAAAAGGTAGGCTCTGAAAATTCATGTGGGTCAACAGATTTAAGAAAGCATTTTTTTCTGTGTACTTAAGTCACATGAGTTCACATGAGTTCAATTTCATTAAAGTGGCAGTCTTTTGCTGACAATTAAAAAGTGGGTTTAGTATGCGAACCGTGGGTGCCTAACAAGTGTACACTTAAAGTCAAAATAAAGCAGTAAGTCAAGTTAACATTGTTTAGTAAATGGTTTTCCACATTCACTAATAATCAAAAATGATATAACAAACAACAGTTTTTTTTATTTATTTTTTTTATCCCTTCTGAAAAATATATTTATTTAAGTGTGCTATTAGTATACTTATTTTAATAGTTATTTTATTTTAAAATGCATTTTATGTTATTTATTTACATTTTTATGTATTTGTATACTTAAAATTGCACTTAGACTATATGTCAAATTAATATACTAAGTATTTGGCCTATTCTTGTACTCAATCTTTTGATCGAGATATACTTCCAAGTATACTCAAGTATATTCCAACTAATCTTATAGTTGTGTTTACTCTTTTGATTGACTATATATCAAATTATTTTTTTTCACAGTTTTACATTCTGTCTAAGAAACTTACATTGTTTGAAAATATACATTTTTAAAGAAAACATGTTCCTAATTCTGAATGTATGTATGTGAATTTTTGTTTAGGCTAGTCCACAGGTAGTGGTGCACTGTACTTACAAATTTGTTAAAATTTCCTTACCCCACCATTAAAGGAACTGTATGCAATGTGGCCAAAACTAGTACTGCAACCACTTTCAAATTACTGTAGAGCGGTGTATCACCCCCGTATTTTCATAAACTACAAAACATGCTAAAAGTACAGTATTTGAAAAGTAAACGATCAGCAAATCTAAATTCACTTGTAGTTGCAGGACTAAAAAACGTAGTTGTAAACTAGTTGTGTACTCAAAGTTTATTTCTGTTACACTTCAAGTATACTTATTTTTTGTAAGGATAGTTTAAAAAAATAATAATGTAGTTAGTTGACATATAGTTGCAAATATGTATATAGTTATATATAGTCTATATTAGTTAGTAGAATGTCTAAAGTGAATCATCGAAATAAAGTGTTACCAAAATAAATAGAGATTTTATAACCTAATAAATGACAAAATCATGCAACAATGACTAAAGATTTAAAACGTAAAAATAAAAACTAATTCAAAATATTTATAAAAACAATACTAGTAAATAAATAATACTAAAATAGCACAATCCCATTAAAAGTAATCACAATTCTAAATCCATTTGAGTGTTAAAAAAAAAAAAAAAAACTACAGTTAAAAGATAATTACCTGAAATTTAATGTGGTTGTTCCTAACAGCATCTGACAGATCTGGATTAAAAGCTGAAATGCGAGGCCTGGTTGTTCTGTTCTCTCCAGCTGCTGCCAGCGGGTCACGCATGGTGGACAGTCTATTGATACCCGGTCTTGATCATCCCAACTGATAAGATTCAAAGTCAGAAAAACATAAAACACCCACATGGTGTCTCAGTCTCGTTTTTATGTTTGATTTCACATGAAAAGAAGTCAAAAGATAGGTTGAAAGGAAACCATGAGGAAGATTTACACAATAGTGTTCAAAACACGGCCTACAAAAGTATTCACGGTCAATGAGCTGCTTTACCTTGAGGTCAAACTAAATGTTAAATGAGTGTTCAATTTCTATTCAGTTTTGGAAATATAAATACAGTTCCATCTTTATGTTTTTGTTATTTTCTAACAATAATTAAGATTAAGAAAATAAATAATTTATGAAATAAAAACAGCAAAAATAAGTAACATAACAGTGGACAAATATTTATTTTTACACATGCCACTCGTGACACCTGTGGCCCCCTGAACAAAGCATAGAAACATCTTATCTAGTATCAAGATTCATTACATCATGTTTAACAGATGATTACAGAGCGAGAGAATTTAAGATTTAACAATGCGGGACTTTCCACGTGGCGATGGAATGAATGTGATCACGTCAGCACATGCTCTGATGGGAAGATAAAAAGAGTTAAAGGGAAATGAAATGATTGCCCTTCACTTCACTAATTGTAAATGATTGAAAAGATAAAGATCTATTCAACCAACCTCCAGGGTATTTGGGGAAAAAAAAAAACCTAATGGTGCCTTCAGTGGTGCCTTTGTATCACACACACACACACACACACACACATTGAAGGTTGACTCCTGTTGTCACAGACGTTGTGATTGTTATATGAACTTTTAATGTTTGTTTGTAATTACTTTCACTCAAATGCACCTCATGACTCATCATGAATTCCTCATAAACTGACTAATTCAGGTCTCGGTTCACAAGGACAGTTAACACCCTGACAAAACAACCTGTCAACCAGTCGATTAGGCAATAAATTGATCAATCAACCAGAGATGGTTCAAAGCAGAGTAATAAAAATTCCACAGATACTGACTTAACAGAAACTAACAAGAAAACAGCACTAACAAGAAAACAACATAAAAAAATATCACTCAAAACATTTCACACTTAGTGTCAAAGGGAAAGCTTTATACAAAAATGTATTTAAAGCTGCACTGTGTAATATTTTCCCCCATCTAGCGGTGAAAAGGTATATGGCCATCCAGGGAATATTAGTTTCTGTTCTTCTCAATTCTGATTTCGTTTTATCTCATTCAGTGGCCAATGTAGTCCAAGATTAACATGGCTTCCAGTTTGACCTTGTCCATGAGTGTTAACTCAAACGCAAACGCGAAAGGCAACACTTGAATTAGTGGATATGTCCCTCTTTGGCTAATGCACATTCAAGATGGAGGGGCAACATGGCGACCAACATTAGAACCCCTTACCCGTATGTATTTTCAATGGCATATTACAACCCGATCTCACGACCAAGTCGTACAAATTCGACGAATGATTAAAAAGTGGCTAACTCGTAACAATTCATACGACCTCACTCGTACGAATTAATACGATTTTGCTAAATCGTACATATTTTACGAATTGGCCGATTCGTATGAATTCATACGAATGACCTACCCCTTACCCCGCCCCTAAACTTAACCATCACGTGGGTTTAGACAAATCGTACGAATTAGTACGAGTGAGGTCGTACGAATTAGTACGAATTAGACACTTTTTAATCATGCGTCGAATTCGTACGAATTGGTCGTGAGATAGTGTTGCATATTATACACTCACGAGAATACTTTATTACTTGATCGAAGTAAATATACATTAATGAGCACATATATTTTTGAAAGAACTAAGTGTTTTTAGCTAAGAATAAACTAAAAGAGTTACACAGTGTAGCTTTAACAAAGAGATCTTTCAGATAGATAGATGGACGGACGGACGGATAGATAGATAGATACTCAAAATTAAATACTTATTATTATTGTTGTTTATAATAATTTCAAAACATTTCTCATGAACACATGTCTCACATTTAATTCAATCATGTGAAATGTAGAAACTTGTTAATTGTCAATTAAATTGATGAATTAAATAATAAGTACATATAGGGGCACGCAGCAGAAAGGGCATGTTTTATAATAACGAAATTATCATTTGATAGCATGTTTACAACTACACTTCCTATTAAATCTTATTTTAAGCATTCAAGCAAGGCCACCAATAGCTGCTTGTAACTGCTTATTTTATGTGGCACTGTTAATAATGTCAGCTTTCACAACATTCTTAATTACAGTAATGCAGTGTGCATCCTTCTCCTCTCCTAAGAGACACTTTAATGGGCCAAACACATTTTCTGATTTTAAAGAGAAGTCAATGGACAAAGTGAAAAACTAATTTTGCTGCAAAGCATGAGTTCTAGAGAAGCATCTACGCTAAAGTCGGATGTATAATAAATCCTAACAATAAAAGTTTAAATTCTGATGCCCTAATCTCTTTAAGTGCTTTAAGAAAAACGGCAATATACCGATACTTCAAGGAACCTGTCCTGGAGAGATTCCCTTATGAACAGACAGCACAGCAGACGGATACAGCAGCTCTTTCCCTATCATCATTATCACCCCATTCTGTCAGACACACCATCCTGCACCCTCTGTTGGCGCAGGGACATAACAGAGCTTTGTTCGGGTGATATGGGGGGTTAATTACTGTATGAGGCCTATGTCAGAATGCTCATTATACAACTGAGTTTTGGCACTAAATTCTCGTGTCCAAGCTGTTGTAAAATACAGATAAGAGCACACGTCACTACACGTTGCTGCATGGCTTGACGACCTCAAACTGTCTGAAGTTTGAGTAATTTTGTTAACTATATTATCACAACATATACCTTTTTTTCCTGAGGTCGACTTCAAATGTTAGTGTTTTTTACGATAAAATACTAATTTAAAAGTTAATAACCATTGTCAATTCTTCCTCTGATTCTAATTATTAAACAGACCATTGTTTTGCTGCTGCACATTTGAACGGATAGTTCACCCAAAAAGGAAATTTCTGTCATCCTTTACACACCTTCATGCCACTTCAAAGTTAAACCTGCATTACTTTCTTCCGCATAACAAAGGAAAATATTTACGAGAAATGTCTTAATGTAAAATATAGGGATGCACCGAAATGAAAATTCTGGGATGAAACCAAAAATTCTGGATGCACTTTCCGACATTACTTTTTAAAAATAATAATGATTAATTTATTGTTTATATATATATATATATATATAATTGTATCAACCTTTTTATTAAAGAGACACTATACAGGATTTCCGTTTTGTCAAACAGCGGCCCCTAGAGTCGCTGTGGAGTACTTGTATTTAACGTTACTGTCGTAAATACCTCTCAAGCACAGCATGACGTGGCGTTACGTGTTACATAGAATACGAGTAAATTGTGTTTCATTTGTCATTTAATGAGATCTAATACATGTTGTTAGTGGTGAGAATTTTCACTTGATTAAATACATAGATCCGACAATTATCCTCATGAACTTTAATGGTCCAGAGGCAGAACTTTTGCCAAGTGTGTTGGAGGTACTGGGTTCTAATCCGCATTAGTTGTATAGTTTATTTTCCTAAAAAAAACCCCAAAAAAACAGATTGTTTATTAGCAGTTGTATATCAAGCAGGGACACGTTTTTTTTTTGTGCATTAGGTTTTGTGATTTCACTGTAACAAATATAGAGAGTTTCTCAGTCTATGCAACAGATTTAAGCGCACGTATGTGTGAAGACTGTGGACGTCACAACAGAACACTGAACACTGGGGGTCATATTTTCTGCTTTTTTTCCCTCTTTCGGCCAAAAACGAAAATCCCATTTTCAGCCGATAATTTTCAGCCGCTGAAATTTCGGTTTCATTTTTAATTTTAATTTTATGTGACACTCTACACTCGCTTGCAAGTTGTAGTGAATCCTGACCCTTGAATAAACACTTCTCTAAATCACATTGGGAAAGATTTACGAAACAAACCGTTTTGAAATGTGACAAGCAAAAAAAAAAAAAAAAAAAAATACTGTTTTGCATTTTAGAGTAATAATAAAAAAAGGTGCTTCCACTATGTTTCACTGCATAATTAAAGTATGACCGAACAATACAGGCTTTTTGAATCTCTCTCACACACACACACACACAGACCTCAAGAGGAATTATTTCTTCAAATCTGCTTGGAAAACTGTTCATATTGACGAATTAGCATTTACTGTAGAAAAACGACATATTTTTTAAAGGGTTGGACACGACATAGGAAATTACATAGGGAGGTGATTTAGTTATATATTTTGTTATTTCAGGTCCAATTCTGGAACTGTTTTCCTTTCACTATTTATCATGTCTTTTCACTTCTTCCAACCAGCAGATGCCTGCAATCCCTCAGTCCAACACGGCAGCATGGTAATGCAAATGTGAAGTGAAAGAAAAAAAGAAAGCAAGCGAGAGAGAAGCTACGTGTGTGTCTGTCAACACAGTTCTCACAGGTTCATATTTTAAGCGTGAACATTAAAGATGAATGCACACGTCAGTTCAACCCTGGTGCCCTTGTGTAAACAATGAGGCCCTGTCTTTCAGCTCTCTTCCTCACTTCAGCCCTTCCCTCCCTCTCCGTGACAGAAATTTAGACAATTACCCCCCCCCCCCCCCCCCCCCCCCCAAAAAAAAAAAAAAAGCGAGAGAGGGAGGGTCGAGGCATTAAAAATATACTTCCTTCTTCCATTATGAGACCACATCTTTTGGACTTCAAAGAGCCTTTAAAATCAATAGTGGAGTGTCTATGTCATCTGTGGTTGAGGTCTGTCTCTGTTTCTTTGAAGAACATCAGGTCTAAAGGCCTATTGCCAAAAACCATCACAGATTTATGACTTTTAATTATCACAGATGAATGCTCCTGGAGTCCCGCTCTCTTTCTCACTCTCTTGTTCCTGGCACGGACTAGATTGTCAAGTTGCCCCTGTGAGAGGGAAGATGCCAAAAAATGAGTGGAAAAACACTGAAAATACTCAGGAAGAGAGTGGGCGGTGAAAAGAAAACTATAAAGAGACTGTAATTGGAAATTGATGAAGTGTCCAGGATATTGAAAATTAGAGATGCACAAAATTACAAACAAATTCAAATGTTGACTAATGTTGACTAGTCGCCAATTGTCTGAAACAGTCCTGTCTAATACGTTATTAGATAGAACTGTTACACACACTGTAAAAAATAAAACCGCTATTTTACGGTAAAAAAACAGCAACTGTGGTTGCCAGAACTTCACCGTTAAAAATATGGTAGGAACGTAAATGGTTTTACAGACTTAACTTAAAATTTACAGTAATAAACCATATTTCATTTTCTAAAATCTGTTGATGTTTAATCTGTTGATGATCTGTTGATGTAAAATCTGTTGATGATCTGTTGATGTTGTTTATTTTTATTTTTTTTAACCAACCTTTTGAAAAAAAATATTTCTGTTTTGTACCATTGTAATACAGTAGTGATGAGAGTTACATGAGGAATCAAAGATCATCAGAAGTTGTCTTCTATAAACATTAAATGCAATAAACATTAATTGAACAACATTTACTTGTAACATAAAACCCTAACGTAAATAACTGATTAGGAAAAAAAAAGAAAGAAAATTATGAGGAACTTCCTGTTAACCAATTAACAGTTTTGCACTGTAGCATTTTTAAATGGTCTTTTCCCGTTAAAATTACGATTATTTTATTATAGGCTGGTGCAAAGCAGACAGTATATGAAAAAGCATTAGCCCTATGGTTGATGCCCAATGTGTACACTTATATCACTGGTAGTTCCCATAGAGCTGGTTTAGACCCAACTATGAAGTAGGAGCTAATGTAGTTCCCCCAATAGGTGTTCCTAGAACTAAAATCATTCCTAGATCCTGCAGTGCGAATATGCCAAAAAGCGGGTACTTCAGCCATTAGTTCTAGGGACTATAACAAGGTTCCTCCGGTGGGAAAGCCCTTATTATTGCAATAATTGTTTTAATCTTGGCTTTATCTTGTTCTCTAGGGTTGTAAAACTGCTTTAAAACAATATGTAGCCTATTGCGACAAAGCACAATGCAAATTAATGGAATTGAAATGGAACTGAAACGTTTCTCTGCAAGCTAAAAAAGGGTGTGGAAATTGTTTGCCGTCAGTAAATGTTTTATTTTGTCATCATATCACATCTAACCGTTGGTCTAGAAGGGGTGACTTTGCAAAGACTTAACATGCAACAGGGAGAGAGAAAAAAAAACTGCCAGATACTAGACAACAGCCAAAAAACGTCCATTTACATCATCATCATGTCGAATAATAAAATATTTGACTTGCATCACATACTCTTATGATAACAATTGGAGTGTCAACAATATGCTGGCATTGCGATGTCCCAGTCCAAAACAGTTTGACAGTCACCAGTACAGTGAAATCAGAACAGTTGGAATTTTACCAACTTAAGGCTTTAGATTTGCTGTTGCTCTAATTCTAAACAGCCTATAAAAAAACACCCTAAAAAGCTGATTTAGCCAGTTCGGTATGATTAAACTGTTAAATCTCTCAAATGTCCATCATGTCATCTTAAATGCTGACACCTGCACAAACTAATTCACTGACTTAGCCAGGCATGTAATATTTACAAAGATTTTTTTTTTTTTTTTGTCATATTCCCCTGCAGCCTTCTGCAGTTCTGTTGCTATATTTATGATTTAAGGTTATGTTAGCTGACCATACAAAACATAGGTATAGAGGATTTTAACCCAGGTCCCCTCACAAAGAAAACTTCACAAACTCAACATATAGAACACAGTACAGCGGCAGCCCTGGTCTGCTAACATTTTAATGAATTAAAAAAAATGGTGAGACACTAGGTGAATAGGGTAACATTTTTAAATAATAGATATCACCATGAAACTTCCTCAGTTGATTACTTACACAAGTATATAAAAAAAAGTATTATAAGTTTTTGAAATTTGTATGTTCGATTATGCAAATTAGGCTTTATCTCATTAAATATGCACAATTTTGCATATTTTCGGTAGATGGATCTGAACATATGATAAAGCCAGGTGCAATATACTTTTTTCATTTTGTTCACACACAAGATGAAAAAAAAAAAGAAAAGAAAGGTCAGAGGGATTTCAGGATACATGCTTTCATTAGGAAATCAAAATATACTGTCCATACCCTTAAAAAAAACAAAAAAAAAAAACAACGATTTTCGCCATATTTTTATAATTAAAATGTCACATAAATCAGGCTAGGAATGGTTTATTAACAAATCCCTCTGAAAATATCTTTAGAATACTGCTAAGTGTATAACTGGAAAGGTTGGTGTACTGAGAGACTGAGATATTTGTACTGGAGAATGAAAAAAAAAATGAGAAAAAGGCATTTTAAAAAGGCAAAAAGATTTAAATAAGGATTTTAATACATTTCTATTGGAAAAAAAAATGTTCAAAAACAGAATAAATGTTCAGGCTCTTAGTAATAATAATAAATAATATTTCAAGCACGTGAAAACTGATTATTTAATAACATGGCAGATTTATTGGAACTAAAGGTGTGAATTAACACGAAACGCGAGTGATCGTTGTCATGTGGTAAATCCGGCGAATCGTGGAACAGCTGTGACATCATCAGAGCTTGTGCAGCTGCTCTTGAGAATCTGCGCTGGCTGAGTCCTCCGGCTACTCTCGAATCGATCTTGCGGTACTTTGACAGCATACGTCACAGTCATGTGGAGTCAGCGCTGCATCAAGTCGGACAAAATTTCTAACCGGTATGCACTGCTTCAAGTCAGCCGCCGATCGGTCTGCGCAGAGCTGCATGAAGTCGAACAAGCCTATGCAGAGTACACCACGTGATGCGTCTGAGCGAATCACGTTAGCAGAAACCAGCAGTAGCCAATGAGATTTTGTCATTAGCTTTAGATCACCCTTTGGACATTCAAGATTGCTTACTGAAAGGAAATGCCCATATTTGGGTCACACAGCATTGTGCGCAAGATTCAGAGCTTTCCAACGAGACCGGTCATGACAGACTTCAGCAAACAGACGGAACACGGCATGACACGTTGGAATGCTATAACTTCCTGGAAATTTACTGCCACAAGTAAACTAAATGTAATGAAATTAGCATGTTATTGTATATTTTCAACGTTTTCTTAATAGCAGCTTGAAAGAACACATATTGATGGAGTAAATTAGCCCAAAATCTCAAAACTGATCACTGCATGGAAAATTGATGTTTAAGGCCACGTCTCGCCTTAAATATGTTGACATTGTTGCTTTAAATGGTAGCATGTTATCAGCATGCTAAAATCTTCATTGAGATGTGGAATCTCTAAATTCATTGACATTAAACACCACCACAAATAAGTAAATAAACTAAAAAGTAAATAATTAACTATTCCATTTTTGGAAAACTAGTAAACTACTCAAAACATCTGATCCATCCATAATTAAAATTTGCCTTCCCGTCCAAAACGCTCCTGATTGAGTATGAGTGTGTGCATGGCTTCTTAAGAGACTATTTTTCTCATCTGCCAGATCACACTCTGGATTATGAATTTTAGATTAAATGCATAGTCTAAACACATTCTTCAGTGGTAAGAGAGGTATGAAAGCAGTGTGTGTGTGTGTGTGTGTGTGTGTGCCAGTGCGTGATTATTCACCAGGAGGAGTTGCACCCCCTGTTCAAACACGTTCCAGAACACACACATTGCCCCAGGAGTCTTTGTTATCATATTATTTCATTTGAAAGAGTTTGAAATATTGTTTCTGCCTGTCTGCTGTCCTGCAGAGAAATTGCCAGCAGCTGCTCATTAGCTATGGAGCTGATTTCTCACCAACACCCCTCGTGACTCCGTCCACATTCTGCTACCATGGCGGTTACCATGCCAACACCAAAGGTCCCATCTCAGAGATTTGGTCAACCCCACCAGGATGCTTAAGGGTTGTACCAGGCATTAACTGTCTCTTTCTCTCTCTACATCTGGATCAAATTGCTATCACAAGCATGTCTACAGTGTCTTGTGCCATGCTGAAAGGAGGTATTGACCTCTGACCTCTGGTTTGAAGAGGTGAAGTACAATGACCTGTGACCCTTAGGGTTATGGATAAATGAGGTGTGGGGAACACTCAAAACGGGATGACAGGAAAGCTCAACGACAGCTTGTCAGCATGGACTTTTTCACAGCACCAACAAGAGTCTCTATCTCGGTCTGATCTGTCCAAACAAACTCACACTTAATGAGGAATTCATTGAGATTAACCTGCACCCACTGATGGTGTGTGTGTGTGTGTGTGTGTGTGTGTGTGTGTGTGTGTGTGTGTGTGTGTGTGTGAATGTGTAAAAATAAAGATAAATTAAATTTTATATTTAAACTATAATCTAAAAAAATAGTGCAGTGTTTGCCAAGACATTAAGATGATAAATGATTAAGAATAAGACACATTAAAATAAGCAAAAACAACTACAAATCAAGGCATTTATTAATTTAACTACTATGAGGAAGCATACAGTAATTTTAAAAGTCTGATTTATAGACATGTAAACGCAACTTAATAAAATCTTAAAAAGCCATTGACAATGACATTTTTTTATAAATGAACATACTAGTGCTGTCAAACGATTATAATATTTAAATCGCGATTAATTGCATTAATGTCATAGTTAACTCGCGATTATTCTCAATTAATCGCACATTTTTAATCTATTCTAAATGTCTCTTGATTTCTTTTTGTCCCATTATTTTTTTTTTCAAATTTTAATGCTCTTATAAACATGAAAAAGTGGATCGGCTTGCTTTGTGCAAATGTTGTTTTTTTTGTTTGTTTTTTTAATTGAAAACAACATTGACAATACCGTGTCCAAATTCACACTAACACTCTCACTTGGAGCAAATAATCTCTCGCACAATGTCCATCAATGAGGTCCTGATATTGATGAGAGACAAAAAAAAAAGTTTGCTAGGCTAAAAAGACTTAATCTTGCGATAAAAAAATGAATCGCGTTAAAATGGGTTTGTGTTAATGCCGTTAATAACACATTTAACAGACAGCCCTAGAATATGCATTTTACAAGTTATGACAAGCTCTAAAATATTATATTGGATAGAAAGGATTGCGAGGGGAAAAAAATATCCTCAGTCAGTAAAATCACAAACAACTGGAATATTCATGTAAATTTGTTGGTTAAAAGGGGTGGGAACCCTGAAGATCATTCAGCTCGTAAAACATCTATTCCTGACATGTAGCCTAATTATTTAATTTTTTTTGTTTTTATGGGTTATTTAAATTTTTGAATGGGTCTTGGAGTTGAAAATGTTGAGAAGCACTCAGTAAAATTATATTTCAATAGTATATAAAGAATATTATATGAAAAACATCAACAAAGCCTGACAAAGATTGAAGTCTCTAAACTTCCCTTTGAGAGCGGTGACAATATAATTATAGTAACCGTTGTAGGCTGGATGTGAAAATCTTTGGTCAGGCAGAATAATATCAGATATACGACACAAACTCTGTTGGTTGGCCAATTCTCCACGCTCAGATGACTTGGTTTAACAACCTGCCATATCTAATTCAGAACAAGCTGACTAGTCTTGAATCTCTGATTTAATTTTGACAACTCTTGCATCAATGAGGGAACAGAATACAGGAGAGAAGATGAGAAAGGAAATAGTTGAATGGGAATCCATTAAGCCAGATTCTGAAAGTGATAATGGGTGACAGAAAACTATGGAAAAGTGAATGTTGCTTATCTTGCATCTGGACCCCCAGAAGTACACAATGTAAACATTTCAAAAAGAATACACCTTCAAAGATCAATGCATTTCAAAACCACAGAGGGGAAGTGAGGGTCATAAAGCTTTGAGAACTCTCTAATCTCGCATTTAACCTCCATACACGTGTCAGTCATGTTTACATGCACCTCCCCAGTCCCCACGGCACCTCAATGACGGATATCAGGCCCAACAGACTCGCAGACATAACAAAACCAAACCCGACACGTCGGGCGAAATAATTAAACTCAATCAGTCTGTCAACAGCTTTAAAACATTCTTGCAGCTCAACTAGAGCATGTTACACCAACATTATGCTTAAAATGTGTTGCTAATCTCAAGTAGCAGCTTTTGGGATTTGCTGTAATGTGCCGTGTTAAAGAAGTAGGCCTACTGTCACAAATTTAATATTTGGATCCGCTTTCTGTCACAATAGGCTGATAAACCTGCTCATAAAGAAGTTGTAACACAGTGTAAAGATAAAAGAGCTTGTGACTGAAACATGTTTTTTTGTGTAGGTGGTGATAAGTGTGCTGTGCACATTACTGAGGAAAAGTAAGGTGAGAAAGGTTGTTGTTTTTTTCCGCACGAGTTTGTGTGTATGCTGAAGTCAACCCACACCTTTCCTTCAGGGTGAAAGAGAACTATCATTATCCAATTCATCTTAGAACACTTCAAATATATGAACCTAGCAGTCAGTTCACACAATGAAACAATGCACAAAATGAGGCGTCATTTACATTGACAGTCTTACATTTGCTTAAAAGTTGCTGACATGTCAAAAAAACACTAAACTCACCAAACAAGTTGCCAAATGGTATTTGTAATAGCAAGTAGTGCAGTAAAATGAACAATTCTGTGCATCTGGTGTTACATGTTAAATATGGGATGAAACTGAGAGTGTTTTGAAGTTTCTCATTACATAAAAAAAATAGTGGAGGAAAATGAGTTCAAATCAAGGCACAGTTTTGAAAGCAACTGAATAAGTTACTCTCAAAAAGAAAATCAAGGAAATCGTTTCCACATAAGGGTTTGTATGACAGGACTACAACAGGCCCCTCACCCCCATGTCATCCAAGATGTCCATGTCATTCTTTCTTCAGTCGAAAAGAAATTAAGGTTTTTGATGAAAACATTCCAGCATTTTTCTCCATATAATGCACTTTAATGGGAACCAAACGGTTCAAACGGTGTATTTTTTTGTTTGTTTTTTTTCCCCTTTCCTTCTCCACCCTTCCTTATTTCACCACCCATCTATCATGTTCTCATCTGTCACTCAGAGCCACGTTCACCATCTCGTCTGAAGTTTCCTGTTGCCTTAGGAGAAAGACACTGACAGACTGACTCCATCTCAAGTCGAGTAGCTGTTGTTGTAATCCTGCTTATCTCTGCACTTCCTAGTTTGGTAAATGCCGATTGAGTTTAACCACTTACCTCTCCATGTGTGTGGTGCAGGGTGAAATAAGGAGAGGAACTGAAATATTCATTATTGTTCATTCATGTATTTAAAAATATCAGCCATTGCTTCTTTTCCAGCTGAAACTTCATCATCGTAAATAATTGAATCTCTTTTCACTCGTTTTCTGCAGCTACAGCAAATGGAGATGAATTTAGAGAAGAATTTATTTAAGTGTTCTACTCTAAACACTCCCCAAACACACATTTATAGTATAAGCCTATAATGTGAATGACACTGTGTGTGCATCTATCATCACAGGTTCTTCACATCTATCATTCTTTTTTGCCACCTAATTCCTCATCATTCAGTGCTACAGTGTTTGTAACGTGTGTGTGTGTGTTTATCACTGTGTCTGTTTATGTGAGCATCTATCTATCTATCCATCCATCCATCCATCCATCCATCCATCCATCCATCCATCCATCCATTCATCCATCCATCCATCATCCATCCATCCATCCATCCATCCATCCATCCATCCATCCATCCATCCATCCATCCATTCATCCATCCATCCATCCATCCATCCATTCATCCATCCATCCATCCATTCATCCATCCATCCATCCATCCATCCATCCATCCATCCATCCATCCATCCATCCATCCATCCATTCATCCATTCATCCATCCATCCATCCATCCATCCATCCATCCATCCATCCATTCATCCATCCATCCATCCATTCATCCATCCATCCATCCATCCATCCATCCATCCATCCATCCATCCATCTTTAAGGTTTTCAAGGCAACAACTAGTTTCTTTTCAGTATAGGCCTATTTTAATTATTTCGTTTTAGGTTCATTTGGGAATGAGGACAAACTTGTATGCCTTGTGTCACTATAAAGCCCCTTTCACACAGCGAGTTGATCCCAGGAAATTGCCGGGAAATTGCCAGAACGCCTTCTGTGTGAACGCAAACACGACCTGGGATTGATTCTGGGATTGATTCCAGGTTGGGGACCTAGTAACATTGCCGTAATCAGTCCCGGAACGCGCGCTGTGTGAACAAAAGCCAGGACTAATGCCGTAAAGGGTGTGTCATAGTGATGACGCTCGTGCCATCGCGCGACTCTGTTGCTAATAGAAGAAAGTTTGTGTTCGTCATCAACAAAGAAAGGACGAACAAATACCTGCAAACTGGAGCGAAGCAGAGACCAGGAGCTCCTCACTATCCGTACTGAAGCTGAGATCGTTCACCAGCTTTGTGGAACGGTATGTGCGTGTACATGTTTTCGACGCGTCCGTTATACGTCTCATCCTGACGTCATGTGTCTTCCCGGGATTTTTACGGGTTGTGTGTGAACGCACTCACAGATCCCGGCAAATCACTTGCAGTGTGAATGAACCGAAATCAAACAATCCCGGGACAAATGCTGGGTCACATTATCCGTGTATTTTCTGGAATCTCTGTGTGAAAGGGGCTTAAGTGACCCAAAATATTACTGTATCTTTGGGTATATCTCCATAAAATTTAACCTAAAACTATACAAACGGACAGATACTCCATAAATGTACGTTAGAAGAACCAAACTTTATCTGATAGGTGAATGGCAACATATGTTAAAGTATTGGTCTAGAAGGCAGAGGTTAGCAAAGGGTCAATTGCCCTCAGAAGTTTACTAAATCTGACAGTCTTCCAGTAAATAATGTTCACAGTTGTATTTTAAGGGTAGGGCGTGGGTAAGTCTGTAGTCATTATAACCAGCCTTGAATGAAAACAATAGAAGTTTATTGATGTCCTAATTTAAACAGCTAGGTAAACGTATGTATGTGTGTGAGCGGACATTCCTTTATTCACACGGTACTCAAGAGGGGTCAAATATGTTTACTCATGTGTTAGTGTGAGGGAGGTTGTTTGCGACCCTATAAAAGTTTGTTTGTTCAGCAGGACGCAGGAGCTAACAGGAGCTGACCTGCCACTCAGAACCCAGCAGGATTCTGGGAACGTGCGTGAACACAGACACTCTCCGTGTTACTCGCCGCCGTCAATCTCTCTTACCTGTCGCATCTGTCACATCAGAGTGAGAGAAAGAGAGAGGGTATCCGAGAGACAACACGAGGTAAACGGATCAGGATGCGCTCCCCCGAGACTCTATTAAGACCCCCGTGAGAACAGGACCAGTTATCCAGAGGGACCTCAACGCTTAACACACACTTCCTGTGAATCTCCTCCCCCAACAAACATGTCCTTGTTGTTTCAGATGGGAAGGTGACCTCACTTCTGCTGTGCTCTGGTTCCCATTGCTGTCATAGAGGGAAAGATAAATGAAACATCACTGTTACACACACACACACACACACATTTCATGAATTTAACGCTGGAAGATTTCCATAAATAGACCAACCAAACCCACACAGAAACCTCTCTGCATCATGTTGGTGGACTGTAAATCGCAGAATAATGAGGCCGCAGTGAAACAAATAGCAACTTTATGAGAGAAAGTTAAGTAAGTTGAATTTGATTGGAGCTTCTGTCGTAAAGTTGACTCCAGCCATTAATGTTTAATGGCAGCATACATATTAAAGAGTGTACAAGCAGAAATGAGCAAAGCAGCAGGTCACAGGGTTTATTAGCGCCGTGGGGGGCGATCGGCAGGTATTCTCCGATTCTAAGGAGAACAGCACATCGAACATGGCCACTGGGCGGCTTCCTGCCCTCTGTTTGTCATGACGCTGAGGAGCAAACACACTCACACACTCTTACCAACACACACGCACGTACACGACTCCTTAACGCTGGATGACATTAACATGCTGGCTGCATAGGTTACTTCCAGCAGGCTCTTTGTGTATCGCTGCTGTGCTGTTAGCGGTTGTTTGTTGTGTGTGTGTACATGCGTATGCAGCAAAGAGCAAAGTTAAACATACACAGTCCTATAATATACTCTCTCTGATTTACCTTCTCAGAGAAATACACAGCTGAAACACAAAATCCTGAAGAGCTAAAATGCACAAGAGTGATTTTTGAAGGTAAAAAAGGGGGGAGGGGGATAAATACATCAGACATCAGAAATGTGTGGAGACTGATGAAATAGGCTTTTCAGGTTGAATGTAGTGGCGACCCACGTGGACACTGAGTGTTTGTGTATGATTGGAATATAAAATGCAGGAAGGAGTGGGACAGAAGCAGTGTTCAGTGTCTCTGTTTACTGATCCCTGTTCACTCATGAGTTTCATGTAAGATGACACACACATGTATGAGTGAATACCTCCATGTGCATAATGTAAAAGTATAGCCTATTTTTAATCATACTCATTTGTAATTTTCCCTCAAATTTACTACTGATAAATTAATTTTGTGGTGCTTCTATGAATTAAAATTAAAAATAAAAATAAAAAAATGATTAAATTATATTATGTATGTGTCTTCATAAATGTTATACATACCCCATGGTCCTCATAATGGTATTTTAACAATTGCATTTTGTGTACTTTCTCTCTCCAGTTCCTGTGTATTGTTATCGATGTACACTTGTTCCCTGTGCTGTGTGAAGTGGCTTTCAGACTGAACATTATATGACCTGAAATATGTCTTGAGATGGCAGAATTCCCTCAGAAGTTGACTTTGCAAGGTCCTATGGGGGGATATGTGCTATTAAACTCACCCAGAGAGAGCTGAGGGCACCTGCCCAGACATTATGTGTGCGTGTGATTCAATCTTTTATTCCTTTCATTTAGTTCGTTTACACCATCAAGACTTTCTGAAATGGGTCAAACAGCAGTGTCTTGAGGGGTTGTTTTTAGTCACTTTAAGGGTCAGCCTCTAAAGATCCTGACAGGACAGAGTGAGGCTATTTCCTGCCTCTTAATGTCTTGAAGGTCTGTTCTCTTCTCTTGAGTAATATTATTCTCTCCCACTCTTGCCCTCCACCTCTTTGTGAAATCAAAGACTCTCTCATCTGTCATGTGTAATTCAGCCAAATGGCCTCTGCCATTCGTTCATGATGATTGTCAAGAAGATCAAATCAGTTCACCCCAGACCAACTGTGGTAATGTGCGGAACAGTGTAGCATACTTCCATACTACTCTTATTATGTATGTGTGTACCAGTATATAAGCCTATATACTATATACAGTGTTGGGGAAAGTTATTTGTGAAAGTATTTTAAATTATTTTAGGCAAGTACTTCATCCAACACCGTTTTGTTTTTTGTGTGTTGACGTTTACTTTTACTGTTTTACAGTAACTGTCTGTTTGTCTCAGACTGAAACCCAACCATTTTACTGTTTTATTGCAAGGAACAACTCACAAGTATGATTAAGCTCTAATTCTAATTCTAAACAGTTGAATGAAAACTCTGGACACTTTAATCAGCAAAATAGCTTTGCTATAATAGCTATAGAAACTATAACCCTACCACCTCAAAATGAATGTAGATTATCCAACACTATCTCATGGCCAATTCGTACAAGTTCAAATGAGTAAGTATGAGGTGGAAATTCATACGATTTGTCTAAACCTCAGTGAGTAGGTTAAGAGGCAGGGTCAGGGGCAGGTCATTCGTACAAATGCGATGATGTTTAAAATATTTTTGTAAAGGGACATTTTCGCACACATTTACTACATTAAACATGTTGAAACACACTAATATACTGTTTTATGATATAGGCAGTGGAGTCATGCTAGCATTTCATTCTGAACACTGAAACTAGCTGCGTTTCCATTACCCTTCAAGTTGCGCAAATTAAAAGTGTGAATTAAATACACCCAATGGAAACAATTCAATTTCACAAAAACACCAATATATCGCAAAAAAATAAATAAAATAAATTACACTCGCATACGTTTTTTTTTTTTTTTAGGCAATTCGAAAAACTAATATTATGCACTTTTTTCACATTTACAGGTCATTCATTAAAGATGGCCCGGTATGTTTGGGCAGAAGACGAGACGGAGTTCTTTATTAAACTTACAAAAGACAAAAGAAGCCATCTCGATGATTCTCTCACTTCACTTGCATGTCGTCGAGCATCTAGAGTAATTGGTTTAAAGAATTACACTGCTCAACAAAATAACACAGTTCTCCACATGCACAAAACACTCTTAGAGCCATCAGGGAATCTCTGATATTTTCAGTTGAGATGGTGCAAGCGAGACGCCGCTCGACTCTCCAACGAGACAATGGAGACATTATAATGAGATACTGATGAGATCTGGGATCGTTGGAAAACACTATATTATGGATTATGAAAATGTGATTATTCATTCCACTGAGATTCTGGGGGTGTTGATGTTCAGACATGAAGCAAGTTCAGCTTATCTGATGAGGCCATTGTTGAGATGATCCTGACAGAAAAGGTTTAATATTTCCTGATGGTGGTCCCTGATGGCTGTTCATTAAGTCATTTGACATTCAGTGGCTTGAAAAGTGACACATGTCCTTTCTTTATCCTTTAATTTACTGTTCAGATGGTTCAGCCTTTTTATTTCCTCTTGCCTCAAAAGAATCACTATATTTTGGCCCCTGCACTGTCAATGCTGCGGTCCCTTGTTTCTGCAAAATAATTTTCTGAAGTTCTAGTCAGCTCTGTTTTCTTGCTCTGTTTCTGGATGGTTTTCTGTGTATGCTCAGGGAATGATCGATCAGACCTCCTCTAACTCCATTTTTACTCCATTTACTAATTGACAAAACTTCCCTTTGTTTGGGTTTAGCCATTTGAGAAATCATTTTCCCAATCCTGAGGCCTGTATGCTATTGACAAATGTGTTCTGCTGTGGTTTCACATTCAGACCTGCAAGACCTGGTTTGATGTTGCAGATGGATTATTTAGGAAGACATTTTGATTTTGTACACTTGGCAGTTGAAATGTTTAGAAGAAAGTCTACCACTGACATATCTTCATCGTTAACTGATCACTCAACACACTGCGTGTGTCCTGGTATTTGTCTTTCCAAATGTATTCACATTTTTTATGTCCCCAAGAGGAAAACACCTTATAAATCATATGAAATTAAGTTTTTTTTTTTTTTAAATGTCGTAACAGTTCGCTGTTAACCCATTTGTGACGGAAGCTGCGCGCCGCAACATTACATCTAGCGCCGGTTACTGCGTTGTGCAACTCTGAAACTCCCGCCGGCTGCTGCGTGACGCAGCATTTTGTATTTGTCAAACTTTTCATGACACATGCAGCATAAAACGCACAGTCATTGGTTCAAATATACATGAGGTGGGTCTTGTCGATTGGTCTCTCATAAAATGAATTGTTCAGTGTTGCCATGTTTTAAAATATTATTTGTGATATTTTATATAATTGATTTATATTTTTTATTAAATTTATTTTTTGAGAATTTTTAGAAAAATGTTTTGTTATGCGAGTTCCAATGAAGCATGTTTAAATAAAAGCTGTGATTCTTACCTTTAAAATGTATTTTATTTCATGTTTCTAAGTGCTACAGAGGCTTAGATATTAAGGTTTTAGTAGACGTTGACAATTCTTAGTATTTTTTCAGAAAACCCTCAGGAGATAAGGACATTTATCCTAGAACAACATAGGTTTTCATAGGCGTTTTTAGCTGACGTTTTAGGAGTAAATGGGTTAAGGGAAGGAGGAGGCGGGAAATATAAAAATAACCAAAACACTAAATTAAAGTAAAAGCGCCAGCCTCTCGCAGACGACTGCCGCACACAGATAAACAAAACATAACATAAATGTCCAGGCCTGGTCCTCTCTCGTCCTTCACTGTCGATGCTAACAGGGACACTATACTGTCAAAGAGCACCTTCGGATGAGACATTAAACCAAGGTCCTGACTCTCTCACAAAAAAATCTCAGAATGTCTTTCGAAAGAGTAGGGATATTTCTCTGACATCCTGGCCAGATTTGCCCAGTGTCCATCATGACCTCCCTATCATACCCATATATATATGCAACACATTCTCACCCCAAGGCGTCACCTTTGACCATGCTTCAATATTTGACACTTTAGGAGCCCTTTAGCGTCAGATACATATATATATACAAATTGACTTCATTACTATGTCTCCTCTCCACCAATAAGCTGGTGTGTGGTGGGTGTTCTGGCGCAATATGGCTGCCATCACATTATCCAGGTGCATGCTGCACATTGGTGGTGGTTGAGGAGATTTCCCCTTTTTATGTAAAGCGCGTTGAGTGCTGAGAAAAGCACTATACAAATGTAATGAATTATTATTATTTATTATTATACATGTTATTTTTATGTGTTTCCTGCCAAACTTCCTATACTACTTCTGAATAGTATGTCAACTTTATAAATTTTATGAAAATTGTGGAAAAAGGGGTTCAGATCACACAAACCACATATGGAAATGGAGGTTAAGGGGTTAAAGTGGCATATAAATAAACATTACTTGACTCAACTTTATTGGAGATTTGAATTGCACAGCTTGTGTATACACACAGGTTTCACATCGCTGATCAGATGCTTTACATATTCATCTAAACACTGATCTCTGCAGCGTGGGTGGCATAAGGATGTTTGCTAACAATACACTGCTGAAAAGGTATTTCAAACTTCTTTTTCACCCTTAAGTGAAGTATTAAAAAGATCTTCACCAGTATAGCGAGGCCTTAAGATTGTTTGGCGGCCATCTTGATAATGCAGGCAAGCAAGAGCTCCCTTCTGCTTGAATCTACTTGAAAATCTGATAAACATGTTATCATAAATATTCATTCTTTAGCTCAAATCTTATTGAAAAAAAGATTTATTTTCACTCAATTGTTGAGAACTCTCATCACTGAGAATATCAGAGAGATGAGTTCAGCTGAGCTTTCAAAATCCAATTCCCAGAATTTCAGAAACGTTTGGTTTCAGAATGATCTGTCTCTATTCCACACTCTTAAAATGCATCTTCACCCATCCCTCTCTGTCAAAATTCTTATTCTGCTGTGTAAAGTATGTTAGCATCGCAGTCAGAGCTGTGCTAACAGAGAAAACCATCAGCATCTGTTTATCATCTCTGCTTGACTTCATCAATCAAAAGAAAAAGATCAATACAGAGAGAGAGAGAATGTGGGAAAGATTGAGCATTTTCTGTGCAATTTGTTTCTTTATGTTCACTTATTTTCCAGCACCTGTCCATTTTTTGCCTTTGTCAGCTTGTTTGAGTCCCAATGTGTTTTAGATCATTAACCTTTCTGTTGTCTCTCTCTTTCTCTCTCAGTGTCTGCGGCGGGCTCACCTCAGTAGCTTTATCTTTCTTTTTGTCTTGCGATGAGGTTAGATACTGAAAGCTGAGCATCATGTTGTTTGAGCCTCTGCAAGAGAACATTTCGCTCAATATCAATTTAAACACAAACACAATTACAAACACTGACTCAGCTTGGAATAGGTTTTTTTTTTTTTTTTTTACCAAAGGCCCAAATGCACCACACACACATGCACAAGAATGTGAGGACAGCCTCTTTCATTTGCATTCTGTCACAGGCTTGTCAAATTGATTGACATGTATTTTACATTTTCCCATCATAACGTTTCTGTCATTTCCTGCCTGAATCGGGGCAATGTGACCCAACAATGTGTGAGTGTATTTGTGTGTGATCATGCAGTAGTGAACGGAGACACGTGGAACATGATTTACCCAGCAAGTGTAAAAATCAGAGACTATTGTGTGTGCATTAAAGAAAAGAGTTAATAAATGGATCAGGGAAATGTGACAATGAAATTTTTTGAACAGATTCCAATTTGAAATGAGTCAGACGTCCCATCCCTAACTGCCTTTAGGTTTGTCTCTTTTGTACAGTTGACCTATCCGATGACAGACTTTCTTCCTGTACCTGTGCCTGAGGAGACCACCGTGTCCGATCAGGATCGAGGTGTTAATGTGAGCAGCGACAGCTGTCAGTGACCTCTGAACTTTCCCAGGGTCCTTTGTTCTGATCTTTAGTACTGTGTCAATTTATCCGGTCCATAAACATGTCAGTTTTGTGTTTGTGTGCTGTGAGTCCAACCATATGCATATCCACATCTAACCTTTGATCTCACCTAAAGCAGATGCTGACAGAACAAATGCTGTTAACCTGTATGAAGATTTCCCCCCTAAGAAAAAAAATCGCAGGAAGGTGAAAATAAGTGTGCTGAAGACAAACAAAGATATTAGAATTGCATCAATTCATAGTACATTTAAAACAGAATGAAAAGTGCGAGGAGGAGTTTGTGATTCTGTTTCCACATATTGTTATTGTTAACTAAAACAATTGTAAAATCTTTTTTTTTAATTGAAATACTGGCAAAAAAAAGTTGAGGTACTAATATTAATACAAATTAAATTAAATTAAATTAAAGCTAAATAGAAATAAAAAAAAAAACTAATAGAAATTACAAAAGTACATAACAAAATTAAATTTAAAAAAATATATAAAAGTGTATTAATAATGCTAAAATAACACTGTCTTTCTGCTTATAATTTACTAGGGAAAAAATAAATTTAAGATTATAAGTTTTAGTTTAATGGCATGCTAATGCTATGCAAGCCTATATGCTATGCAAGCGCATTTTTGAAAAAAAAAAAAAAAAGTCGTTGTTACTTTGTTGAATGTATGTGAATGATATTTTGATCCGTTCTTTCAAACATCATAACGTGTGTGTGATGGGTATTTGTGTTGCTCATCATCAGCTCATAATGTTGCACTTTTATAAAGAGTAAAGGTTTGTGGGCAAAACAAAATGTATGTATTTTTTACATTTAAATCCCTGAGTCTTTTTCTTCTCTTCAGTTTTACCTCTTCAGGTTCTCCAACTCTCCTTTCATCCATGTTTGACAGAGAAGTACTACAGATGTTGTTTAATCTTTTTAAACTTGGGTTTGGGATTGTTTGCAGGTAGATTGTTGGTTAATCTTGCTGTTAAGTGACCGGCTGTCTTGTAAGAGGATCCTTCTGTCCTGTCTGTTGGCGTAGGATCATAGACAACATCCAAAACAGCACAGTCATCCGAATCAAAACAATCATCATGCTTCCAAAACATCAAGTATCATGTGATTTATCACAGTTATTGTCATCATCTCCATCGTTCAGAGCTTTCTTAAAGATGAGCTTCTCTTTTTCCTGATAAATAAATACATTTTATAGGCTTATGGAGTACATGTCAGGAGCAACTGTGTAAATTACCATTTACATTGATTATATTGCCTCACCGTTGTCTTATTTTAATAATAATAATAATACATCTAATTCACAATCGCTTTTCTTAGTACTCAAAGACACATTACAGAAAATCTTAAGACCATAGAACGTAAGAAACACTAAAAACAGACAGGATTAATTTAAACATTAAACACAATTTTAAAAAGATGTGTTTTTTATCAAGGTTTGGAATTTTAGAAGGTCAGTGCAGTCTCAGAGTGTTTAGGGGTAAAGAGTTCCAGAGGTAGGGGGCAGCGACAGAGAAGGCTATCTCACCCCAGGTTTGGTGTTTGGTCCTGGGAGATAGAGTCAAGAGGTTTGTATCAGAAGAGCGGAGGCATCTAGATGGATTGTGGCAGTGGAGCAGGTCAGTGAGCTAGAAAGGGGCCTGGTTATAACGTGTTTTATATGTAAGGAGAAGGATTTTGAATTGAATTCATGTGGGTGGTGATGGCGCAGTGGATAAGACACATTTGGTGTGAGAGGCCCAGGATCGAATCCACTGTGAGACACCAATGTGTCCCTGAGCAAGACACTTAAGCCCTAGTTGCTCCAAAGGTGTGCGACCTCTGACATATGTAGCAATTGTAAGTTGCTTTGGATGAAAGTGTCAGCTAAATTAATAAATGTAAATGTAAATGAATTTGTTGTGGGAGCCAGCGGATGTTCTTAAAAGGTGCCATGTGTAAGAATTGAGGTTAAAATATCCCAAAAAAAATGAGCTACACGCATCAAAAGAATGAGAAGAAATAAGGTTGATGATGTCAATAAAAATGTTTATATAGTTCTGAAGAGATATTAACCTGAATTAGCATGCTAAATTACTAGTCCCGGCCTGGCAGGCGTCATAATACCAGTTTCGGCCATGGGAGGCGGTATGCGGGCGGGCAACATAACCACCAGCCAAAATGCAAAACACGAGTAACTCGCACGGCTTGTGGGTGTACTTGAACCTGATGTCAATCGTGTGGAAAGTACAGCCCACTACTACATTTCAGTTCAGGGAAGAGTTCAAAAAAATGATTGGTCGATATAATGCATGATATCGGAATACATTTTGGTAAGTTGTAGCATACTGTATCTTTCAACAGTGTTCATGTTCTTTTTTCATTAGCTAGTAGAGATGATCGGTTCACGTGCGCTAGGGATCTGTCGTGTAACATGTACAAGCGCCAAACCGGTATTTATTGTTTGGATTGCGTAATAAAATTGACAGAATCTGAGAGCTGAGATTTTTTTTATATATCTCACCTAACCTGCTCTGTCTTGTATGTCGGTCTCCTTGTCCTTTTCTGTGCGTGACAAAATTGATGTGTGATGTCGATGTTGAAATTGATGTCGGTCAACATCAGCGAATGCTGTCTGTCAAATTAATTCAAACTAACAATAAAAGTGTAATATGAACAAAATGAATACCGTAAAACTTCAAATAATAGCCTTTGCTTTTATTTTCCCATATCGTCGAAATGCACCGGCTTGTATTTGAGACAGGCGTCTATGAGACAGCCTTTATAATTTAGTGTTGAGATGTTGTTCATTGAGTCTCTAATCTATAAAAATCTCCAAATGCTCCATCTGAAACTGCGGTCTTCCAACCTATCGTGTCAATTGATTTGATCAATATGCGCTGGGGAGAGAGAGAAAAACAGCGCTCGTTCCTGTTGTTTGGAGACGTGAGAGTGCAACTCTCTTTCTGGAGGTATACTGCCCCCATCTGGTATGGAGTATGATTTGATTTTTTTGACAGATGGCACCTTTAAGGACTGGAGTAATGTGATTACGGGTGCGGGTCTGGGTGAGTAGACGAGCAGCAGAGTTCTGAATGTATTGGAATTTGTTTAAGCTTTTCAGTGTTGTGCCGTGCAAGATGCTAAGGCGTGGATGAGGGTTTCAGTAGCGGAGAAAGAGAGCAAAGGACGGAGACAGGCAATGTTTTTGAAGTGAAAAAAGGCAGTTCTGGTGATTTGTTTTATAAGCGGTTCAAAGGAGAAGTTATTGTGAAAGATGACTCCATGTTTGTGACTGAGAAGGGAAGGAGAGAGGGTGGAGTTATCAGCAGTGAGGGACAAACTGTGTGGTTTTAGTGATGGATTTGGGAGCGATGATGATCATATCTGTTTATTCACAGTTAAGTTGAAGGAAATTGGTATGCATCCAGGATTTAATATCACTGAGGCAGTTGGAGATAGCAGAGTGGGTGACCGAGGTGATGGATTTGGTGGAGATACGAAGCCTAAAGCTGAACATCGTCGGCATAACGGTGAAAGTGTAGACAATGGTGGCAAATGGCGTTGCCAATATGGAGCAGGCATTTTATGAAGAGGACCATTATGAAGATTTTACCATAAAGCTACTGTGTGTAATGTTTGAGATGTTACCTGTTTTTCTGAAAAGTGGAAGACTAAGGGCATTTTTGGGAAACCTGTTTGAAAACCGGCTTTTGCTGCTCCTGAGTGTGCATACTTACACAGTAGGCAACAACAAAAAAAGAAGCATGTCTGAAAAATCCATACTCATAAAAGAGAGGAAGAAAAGTACCTGGATGACTTACTACTTGTGGTGAGATTCTGAAGTGCATATCCAAAAGACACTTTACTATCCCCTGTAGCCATTTCTCACGAGGCCTTGTGAATGCCAGAAGAATCTACTCTGAGAGAATGTGATTTCGGATGCAGATATTTTTTGGTGCCACTAGTGGCTCTGAGATTACACTCTGCAGCTTTAAAGGATAGTTCACCCAAAAAAGCATTTCCAAACCACAGACTTTCTTTTGTGGAACATAAAAGAAGATAGTTTGAATATTTTGTTATGTTATTTTTGTTCTTGCTGTAGAAGTCAAATGGACCCAAACTGTTCGGTTACCAACATTCTTCAAATTATTTCCTTTTATGTAATTTCATTTTATCACAGAAAAAAATTTAGTGAACCATCCATTTAAGAGACCTCTGTTTTACTTAATCAGGAAAATACACACATGTTGCCGTCGCCTCCATCATCCACTGTTATGTGTGGTGTTTATAGCACAAATGCATATTTTATGAAAATTCTAGCAGCACAGTGAGACATTATGTAAACGGTACCTGATCCAAATAAAATCTCCTTCACCACTGTAAACAGTTAAAGCTCTGAGGACCACTGCCATCAAAGATAGATCACAAATGTGTGAAGATCTCGATATTCTGATTACAATGAATACTGAACATTCACAAAGAAAGAAGCTAAAATGAACTGAAAGCCAGAGAGGCAGAGGAAGATTATGTGCTGTGGAGAGATGAGACTTATGGAAATGTGTTTAGTCACACTTCAGTCAGCTTTAGACAGAGAGATGATGGAAACTACACAATAGCAAATGCAAATGTGGGTGTAGACAGAAGTAGAGGTAACAAACACGACGTACACACTGCAAAGTTTTGGGAGTGGGAAATGCATTTAAATGTGGGAGTGAATTACATAAATAATCATGTGATTCGCAATGCTGGATAGCAATATTTTGACTTCTTAAGATCTGACCTGTGACAGATGGCTCAACTAAAATATGGAAAGGGTACATTGAGAAGAAATCAATGGGAATATGAGGCCGAAGTTGCAAAAGCAGTTTATAATTAATCTAATTTGCATTGAACAAGAACTGAATTAACTGCATTTAAGATACCAGTGTTATGCAAACCCAAAAGTTCTTGGAAAAGAGCCACGACAAGCCTTAAAACACTTTTATTTAAATCATTTTTCAATAAAATATTTTGATTTTTTTCAAAATAAAATATTAAAATTTTTATTGAATTTCTTGGGCTATTTAATTCTCAATCAATAAACTTTGATGCCGTGTTTCTCAGTTCAAGGGCTGGTATGTTACTTAATGTTCTATACACACGGTCACACCATGTGTATTTGATGGAAGTTTAGTTGTCACTAATTATCTCGTAAATAACCCTGTGTGTACAATGAATAAACACAGAGAGGAATGACAACTGCATTTGTCTACAGCATGTTTGTGGACAATGAGACTTAACAGTATACTGTTGCTTTAGCAGCCTGCAGTTTCTTAAATTTACACTTACTCACACACACAATTTACTTGTTTTTTAACACTATAGCTGCACATAAGCCATGTGTCATAATTGGTCTCTTTCTGAGGTCAGAAGTCATATAAACAAAACAAATAATGAGATGGTTAACATGCCAACCTTAGATGGTGGTATATGCCAACCCGATCTCACGACCAAGTCGTACGAATTCGACGAATGATTAAAAAGTGGCTAATTCGTAACAATTCATACAACCTCACTCGTACGAATTAATACGATTTTGCTAAATCGTACATATTTTACGAATTGGCCAATTCGTATGAATTCGTACGAATGATCTACCCCTTACCCCGCCCCTAAACCTAACCATCACGTGGGTTTAGACAAATCGTACGAATTAGTACGAGTGAGGTCGTACGAATTAGTACGAATTAGCCACTTTTTAATCATGCGTCGAATTCGTACGAATTGGTCGTGAGATAGTGTTGTATATGCTGTATGTGTAAGCAGAACAATACGAGTGACACACTGTGTGCGCACTTCTATAGGGACTATGATCCATCTGCCCTCGACAACACACCTAAACCCTCATGTTTATAGTCACTCACATATAAACACATTTAACAGACCTGTCGTTCAAAATGAACTCTTAAAGTTTTAAGCCCTGTTTACAGTATTAAAGAGAACAATGAAGTTTTGTGTAAAAGTCAAGAATATGTCAGGCACATATCATCTAACCCTAAAAAATGAAGATAGATAAACATTCACTCATGTCTGTTGGACGTCATTTGAACCCCCATATTCAGTTTCTGGACTGAAGTAACAGTCATAACTGAGTATTTGATTTTTCTACAAATTCAACTATAAAAAAAAGCCTGTCAAGACAAAATTTGATGTTGAAAGCCTTACCAAAAAGTAGTTTTAAAAGCTTGAAGTGTGAAGTTTCCACGCCAGGTAGATTTTATTTCTATAGAATCGTCAAAAAGCAAAGTTACAATGTGTTCCTCACACTCACGTCTATGTTCGTTTTTTTAAAACTTAGCATAAGTCTAATACAAATGCCAATCCAATATAATAATATAACAATGATAATAATAATTTAAAAATGTTAAATACTAAATAAAAAATCTGTCATATTTCACTTTGATTTGGGTCCACATGTTATATATGTGGGTTCTAGCTTTAAAAAAAAGAGTTTGAACCCCTCTAAACTTCACTCAAGCACTTATAAAATCCTAAAATCCAATGAATTGTTTGAAACCCCTTCTGTGATGGCATCAGATGAGAGAGCTTTATCAGTCTCTTTATCACAGTAAACCAAAGCTCGGCACTGTAAACAGCTTTAGTGAGTGTTTTCTCACAGACACTGTAATGTGACACTGGCGCTCTACCTGAAGGGTCTGGGGTGAAAGTGTGTGTTTGGGGTTTTAAGTGACTGTGCATTTGTGTGAGAGAGAGTGTGTGTGTGCGTTACTTAACAACACAGCAGTTAGGTGCAACGTTACACCACTTTTCCGATTATTGTGACAGGTTCCCACACACTCCCACAGGCTGGATGAGACTCACACACCCAAATATCCCCCCGAACACACAATACGGATATGCAGAGTTTTTACTGTGTGTGTATGTATGAAGTGTCCCAGTTCACCGTCATTCTTTGATTACAGGAATGTTCTGGGTCGGACAGCAGATATGTCGTCCTATCTTACCGCTACAGGCTGTTAAACTCGACACACACATTCAGCATTGTCCATGTTGTCATCATATACCTGCATGTGTGTGTGTGAGTGAGGGAGGGAGGGGAAGTGAGAGAGGATAGAGGAAAATTGTGTTCATCAGCTTGAGTGCTGCTTGAATAAAGCATGCCATGAGGAACACACACACACACACACACACACTGTTATTTCAAATATAAAAGCCTGTAGCCCATACGGAAAAGACAATGGAGACTTGTTCTCTTTGTTATGAGAGGAGATTGCTCTCGTCACACACACACACACAGAGAGAGAGAGAGGTTGTGTTTTCATGTTTTATGGGGACTTTCCTTAGCCATAATGATTTGTACAAACTGTATATTTTATCACCCATCCCACCAATAAACCTACCGATCACAGAAAACGTTCTGCATTTATACATTTTCAAAACCCATAATATACCACACACACACACACACACACACACACACACACACACACACACAGATGAATGTATATTAGGATGAGATCAGCCCTCGTTCTTCTTTGAATGCAGTGCCGCGCACAATGTTATAAAAAGTGCTGTGCACACCACCAGGCGATATGGGGTTTTGCACACCCAACGCGCACGACCGCCCACACCGCAATGATGTCATTTTTGCTGCGCGACCTTCGCGTTCTTGCGGACGCGTGGAGTATACACAAGGCTTTAAGGCCAATTTATACTTCTGCGTAGGGTGCACGCAGTAGGTACAGTGTAGCATACGCACAGACGCGTACCATACCGCGTACCCTTCGCCAGAGCCTGACGTGCACCTCCTCAAAAATGTAACTATACGTTGCGACGATGCGGGCCGCAAAATCTGTGATTGGTCGGCTTGGTATCATCGCATTTCCTCCTACTCATTTCCGCACGTACCATCTCCTCCGACGTTTTCTCTCGTTTCTGCCTTTTAGTATTAGTAATTTCACTAAAATTAACTGTTTCTCCACCTCAATAAACTCCAACTCCAACATGATCCGCTCTCTTTGAGTCACCATTGCTTGCAGTAACCTAGCCCCGAGGAATCTAAACACAGTGGAACATTAAAACCCTCCGCCGCCAACTAGCATTTCGGAGCAGTACTGCAGAGCAACCAAGACCTGAACGCAGTATAAATGCTCACGACGGCGTCACCTACGTGCGTAGCCTACACCGTACACTACGGCGTACCCTTGACACAGAAGTATAAATTGGCTTTTACGTGCTGCATTTGCGCTTTGGTCGTAGCGTGACGCAAGCCATTGAATGGGTTTCATAGCGCAGCACATTCCGCGTCCTGTGTGAAAGGCCCATTAGACCAGAAACAAAACAACAGGCACGCCGCACACATTTGTTTGGGCTTGCGAGCCGGCCAAATAGTAGGTTAACCTTACGTTTTGAGTGGATGACGAGCGCGAGATGCCGAAATGGATGCCAATATGATTCTGAATGAAAAGTTTGAAAAAGTTGCCAAATGGTTCCATTGACAAGACCAAATGGATCTGGGTGTTTTGTCATTGTGAAATGAGCTATCATCATCGCAGCACATCCACTCTGAAATACCACTTGATGGTCAAGCACACACACAGCTGATGCGAATTTTCCACCCCCTCATCAATATCAGGACCTCGTCAGGATTTCTTTCACCCTTTTATTGATGAACGTGTTACATTGTGTGAGAGAATATTTGCTCCAAGTGAGAATGTAGAGTGTTGAGTGAGTGTGAAATTGGACACAGAATTGTCCATGTTGTTTTCAATAAAAAAAACATTTGCACAAAGCAAGCCGATCCACTTTTCCATGTTGATAAGAGCATTAAAATGAGAAAAAAATAATGGGACAAAAAGAAATCAAGACACATTTAGAATAGATTAAAAATGTGCGATTAATTGCAGTTAATTGCGAGTTAACTATGACATTAATCCGATTAATCGTGATTAAATATTTTAATCGTTTGACAGCACTACTTGGACAACTTCTCTTCTCCCTGTACATGACATAACTAGGATCTGAGTTTCAGAAACATGGCTTTCCCTATCACTGCTACACTGATGACACACAACTCTACCTCTCATTCTAGCCTGATAATCCGAAGGTAGCTACTCGTATCTTAGCCTGACTGACAGACATTTCTGGCTGAAAAAAGGGCCACTACCTTCAACTAAACCTTGCGAAGACAGAGCTGCTTGTGGTCAACCCAACACAACACCACAACTTCCCCATTCAGCTAGAGTTTGTCATCCATAACTCCATTAAGGTCAGCCAGGAACCTTGGAGATGTGATTGATGATCAATTGAACTTCACAGACCATATTGCCAGAACTGCCCATCCTGCAGATTTGCCTTGCACAACATTAGGAGGATCAGGCCCTCCCTATCAGAGCATGCTAAACAACTCCTTGTCTAATGACTTGTTCTATCCAGACTGCACTATTGTAATGCTCTCCTGTCAGGTCTTCCAGCTTGAAAATCAAACCTCTGCAACTAATCCAAAATGATGCAGTCAGAGTGGTCTTTAATGAGCCGAAGAAAGCACACGTCACTCCTCTCCTCACAAAACTGGTTGCCAGTTGCTGCTCACATCAAAATTACTGTCACTGACGTTTGCCTACAGAACAACCACAGGCTCTGCTCCCTCTTACCTAAACTCATTACTTCAGACTTACGTGCCCTCCAGAAACTTGCGCTCTGCATGTGAACGCCGTCTGGTGGTGCCATCTTAAAGAGGCACAAAATCTCTTTCTCTGACCTTTTCCTGGTCTGTTCCCTGTTGGTGGAATGATCAGCATAACTCAACCAGAGCTACTGAGTCTGTGGCCATTTTCAAGAAACAGCTGAAGGTGCATCTTTTTCAGCAACACTTGATCCATTAATACTAACACTTTTTCTTCTATTCTATATCTATTTTTTTTAAAAATATATAAAAAAAAATATAAAAGTATATGTACTGCCTTATTAGATTATACTGGGAAAGGTCATAGCACCTGCATATTGCTGTCCTCTTGTTAGTTCAACTGCTTCTATTGTTCTCATTTGTAAGTCACTTTGGATAAAAGCGTCTGCTAAATGAATGAATGAATGTAAATGTAAAAAAAAAAACCTGAATTACTCATAGCAGATCTATACAGGTGGAGCTAGGGAGATGGAGGATTTTAATCGAACTCTAAAAGCGCTCCGCAAATACTGAATGGGAACCACAACCAGCCATTTAAATGTTGAGCAGCAGCTCATTGGCTGCAGTCGCAACATGAACCAAAAACAGCTTGTGCTAGGTAGTTAAGGCTGTAAATTTCATCACCTGCGGACCCATCAGGCTGCGCCATCTAGAATTTCATAACAGAACAATATATTCAGAAGTGCAGTGTAGAAAAAAACATTACTGTAAGCAGATAAATGATAACGTCACTTTCCAAAACTTATTTTTTGTTATTTTACACAGAATATAGCTGACTGTATCATGCATATTACACTGAATGAATGAATGAACAAACAGACAAATAAAAAGATAGATAGATAGATAACGCAATACATGTAAATAAAGAAAAAAATAGATATTTAAATAATAAATAGCCTAAATAAACAGCCCTTTCTCATCCCTTGGGGTCGCTTCACTGACGCTTTTGGCAATGCGTATACATCCAACGCACATGGCACCCTTTAGCGTCAATATGAGACGCAGATATTTATGGGCCAGAAGGCGCCTCCTAGTGGTCTAACCCTAACCCTACTCCAGACCTAAACCTACCCATAACCGAAGCGTGTTTTATTGACGCTAAAGGATGCCATGTACGTTGGATGTCTACGCATGGTCAAAAACGTCACTATATGATGCCCTAGGATGAGAATGTTTTGAAATAAATAAGTTAATAAATGATGTGATTATTACGTAATGTGAGAAGAAGGAGGTATGATTCAAGCTATATGGTGTGATAAGAGTGAGTGCTAAGAGTGGGAGAGAGAGACCCTCATTTTCATTTTTATTTGTTTTTTTTTGTCTCTGCTTTTCATTCTTCAAGTGGTGATTTCACTGGGTTTGCACAAAGAGCATGGAGAGCAAAAAAAATTATAGAGGGTGCATGCTACATAATGGTTTTGTTCTAAAACCAAGTTAGCTGTCTTGTTTTGATGTTAGCTTAGCAACATGCTAATGTCACACTCAAATTCAGCTGTGGGATTATCTGAGTAACATTGACAGACAAGCAGAGCAGCTCAATAGTTTAAAATAATTCAAAATTCTTAATGACATTTTGTCTACCTATTTTATTGTTCATATATTAATTCTCTGAGGGTTAAAAAAACTAATTTAAAACAATTATATGCAAATGAGTGGTATATTCACAATTTGAGTAGGCAACATTTTCACTAATGAACGCATGTGCATAAATGGGCTCAATCAATAGGATGAAAGTTGAAAGGATGAAGACCTCCCAGTAGACCAGATTAGTTTGAAAGTGCCAGTCAGCGGTTGGTCTCAAACTAATGCAACATAACAAGACCACAGTGATCGATCATTACCAGTCAGAGATATTACACGCTGCTCCATTGATTTACAAACACCACAGCATACACCTATTGAAGCATGTGTGAATGTGAAATACAGACAGACAGAGGGAGACAGACAGAATTTATAAAAGGGTAGTTCACCCCAAAATGAAAATGATGTCATTAATGACTCACCCTCATTTTGTTCCAAGCCAAAATGTTTTAAAGCATCGAAAATACATTCGGTTCCCGGAAGACAATACACAACGCATTCTCACCCCAAGGCGTCACCTTTGACCATGCTTCAATATTTGACGTTTTAGGCACCCTTTAGCGTCACTTACATGACGCGATCCTACGGCGTCATCTAACTGACGCTAAAGGAAAGCGTCAGTTAGAGGACGCGGTTAGGTTTAGGTGTGGGGTGGGGGTAGGGTACACGCGATCCTAGGGCGTCATCTAACTGACGCTAAAGGGCGCCTAAAGCGTCAGATATTGAAGCATGTCCAAATGCTTCCCAAGGCGTCAGTTCGGTGACGCCTTGGGAGTGAGAATGGGCTGCAATACAATGCTGAATAAAGTCGTAGTTTTTGTTATTTTTAGAAAAAAAAAAAAGTATTTTCGATGCTTCAAAACATTTTAACTAACCCACTGATATCACATGGACTACTTTGTTGATGTCTTCATTTTCTTTCTGGACAAGGACAGTATATCGTACATACATTTTCAATGGAGGGACAGAAAACTCTCGGACTAAATCTAAAATAAGTGTGTTCCGAAGATAAATGGAGATCTTACGGACTTGGAACGACGTGAGGGTGTCATTAATGACATCATTTTCATTTTTGGGTGAACTAAGCCTTTAATGCTTTTACACCATGCCCAACCAGACTTGAAAATGACAAGCAATAAAAACTTGTTCTAGCCACAACAAAAGACATTTTGTCAGTCGCTTGTTTTTTTATCTCTGCAGTGTAAAAGTGGATAGCCCCGCCCACTGTGAAATCTCATTGGACCAAAATCTACTGAGATATAAAACCCACAACTGTACAATAAACACAAAATATTATTAGCCGATTTTCATGCTCTGTGTGAAGACACATAACCTTTGTTGAAAGCATATAACACGTTGCATCAAACTTTGAAATGTTATTTTACTTTTTACTGGTAAAAAATGCTTTCTATATATTTTTAGGTGATTATATGTTATGCTTTAGGTATTTATATTACTTAATTTTTATCTTATGACGTTTATCTCCCATTCAAATGTTTGTGGCAAACAGTATATATATATATATATATATATATATATATATATATACATATATTATAGGCCTACAAGGTTTCAGTAACTTAAATAATCTGCCGATTTCAATAAGCCGTTCTTCAGAAATGTTTTGTTGACAACGACTTTTCAAAGAATCCATCGGTGAATAAGGTTTCTCAGACTGGTGGTGTCATGACATCCGCTCTTTCATTTTCATTCTGTAAATTAGCAGCCACGACTTTTCTACACAGAAACAGAGATAGAGTCAGACGCTTCCATGAACACATAAACGACTCCGCAGAGCATTCTGACGTGGATTATCCTAATTCCTGACCACTAAGCTCTCCCACACACACATACAGGGTGAAATAAAAAGCTCATTATGTTCATGGACCTGAAGGTATGGCTGTACTCTCCCATCTCATCTCAAGGCTGTGAATATTAAAGGATTCCCCTCTTTATTTCTCACTCTCTTTCTCTCTGTCTCTCTCTTTTTCCCCACAGGCTCTGAAGTGGAAATAAATTGCAATTACACCCATCCCATTTCTTCTTCCCTTTCCTTATTATTTCATTTTCATGACAACAATTTTTGTCCACGTATTCTGTCTAATCCTGAGACACTGTGCTCATGAGCGGCATGCACAATACCCATCTGTGTGCGCGTGTGTGCGTGTGTGTGTGTGTGTGTGATGAGGTGTAGAAGTTCAGAAGAGTGGGGGGTAAGATATCGATCTTAACTTGAGAGTGATGCTCTTCTGATCTCTGTTGGGTTCTGGGCACACACACACACACTCTCCTGGGGTAGATTCCAAAGGGTACCCATGGCAACAAGAGAGGTGTAAGACCCACAGATAAAACATAGCCGAGGGTCTCATTTGTGTTTGTCTGACTCTGAAAATGAAAGAGAGCACTGTGAACATGGTGATATGATGTGTGGATTTGAATTTTGAAGAAACCCACTGACCATGCAAGAAAATATGAGACATCTTCAGGCAGAAAAGGTGTGTGTGTCTGTGTATGGTTGCGTGTCAGAGCTCCATGCGTCAGTAACAGCATCTCATTATCAAGGCCAATTTAAAACCAGCTGCTTCAGTTTTACCGCTCAAGTCTCTTGATGTAGCTAACACCCGTTTTAGCTATTAAGTGGCGTTTCTCCAGCCGAATTTATAATGCAGAGAGATGGAAAAAAAAGGAAAACGTATATGACCCTATAGATTAAACTCAGCGCTTTTGAGATGCTATCTAAGCACTGAAATGTAAGCTAAAGCTGGAAGGCATTACGGCTCTTTACTGTAAGTTATTCATAATTTTCCCCCTTTTTTCCTCCATCTGTCTCCATTCACTCCTGTTTGCATATATATTAGTGTTTGTCGTGTGTGTGTGTGTGTGTGTGTGTGTGTGTGCGTGTGTGTGTGTGTGTGTATGTGTCTAAACAATGCTGCCCATTGTGAGACTGACATTTATAGCCCACATTACAAACAAACAAATTAGCATATTCCCAATGAACCAAGTGAGTTACAATAAAAATGTAACGTTTTTAAAAAAGGAGCGATATTAAACTTATAAGAACTTCAGCAATGAGCAAGAGTACTGTTGTGGGCCTATATTGCAAATGCGATATAGCTTTTATACAACAGTTCAATTAACAAGAAGTCGATACTGAATAACTTACATTTTAGACACCACAGAAAATAGTTCCACCTCAGATTCAACTTCGCATCTCCTAGAAACACGAAGCAGCGGCATTTCAGTATGAATCAGTTGTTGAACGAATCGCTTGAGTGAATGATTCAGTGGCATTCTGTTTCTGAACAGACCCTATTCGTACGAATTCGTACGAATTCAACGAATGATTAAAAAGTGTCCAATTCATACTAATTCGTACGACCTCACTCTCACTCTAAACCCAATTTGTCTAAACATGGGTAGGTTTAGGGGCGGGGTAATGGGTAGGTCATTCGTACAAATTCATACAAATTGGCCAATTCGTAAAATATGTACGATTTAGCTAATTCGTACGAGTGAGGTCGTACAAATTGTTACGAATTAGCCCCTTTTTAATCATTCGTCGAATTCGTACGATTTGGTCGTAAGATTGGGTTGACAGACCCCTACTTGTGTAGCAATGTAACCTGCAGAACAATCACAAAATGTATGAAAACAATATATTTTAATGTGTTATACAATGTTATATACTATAATTTTGAATAAAATTAAAATAAAAGCTTTACTTTTCTGTTCAAAAGCATTTTGATGCAAATGTGAATTAAATTGACTGATGTCTGAGGGAGGTAATTTAACAAATCAAGCTTAATTCATTTAGAAATATAAAAACCTTTCTACAATATTGATTTCCTGTCTACTAGCATAATTCAATTAGATTTATTATAATATTGCATTTTACTTTAATACTACACCTTTCGATTCCCACATCCAGATTCGATATTCCACAGGTGTCCTTTCATTCCATTAGAGTGTAATCTACCATCATCTTCAGTATTCTTTCTCTCTCTCTCTCTCTCTCTCTCTGTCTGTCTTTTCCTGGCTAATGTCCTGCTCTGTGATTCTTTACCCAACAGCCCTCGCATTGTTCTCCTCTCCTCCTCTCACACTCATCTTTCACTGCGTTCCCTCGCTCCATTCCTCTCTCTGTACCTGATTGTCTTCAGATGACCTGCCATGAGAGGACAGACTGACAGAAGTGTGACAGGAGTATGATAGTGATGTCCATCACAGCACGAATGTGAGAAAAGTATCTGCTTCAGACTACAAAGTTGGTTAGTAGACTAACTTAAACTAAAATATAATGAATGGTGTAGAAGTGAAAATCTTAATCATGCTAATGCATGCTAATGTTGTAATCATGCTAATCATTAAGGGAAAGAGTCTACTGAGTTTCAATAACAATTGTCATTAAAAGTATTAATCAAAATTAAGGAAAGACGAAACTTTACCAGTACAGCTATTTGACTTTCCTACATTCACCATTTACATGTGTCATTTTTAAATAAGCGACCGGTTTACTCCTTACTTTTGCTATGTCATGACCAACGCCACATTTTGAAGGAGTTTGAACATGACTCAACAGGAGGAACAATATATAACTGGAAACACATTGCAGGGAGAGACAGAAGATTTCAAAAGAACTCAATTTTATATATGAACAAACCAGGTGTCATTCTCTCTGTAAGAAGTACAAAATGAATCAACAGAGAAGTTTCTCACGTTGACTCCAGATGCAGAAGATGCAAAGTCATGCAGACAAGAAAAGTTTGATTCTACCTGCATGGCAGAACATCATTAATATCAATGATACATGATATTGTTCAGACTGTCACATTTTATGAAATAAGTTCTGAAATATGTAACATGTTGGCTTAAACTCCAAGTGCTTACAGCCAAAAAGACACTTTGGTGCATTCACCAGCATGAGCTGATGATATATCAATATATTTTAGTGCTATTAAATCGATTAATTGTGATACACACACACACTCATATACTGTCAACAAAAACTTTTAAGTTATTATATAATGTATATTGTATTTGTGTGTATGCCTGTGAATTCACATATATACAGTATATGTATACATACATGTGTGTACAGTATATATAATATAATATAATATATATATATATATATATATATATATATACACATTATGTGAACACAATTTTTTTGTTAAATGCAATTAATTGTGATTAATCGATTTGAGAGCACACATTATTATATAAAATATTGCACTTTTTAAATGTATATGCATATACTTTATGAGAGGTTTTTCAATTTCATAATGTGAAATGTTGTGATTTGTCTTTAATTATGGACTAACTTAAATTTCTTATTTTCATCATGCAGGTGTTTTTAATAAAATAAGTAACTAGGCCCAGAAGAGCTAAGGTAAATTTGTGTTTGACAAATGCATTCACAATCCTGTCCGAATTGAACTTGTCTGTTTTTTGTTTTTTTTTCCCACATCTTCAATAAAAATTATGGAGCAAATTTCCTGCTGTTGTCCTGCTCAATCTAGGGTCCACTGGGAAATATTTGGCTCACTATGGGGTCCCAGATAGGAATGTCTGTGATTATATATATTTTTATCACATCTCGTCGTTTGTTTTGACCTTGTTGAATCTAAATGTTCTCGTTGTGCCGCCTGGTGCACCTTCATTATGGATTTAAATATTTTTGCCAAGATTCAGGGTAAAGTAACAGATGGTGTTTCAAGTACTGCTGGCATCCCATCCGACATAAAAAGAAAATGAAATCAATAAGGAGAGTCTAATCACTGAAACTGCTAAAAAAAAAAGCCCATGATCTTTACCTTAATGAATCACTTCCATTATTATACACATAGCATAATGGTATAAATATATCACACACATATACAGTAAGTCGTGTTTATTTAGGTAGGTTTCGTGATGCACTTGAACTTCCATAATGCTCACATCCAGACAGACACTCCCATCTTAGTAAAAAATAATGAGAACCCTATCCCATCTGAATCAGTAAATGAATCACAGATGTCCTCTGTTCATACTCAAACGTCACATGTCATTTAAACAGTGTTCATGTTGAGCTTTATTGTATCGCTGATTAGTAAATCATTACAGTCTCGTGTTCAGACTTGCTATGTGACGCAGGTATCAAACACAAACAGAAACACATAATGAGCCACATTATATGGTATGACAGCTTCCAGATTGACAGCTCTCTGGGGAGCACAAAAAATAAGGAAAAAAATCATGTCAAACATGTCTCAACGACAGTTTACTGAAGCTGTATTTGGATGAATTCACAGTTTTATTAATGAATAATGTGGTTTATACGAAGGGCAGACAAACCCCCCACAAACTATAAGAAACTCATACAAATGTAAAAATCAATTGCTCTTCCTTATAAATAGTCTGCTGTGTGAAGAGTTCATACATACACAAACGAAGTGTGAGAATTCAACAGGTCACTTTAGCATAGAGCTCACATGATCAAAGGCTTTAACACTATCTAATCACAGAGGCAAGGAGCTAATTCATCAATTTATATTTATGTATGCAAAGATCCACCACCGTTATTCCAACAATGCAAATGAGCGGAGAATCAGTGTGTTAATTCAGATCTTTTACACTCAAACCCCAGTGTGGCCTTAAATCCCGACCTCAGCTTTAGTCACACATCAGGGAATTCTAGAAATAAAAATGATTTTAATAAATGCATAATTCTGCCTGAATGTGCGCGTACAGGGGGACCGACAGAGTGTGTCCTGTGTGCTATTCGAGCAGTAGGGTAGTCTCACGGGGGCTTTGGAATAAGGTTTTATGATTATTGTTGTGTGAGAGAGTGTGTGTGAGTGTTTAAGCATTAGCTAAAGTTCTTTTACATCAAACTGAAATGGTGTGATGGCAATGTTTTGATGGACAGCTGAAAGCTTCTTCCCTGACAGATGGAAGTGACAGAGGGTGGGGTATCTATTGTGACACGCCTCCTGAGAGCTGTCAATCACATTGATTGGTAGGCTTCAGTAAGCCGAAGCTCTCTAGACGTTTGGCCGTTTGACAGTCCATGACAGTGGAAGAGGAGCCACTGTGGGAATGAGGACAGTAAACAGTGTTGTTAAGTTTACTAATAAGCCCTGACAGAGTCTGCATAGTCATTTACATTTTGTTAGTTGAGTTTCGGGAGAAATCTGTGCAATTCTGCAGAACTGATTTAAATGTAATAATCTAGTATTCATATTTTAATATATGTTGTATATTTTTGTATACATGTTGTTGTTGTTTTTTTCAAACATGTAGTGCTCACCAAGGCAGCATTCTTTGATAACAAAAAAAAAAAAAAAAAAAAAAAAAACAGTCAAATGTTAGCCTGGTTAAAACCAGACCATTCTCAGTTGTAACTGAGTTATGGTCTGGCAAAGCGTCATAGACGAATCATTTCCAGAGGTGTGTCACCAACAGATGTCGCGGGTAGACCTAAAACAAATCAGAGCGATGAAGAAGATGAAGGAGATGACGTATGCAGAGCGGCGGCCGGCGGAGAAACATCTCCGAGTGTTGTTCTTTGCGCTCGGTTTTTAACAAAAAGGAAACGTTCAAATCACTTAAAACAGACACAATAGCTGATTTGAACAAGTGATGTTCGACGGCGGCATCCATATTTGTAATGTAGGCTACAAAATCTGCTTCAAAATCCCAGCGCTGTCGTCATCGTGTAAAGCCCGCCCGAATCGATTTTGACGGATTGGAAACATAGACAGTATAAGAAGTGGACAGAGCCATCTCATTGGTACTCATTGGTAATTGAGACAAGTGAAGCCCATTTTTAGCAATTTTTTAGCACTTCCAATTCCTGACGCGTAGACTCAAACTTACTCAAACATAGCTTGACGACGTAGATGTGACGTGACAACGCATTCTCATCCTTTAGCGTCATGACGCTATATGCAAAAACGGTGCTATTACACACGGCACCCGTTATTTGCATATAGCGTCACATATGAAGCTAAAGGACGAGAACGGGATCGACGTGAGCAACCCGTCTGTCTTCTAGTGGCTGTGGCATGAGAAATATGAATCATTCTCTTCCGAAACTTGCAGAGGTGGAAAGTGTGAGTAGGAGCTGTCCATGAGCTAGGAGCAGGAGAAACTTTTGCTAGGTATTCTGATTAATTATTTTGTCATTTTGCCTCCACGATTCCCCGATTGCCTGCAGGCTTCGCCTCCTGTCCATACGGTAATCTTTCTACTGTGCGACAGAGAGTCGCGTGATTATGGCATAATCGTTAGCCTACTTTCACTAAAACTGCTTCTACGGGGCCATAACATAAGCTACAAGATAATGGAGCATTTTATACATTGTCGTGTTTCTTTAGAAATAAATAAAGGACAAATGGGGTCTTCAAACGCCTCAGATGTAAAGTTATTCGCTGTCAAAGTGAATCCAAAATGAATGGGATTCAATGGAAATGCTAACGCAAATGAAGTTCTGCCACAAGATGGCAGCTCCCGTGAGGCTTCAACTTCCGGTCGATTGGAAATGGGCTTGAATGAGCTCTTTGCCAGACTAACTTTCAGAGCAAATCAAAATTTGATGGAAGTTGTCTGGGTTTTCCCAGGCTAGTAAAATGTAGCCTAATATCATAAAATATTATTATAATTTAAAATTGTATGATTTATTATTATTATTATTATTATTTGATCAACTTTATTAATACCCAGGGGAAATGTACACTGTTTCAAATATATATTTTTTTAACTGTTATAAATCATATAAATGTTATTATATAACTGTTTTAAAAATATTTTACAATGTAATTTATTCCTTGCTGTCAAGCGTTGTGCAGGATGCAGAAGACGAGGACAAAGGAACTCAAAATAGATGCTGTATTAACGAACTAATCTTACTGAAGGGAAACACTCCAGGACTTCATTTAACACAAGTATACATTGGACGACCGACCAAGACAAACTCAACGGAAGGAAACTAAATACAGAGACTGATGAACAACAATGAACAATAATGAGGTGAAGACAGGTGACACAGAAGATGATTAACAAGACACAGGTGACAACGATGATGATGAGCTAGCTGGATGAGCAGGTGTGTAAACATGAGGGATGCTGGGAAGTGTAGTGCAGAGACAAAGACAGACTGGTGCAGACGATGATTGTGACATTTGCAAAGCAGATTTTTATCAGCCATTACTACAGTCTTTAGTGTGACTTGACATTTTCGATTTGTGGTCAAGAAATGTTTTTTTTTTTTTAATTAATTAATTTTTATTATTGCTAAAAAGCAGATGTTCTGCTTAATATTTTGTGTAGACTGTTACTTTTTATATTAACAGAAATCATTTGTAACATTATAATTTTTCGTGAAAAAATAAATAAATAGTTAAGAATATGTAAAAATATATGTATTTTTTTTATTTAACATGTATAACAAAAGGAAGAAAGAAAGAGAGAAAGAAAGAAAGACATACATAAAGCACTACGTTGTACATCTCAAGACATTTCATAATGCCCACCTATGTTGTACGTTGTCCGCACAAGCAACTTGATCAGCCCACAAACACGTAATTTTACTGACGACTGATGACAGTTCAACGCGGGATTCGCACACTTGATCTGGAACAATGGGTCAGTTTAGCACCAGCTTGCTATTGATGTATATATTTTACCAGGTGTTAATACAATAAATTGTTCTGTGTTTTATATTGTGTAAGTTTCCGGATAACCGGTTAACTCACATTATAACTGTCTTACTGAACTACTTATGCAACTCTGTGGGCCACTAAAACTGTGTCTATTAATACAGATTGTCTGTCGTTCTTAATAGTTTGAGTAAAGATAAAGGATGGAACAAGATTTGTTTTGCAAACTTTTACATCAGTCATTCATGTTAGTGCTAAGCTGACGTATGCACTGTTATTGATACAGTTCCTGCATGTGCACCCCAATAAATGAGAAATATACACATCGGTTCGTTGATGGACATCATCTGCGACTCACCTGTGATGGAGGATGATTTTTAGTCCCGTGTTTCTTGGGAAAATCCCGGACGAGCCCCCAGATCCAATTGAAAAGACTATCCGCAGCCTCGAAGCAGCTCCGAGTCATCAATTGGAAACAAGCCACAAGAGATCACTGGAGAATGATCAAGCAAACACAGACACAGTACAGAACCATAACATTCATTTTAATAAAGCAGAATCATCCACGATGTCCAGACCATCCAGTTGCCTCAAAGATCAACCCTACCATACATGGCATTTTAAGAAATATAAAAACTAGTTCTTCCAATGTTTCATCATCTGACTCACGCTTGGATCGATATGGTAAAATGGAAGTCGTCGTTACGGTCTTTACAGTGTGTACAATCGAGTACTGAGGAAGCATCTAGAGCTGAATTTCAGTTATGGTAATGGAAGTTTAGCTTCCGACTTGCGCTGAAATCGGTCAATCGTAATTGTAACAGACTGGGTTCTTCTGGCCAATCGGAGCAGAGTAGGCTAGCTCGTGGAAAGGAGGGATTTAGAGATATAGATTGCATGTAAACATGTGGTAGGAGACCTCCAAAACAAAATGAGGAAACTGCATAATAGGGGCACTTTAATTCTGCTTGGGCATATCATACAATTCAAGACAACACGCTTGTCATGCCCATTAATATTAGCATTCACCAGTGCTAATCCAGCAAGGTCATCGTGTAATTGCACAAAGATATAAATTTGACAAATAGTGGGCAGTACCTCCAATCCTGTGGGATTGATTTGGGTTTTGTATTTATTTAGTAATATTTACATTCATGTGTCAGCATATTTCAGTGACAGATAATTATTTTCACATTGGCCAACCTGAAACTGCACTTGCTGAAAGCAAATACTGATCCACACACACCCAAACACACCCAAAGCACCTCTCACAAGGCCACACGCTTAAACACATTCAACATTTGTCTTCACTATGGAGGGCGTATTGTGTTGTCATGTCCAGGTTCAAAATAGCGGTTAAACAGGCTCAGGATTCAGAGTGAGGTGAAACACAACCAATGGCTATAAATAAAGACAGCCACGTTCCCCAAAGCCGAGGTTTAGAGATGAGCAACTGTGACGTCCACATTCTGGACATGAAACTCTTTTAATCCCGATTTGCCTCATTGATTCCTCTCTCTGTGTTTTTGGTTTAGTTTTTGCCATCAAAAAACAACAGATTAGTCCAGCCCGTTCTCATCCTTTAACGTCATATAGAACGCTATATGCAAAAACGGCGCTATACTACGCATATGGCACCCTTTATCGTTAATATAACACGCGAACCCAAGACGTTATAAATCCTTTAGCGTGAATGTGACACGCACACCCTACCCCACACCTAAACTTAGCCCTCACAGCGCGTGTTATATTAACGATAACGTGTGCCATGCGCGTAGTATAGCGCCGTTTTGTCATATAGCGTTCTATATGACGTTAAAGGATGAGAACGCGTTGGATTAGTCACGTAGTGATGACTCTTGTCAAGTGGGGAATTTTTACATTGTGTAAATGTGTTTAGTGTAAACACTGACAAATGGTTTTGTAATGAGCCATATGTGTATGGACGGGCATTCTTCTTGAATCATACAGCATATTCGTATGATATTACAAAAAAATGTGTTTTGGTGTCAGTAATGCTGACTGTGATGTCAATGACAATACGATAATTGTTTCCAAATTCACATCCATCCTGGGCCTTTCATTGATAGTCCTGAACTGTCAACACATCTAGTGATAAGAGAACTAGACACTCCTTGAATGGCAAATCCCAGAGAGAAGGTCTGTTACACCTATACAAAGAAAGAATCAACGTTTTGAAACAATAACATTATTATCCTTCTCTCAGTTTTATGTCTGCTCAGTATTTTTCCCCACCGCAACAAAGAGTTCAACTGCAATATGAGGCTCCGCCAAAAGTAATCGGCACAGATTGTTTTCAAGTGGATCTTCAGGGACCTCAAGCTCTCAAAACTTATTTAGGCATATATAATCAGAGGTATGCTAAATGAACAAAATGTGTAATATGTGGTTTAACAGGAACAGTTGTAACTATACAGTTGTTCACCCTGGATCAAGACAAGTTTAAATCATGTGACACACAAATATGATTTGCAGAAGATTTGTCATAGATTTGAGGGACTATTTCTGAACCTTGAAACGCATGACCTCTTTAAAATGCTCCTTTATTCTTCGCAAAAGTAAGAAAACCCTTTATAAAGACCTCTTTGATTCATTTTTCACTTCAAAAGGAGAAAACGATATGGAAGAATGCGTAAAGAGACAGAAGAGAGATGAAGAAGCTCTCCAGAGTGCTGGAAGGAAGTGCTCTAGGGAGACCACCATGTAGATACTCCACTGCTTCACACCATGGAAAAACAAGAAAGAGCACAGGATGACAAAACTCAGCGTGTAGTCAAAGAAGCGAATGTTTGTACAGCCTGAGCGATGATCTTCAGATAAACTTGAGGAGAGAGAAGGAACACACTCAGTATAATTCCTCACTTCCTCTTTTGTTTCCCCTCAAGTGCTAAAGCACGCAGATGGTACACATGAACTTTGCCTTAAATATTAGCAACAAAAGACAAGACAAAAGACATGTGCGTAACACCATTCCTCTAGGCATTGACATTTGACAGCTGCCACTAAAAACTACAGTAATTAGGGCTTGGTAAAAAATATTGACTAATCATGATATTCATTTGAAGATATTTTACTATTTGCAAGTGTTCCCTGTACTGTTTTGAATGGTGGCGCAATGCTGAATCTAAATTCCTCAGGCAAAAGTTATATTTTACCCAAGTTGGAAGTCCCAATTGAATGTGATTACACAAAAATGGCATGTACTGCGCACAATAACTGGCTGTGTGACTCGCATGGTCTGATTTATGAACTTGTTTAGTGAATCAGTAAAAACCCATTTGAGTCATGAACACACAACTTGTGAGCCGAATCCTTTGCAGTGAATAAAAAATAGACAGCAACCAGTGTCTTCCGATTCCTGAACAAATGACTCTTTTGAACAGGTTTTTAGTGAGAGCCAATGTAGTCCGATTCAAGATTTGATCATTCATGAACCCCATTAACCAGTTTTATTTATTTAAAAACACCCTGCACAAGTGTAGTCCGATTCATAAACACATTAAATAAAAGTATACAGCTTATTCGGTGTGGACTGATTCAAAAATTATTTAAAACTTTTTTTTTGTGTGTGTGTGAACCAAATAATGCCCAAAGGAATCGAAATCAAGTCGATACTCAGTCCTAATCTGATATTATTTCTTGCGAAGATTATGTAGCTCTCTGAACTTGTATATTAATATGTTCATGGTTGAGGAGAATGATCAAACATTGCACCAAAATATTGTTAACAGCTCATGAACAAACCTCAAATGCGTCCGGGCAGGTTTTCATTCATGAACGTCACACGAAGAGATGGTGAAGTCTGACACAATGTATCAAACCCCATTGAATAAACATAAAAGAGAACTGAAAATTCCATAGGAAAAACATTTTATTGAAAAACATTTTCAGTTTGTAACAGACTGGTGGAATGTGTGCCATTTCATTTCTATGACTTTTATAAGGTTGCACGTCCTGACCAGATGCTACTGCGAGAGAAGGATGGGACATCGGGAAACGACAGCAGGAGAAAGATAACAGGGAACTGAGAAGTTGGAGGAAAAAGTCAAATGATAATACTGAGCTTGTTTACAAACTGGGTAGAAGAATCCAACAGAAAAAAAGCAAAAAAAAAAAAAAAAAAAAAGATCTAATTAAATAAATATCTATGGTACACACGTATGGCACAAATATGCAGCAAGCAGTCAGTTTGGCAATTCTCTATCTCATTTTCATTTTTAAACCAGATCACCATAGGAACAGTGCAAAAGGGTTGAGTGGGATGGGTCTGACGAGTGCTAGCTAAAATACATAGCAAAAAATTCCAATTCTATACAAAAACATCTTAATTAAGAGTTTATAAAAAACGATTTATTGGGTTCGTCGTCAATATTTACACAAGTTATTTACCAAAAAAATTAGTATGCTCTCTTTTAACTGAAGTGATTCATGTTTTTTTTTTTTTTTTTCTGAACTTTTTTTTTATTTGCTAAAAATGTGAGAATAAGGCTATTGTAACAACCGGGGATCCATATACAATACAAACAATAACGTATTTACAGCCTCTTACCTACAGATGTACGGTGCAAAAACTAGAGTCTTGTGAACTCAGGGTGACCATACAAGCAAGGCATTTTACAGTGGGCCGAAGACACTTCTCCTGGCGTTTCACAAACCTTCCGTCGACATCGGTGCAACATCTTACGCTACTAGTTAAGTCCTACCACTCCTAAAATGTTACAGGAACGTTTGCAACCAGCTTGCCGGGACAGTGTCTTCGGATTCAAAGAAACTAAGGAGATTGTCATATTTAGCCCATATGGGACAGCAACCGAACACCAACATGTTTGTAATTTTTTTGTAGAATGTTTGTCTTCTTTTAGTTTAAAACAACTGCTCAGTCTTCAATATGTATGTGTGTGTGTGTGTGTGTGTGTGTAAGTGTTCATGTTTCACAGTTTACCTCGAACCTACAGCACAAAGTAAAAAAAAGTAATAATAATAATAATAACACACCGGGGTTGTAGTGTTTTCTGATGCTGTATTGTTTCATTTAATTTTCAGTGGTTAAGAACACTTTCCATAGGTGAACGTATATCATCTTTTTCTCGATTGTTATAAAAATAAATAAAAATTGCATATTTGCAGATTTCGTGGCCTCTTACAGAGGCACAAAGCTCCGATCACACAAGGCTTGGCTTCTCGGAGAGATTCAAGAACCTCCATGAACAAGTGAAAACAAAATGGATGAACAGTTAATGTGCGACTGGACATTTTCAAATCTCAAAGTCCACCTTTGGTGAATTACTTCAATTTCAATGTAAGAAACAAATGAAGATAACTGTCTGCAGGCTGGCATTGCTCAAGAAGCGGTTCGCACAAATGACAACACACACACGCAAAGACTTCTGAATTCCACTGGGAGCTGCGGGTTATGGGATACGATGGCCTCTGCTCGGTGACTTCCTCTCTAAAACGCACACTAAATCCACTTGTGACCTCCATCGATTATAATGTGTCTTTTCCCCTCCAGAAACCTCCCACAATTTGAGCCTGAAAGCTCCCATTTCATGCAATTTACTACATTTAGCCTGTGCTCGTTCTCATCTGGTATGCTAGCTAACCCACGTCTACTGCTTTCCTTCCAGATTAAGGGGCCTAATTTCAAGCCAGAGCACATCTGAGCTTCATCAACTGAGACAGGCAGGCCGGAGAAGTTGGTTTAGTCAGGACTCTGTCAGACATGCCCTTCCTTTGGTCCGTTTCTGGCCCTTCCCTCTCATTCCTTTCGGCTATTTTAAAACCCAACATGCTGTTTTCCCTGAGGGCTCTTTCCAAAGCCACCCCTACCCTGGCCATGAGCGTGTGTGCTTTTTGTGCGGGTATGTGTGCGTTTGTGGTGAAAAGGCAGCTATTCGTGTATGGATCGATGGAAAACGACACAGTTGAGATGGAGAAATATCTGTATAACGTAAAACGGATAACTCGAAGCTTGCATAATGTGCAGATTCGCCATAAATTATTCATTTTCTTGCTGTTTCACGCCAACCTGTCTGTATGCTATCAGAAATAAGTTCCATGTGAACTTTCTCCAACCGTTCTCATCTACAACTAAACAAATCCTTAAAGAAAGGCTAATTAAATCTTTTGTTTTGTTTAAAACGAAATAATGATGATGCAATTTGATGTCCCTGTGCTTTTGAGCAAAAAAGTAGAGCAGCAGTTCCACTTTTCCACGACCTGCACTGGCCACTGGTGAGTGAGAGTGTTTGTGATGGCAGAAATACTAGAAAAACAGGAACTTTTGCACCCACATGCCTGGGGAAGGCAGCCATTTTGTGTAAAAAATGACGGATTTTGCCAATAAGCCTTGAGTGATTCGCTCCCTGCGATCTCTGTTTTAATGTGTTTGTACTGCATGTGGGCAAGGTGAAGAAGCTTTCAAAGTGCTGCTAAAGTGTTCATGTGGGTCCTCCACCTTCCCAGCAGGCAACAGGACAGTCAGCAACTGTACCAAATATTGACGTTCGCTCATTCCTTCCCATTCTATCTCTCTTGGTCTTCCAGCACAGGCAGCAGACGTATACAAAATGAAATGTGTATGTCTTCCACGCTACTAAACGGCACATAAACCAGCACAAAAGGATCTCTATGACGATACCTATTAGTCTTCTACCAAATGAGTCTGTAAGTGGACTTCACTGCGAATGACAGAAAGAAACGCAAGTACGATGCATGACCATACAAAAGACTTCAAGTAAACATTGTGAGTCATTTTGTAGAGGTGAGTAAATGAGGAGAGCTAACGTAAATGAAAACAGTACGAGTGAACGTGCAAAAACAGGTGGTGTCCATTCAAATGTCCAAAAGTACGCTCCGGAGAGCTTCCTGCTTCCTTGTTAAATCCACTTTCTGTAGCTGTGACCAATGGGCTGCATTCACTTCCTGTTTGCGACGGATCAGCCGATCGGCCAAGCTTCGTAAACAGCTCAAGTTCTTTTTTCTTGCTGTGTGATACTGACATGTCACTTCTCTGCTCAATCTCCATGTGTTGTGTCTTTAAGGGAGATGATATAGCAGGAAAGAGAAGAATCATTTCCCAGACCTCTCTTTTCACGCCCACCCCCTCAACCCCTCTCTCCCAGCTCGTCTGATTCACACACGCTCCCTCGTACACACACTATAGTATCCAAAATAGTGCACGTCAATGCCCCAAAAGCGTGTCCATTTTCCAATTTGTCTGTTTCATTTTTGCAGGTGCAAGAGCAGCAAATCAGGAGCGTCACTCCACCATCAGCAACATCTATACTGACAGTAATAATCAGGATTATTGTAAAATAAACAAGAAACACCAAAAATAAGAGGGGGCAGGACGAGGGTGGGCTTGGACATCGATGCTGCCTACAGGGGGTTCATCGAGGGGTATGTGAGGGGTTAAAGCGTCCAAAAGAAGCGTGTCCGTGTTCACACTTTATAATAGATGTTCGCTGGGCTCTGCGGCGGCATTTCCTGTACGATGTAAACTGGGTGTCCGTAATCGCCGCTGACTTTCTCGTAATGTGGGCAGAAGACGCTGTCAGCAGTCCGCAGTGGGATGATGATGTCGCTCGGCTCAGAGCCGTTGTTGTTGCCGCCGCCACCGGCCCTCTTGGGCGTGGCTAGCGTACTGAGTGACAGCGTGGTGGCATGCTGAGGTGAGTGTTTGCGATGGCGTCGTCGATACTTCAGCAGGAGGAAAACCAGCATGATAATTATGATGATGACTATGACGCTGGCTGAAGCAATGCAGGCGAACAGGGCAACTTCTGAGCCGATGACTGATGACGATTTATTTCCATCTCCCTTGTCTTCATGATGAGATGCATCTAAGAGGGAAAATAAAAATGTGAACTTAGCAAAAAAGCAATGCAACTAGTAGTAAGGGTCGTTTACACTTAGGATGATAACTATAACTATAAAGTTCTTAATAATCATTCTAATTCTGAGAAAAGGGAAGTCCTATAGCGATAACATCAAAGAAGAAACGATTTTTTTCCAGCCATTCAGAATCCACCTGACTTTAAAAAGCTTGAGCTTTAAAGTGGCAGGCGACATAACTGCAGCACACACGTATAATAAACAGAACGTTATGTCGGTTCGTGTGGATGAAAATATAGTTATCTTTATAGTTATTTGAAGAAATTATTGTTCTTGGTGTGAATGGGACTAGATGAGAGAAAGTGGCACACTCCTAACCAATTAAAAAGATGCCTTGACACAAAATAAAATGTCTTTTATGTATAATGAAATAAATTAACATGTATTTATTTTTTAGATGCTTTAATCCAAAGCAACTTCCAAAAGAGAGAAAACACAAGCGATTGATCATAAAAGAGCCGACGGTATTAGCGGTGCCGTGAAAACAAATAATTTTAAGAAGAAACTAGAGTACAAAGCTTGAGTAGAAGCGTATAAGAAAGATAATTTTTATTAAGAAGTGCCTTTAAATGGCTTTTGAACTCTCTAAAATGCATACTAAATACAAGATATAACATTTCAGAAACATTCGTTGTTCATGGAAAGCAGTGGACAGTGACCTCGCACGGCTTTGGTCTCCAGTGACTTTATCTGGGGCGGCCTGAGGCTGGCTGAACAGATGAGCTGCTAACACTCACACTAAGGCTGTTTTACAAGTGGATTATTGTACCTAAGACACTCCACTCAAATTACTTTGATGTCCATATGCTTCTAAGTGGGGGGAAAACTCTACAAATGAATGTGTTCCAGAACGTCCATCTTGCTCTGTCACATTAACGATTTGCTTGTCAGAAGGATTTTATGAGAACGAATCAGTGCGCATGCCGTTGTGACAGAAGGCTGGCACTTGCTCAGCAAAAAAGCGATGAAAACGCAGAGAGAATGATGAATCGGTGTGCATCCCCTTACAGGTGTGTGAGATGATAAAGTGTGTGACGTACCTTGCTTGTCAAGTACTTCATTCGATTTGGTGTCCTTGCCCCCTGTGTCGGGGTGTTTGGGAGGGTAACTGGTGGGGTATTCTTTGGGGGAAATGGGATCGGAGGGGTCTGCAAAACATAGATAAGAAACACATTCATCACTCTAATATATGTATGCATTTTCATGGGGAGAGCTATATAAAAGTGTGACTGATAGCGGCCCTGAGAGTGAGTGTGTGTGTGTGTGTGTGTCATTAAAAAACAAGCAGCCAAGATTAATCTAGTGACCTTCAGCATGTGTCAGTATGTTCGTGAGAAGGCGAGAAATTCAGTTGCTTGTGTTGTTGGGTGTGGCCTATTGTAATTAATACGGATGTCACTGGTGAGGTTATTTATGAATTCATTAACGCTGTCATTAATTACAGTGCAAGGTCTGCAGCAGGTTCGAAGGGCTTTGCTATTGTTCTACATCCTCGTTCCACAGTAAAACAGTTATTAGACTACCACATAGACACACAGCAATGGAAAGATTACTCACTTTGTCCAACCTTCATGATGATTTTCATAGACTTGGTTTTACACACCCCTCCTTCCTGATTATCCAGCCCTTCCATCGTTCCATTAGATGTAGCTGAAAGATGACGACAAAAACAAGAGCTTTAGCAACATAATATCAACATGCGTTGCTATTATATATGCAAAATTGCAAATACATTGAGATTGATCAAAGATCCAAAGATACAAGCTATCTACATGATGTAACTGCAACATTAACTAATGAATATTCATGCAGCTTTATAAAACAGTGCAAAACCTTCATGAATCATGAATCTAAACTTTTAGCAGCCCTAACTGTGCCATTTTTGAATTCGATGTTTAAGTACAGGGCAAAATTGTGTTTGTTTTGATGGTGAAAGATGAAATAGTCAGAGCCCCCACTGAAAATGTGGCATGGCTCTTTAACAATTCAATAGGAAATAAGAAGGATTAAAGGAATAATAAAAGCTGATTTTGTTCACCAGCAAAGCAAAGGCCTCTAGCACCAGGAGCGATTGTTAATAATTTAGCGAATAAGGCACGGAGGGAAAGTGCTATTAATGAATGTGAGGTTTGGAGCGCGTTTAAGAGCACGTAACGCTTCAGCCACAGCAGATGTTTGTCAAGAAACAAGTGAGCGAGAACAAAATAGATTAAATAATAATAATAAAAAAACAGTCCGCCATTTTTTAAGCAGATGTTGGACTGGCCTTAAAAACAAAGTGATGAAAACTAGTTTTCTATATGCAATTTGATTTTAAATTTGAACTGAATTAAGCCATGTTTGACGTCATCATCTCCCACTATATAAACTAACAGCAGTATTCTGGCCACTGGTCCCACGTGGGCTTTTAACCGAACAATGCAGCTATGCCATGTGCGTGTGTGTGTGTTCTGTGTGTGTCCGCGCCCAGCAGGCTTGCGGTCTATTGGGTCAGTAACACAGAGCTAACGAGCTGCCAAGGGCTTAATGTCTGGTCAGCGTCCAGAACAATGTGGCCTGCATTCAGAGAGAGAAAGAGTGAGACGGGAGGGCGGTGATGTTGGAGTCTATGAGGCGCCTGTCCCCCCATCATCACTTTTCCCCCCAATGCTGCCACTTTGATGAAGCATATGGAGTGCAAGTGAATTTATGTGTGCGCCATGTGACAGATCTTTCTGTTCTCTGATTTTTCTACTTTTTTGTAAGGACTGCAGAATGACACCATCTCTCTCTCTCTCTGTTAGTTCTTTGACCTCTGGCTTTTTAGTGTTGAGAAGAACACAAGCTCATTACATGTAAAGCTCCTTAAAAGCCTGCGTTCCTTTCAATGAGTTCATTTCATAAATCTGGCAAATGAGCCCACACACACACGCACATCACTAAACAAAAATCACATGATGATCGCATTCCAGGTCAACAGTATATTCACCGTCACGTCTAATTCATTTTCAGTGACTGTTTGAAAGTTGATTAGGATACTCCTTAAGATACTCCTGAAGCAATTATTCATAGGTGAGTTGTAACCAAAAGAGGCCACTCACACAGGCGCATATTGTCCTATTAAGCTTTTGTAAAAGCATACTTAATATCAGTTTAACTTAACCTAGGAAAACAGGTTTAATAAATAGCTTAATAATTTAATTAAAAAAAAAAAAAAAAAGACTGAAAAAAATTCTTAGAGCAGTCTAAAAACAACAGAGGTCCAAAAAAAAGTGTTCGATGACAAAAAAAAACCCTTTGAGGCCATCCTCATTTGAAAAAAAAAAGATTAATAAATAAAATATGTTAACTGTATTATAAAGCTGAAATGGTTTTATAGCAGTAGAATGTGGGTTTGGGTTCATCTGCAGTAGTCTTGTATAAAAACAACGGTAAAACTTTTTAAGGTCCAATTCTCTCTACTAACTAGATGCTTATTTCATGCATATTACTAGGAAATAGGCTGTTTGTAAGTCTACATATTATTTCCTTATTCTGCAAGACCATATTCTACATCCCTTAATCCTCCTACCCAATACCTAAACTTAAGAACTACCTTACTAACTATTAATAAGCAGTTAATTTGAAATTTATCGAGGCAAAAGTCGTAGTTAATAATTAATTCATATTGGGAATTGGACCCTAAACTAAAGTGCGATGAAAACGACTAGTGGAGACAAGGCTATGTCTCCGACTCCAACTAGATAAATGTGTCTGAGTGCTGAAGGTATACACAAAAAACCCGATACTGACACTCAAACCTGCTTGGTGAAACCTTATCAAGCTCAAACAGGCTGTGAGGTATGTAAAGTCCTGCCATGACAAAAGGGCAACCAGTGGGACAGGACCAGAAACCGACACTGTGCGATAGGCATTAAATGCCTATTTGCGTAGTATTAAACATATAATTATTGTAAACATCCAATTATTTTTCATTTTATTTTGTGTAATGCTTTAGCAAATCTGATTGTGAGTTGTGACGAGCTGAAGCTGTTGTTACGGAGTTTGACCTGATCAACATGGCGTCAGGGTCACAGAATGGTGAACAGCACTCAGGCCAATAATGAGAGCTGACAGACAACAATACACACACACAAACATCGCACATCTACTCTAATAAGATATGGCACGGCACCTCGAAAAGCCCCCACTGCCTTTGAACCGAGCCAAACAACATGTCTCCCGCTTCGTGTCTCACTCTCTCAAAGTCAACATTGCTTTATTGGTATGATTGTTAATGTTTATAATATTGCCAAAGCGTATAAAGTACAGAGATGACAACGCTGAAGTACAAAAGTATAAAACATGAAACAAAAAGGGGAAAATGTAGGTTAAAAATAGTTATTTAATATGTTATAAATCACTTAACACTCATCAGTAATAAATGCTCATCGTGGGTGGTGTCTGCTGACATGCTCTCCCTCAGGCAATGTTACATCACTAGCTGCTAAGGGGCATCGTTCAGTATGGGGAAGAGAGACTGAAAACACATTCAGAGAAGGTTGGATTCTTTCTCCTTAATCTGCAACTCAAATACCTGCCGTGCCGAGTGTTTCTGCCAATCGCAGGACACATTAAACCTTTACTGTTGTATTAGATTGGCACAATAGATGGATTTCAAGAACAACCACTCACAGACTCTGTCCTATAACTGAAACGGATAAAACAGTAATTAAAGCAAGAAACCTCCATCGCAAATTGCAATCAGATTTTTAATGCACTAGATTTTTGGTTACTAATGAACTATTATTCTATTATTTACGGAGAAAATTACTGAGTGCACCTTTATGATTTACATAGATGTAGTTTGTCTCTGCATTCAGTTATCACATCTTTCTACAGATCTTTTTTTATGAAACATTCCTGCTCTCTCTCTCTCTCTCTCTCTCTCTCTCTCTCTCTCGCCATATTTAGATCATGTATCTCTCTTCTTGCTCCCAGCTTGAGGGCAATCTGTCAGGTCAGATCACATCAAGCTCATGTTCACACACTCACACACAATCATATCAGAGTCATCAGCATCAGGCTGCATATGAACAATAGAAGAGCCATTTTAAAGTTTGGTCAGCACACACCAACACACACCAGGGCTCAACAATAAAGCAATACAGATGACCTGGGGTCAATGCGAGTGAGTTTTGTGCCAGCTGACAGACTGCACGTTTTTATCGTGTACATATTTTGAACCAGAAAATGTGTGTTTATATACTGTTAGTCAGTCATGATGTAGAAGAATGTTTGTTACACTTTACAATCAGGTCCCATTTATAAACATTAGTTCATTTATTAACTAACATTAACTAACAATGAGCAATACATTTGTGACGGTATTTATTAATATTTGTTAATGTTAGTTAGTTAGGTTACAGTTTATTTTATTTACAGCGTGCGTCTCCCTCAAGACTGTAAACGAAGCTCGGGCACACTGATAATACGTCAGCGGCGTCTTACGTCACCAGCATCACTGAACGCGGATTGACAACAGAACCGGAAGAGAATACAATGCTGAATAAAGTCATAGTTTTTCGTATGCTTCATTCGCAGTATTTTCAATGCTTCAAAACATTCAAACTAACCCACTGGACTACTTTGATGATGTCTTTATTTCCTTTCTGGACAAGGACAGTATCACGTACACACATTTCCAATGGAGGGACATAAATCTCTCGGACTAAATCTAAAATATCTTAAACTCTGATGCGAAGATGAACAAAGATCTTACAGGCTTGGAACAACATGAGGGCGAGTCATTAATGACATAATTTTCATTTTTGGGTTAACTAACTAACTAATGTTAACAAATACAAATTTGATTTTAGTTTAAATTAACATTAACTAAGATCAATAAATGCTGTAGAAGTATTGGTCATTTTTAGTTCCTTATAGCTAAATTAAACCTTATTGTAAACTGTTACAACATTTTTATATATATATATATATATATATATTTTTTTTTTAAATATGAATGATTCATATTTTGATACCAATGTAAAAGTATTTACTGGCATTTTATCAATCTAATGTGTTTTTTCTGAATACATGTATACATTTCTTTAAAACCTACTGACCCCAAACTTTTTACATGAATATACCGTATTTGATTAACAACTTTAACATCTTAACACAATAAAGTATGTTGTTGTAAACTTAAAAAAAAAAAAAAAATCCTCATTGTTGAGACCTGTGACACATACAGAGAGAGAGAGAGATGTTTGGCTTGCTGAACACATTTATAAGGGGCTGAAATCATCTGATTGGTTTCTGAGCAGATCCAATTGATAAAGACAGAGTGATTAAACTGAGCTATTAGGATTAAACTTTTTAATTAATGACTTATCGAGTAAACCCCCCAACCACACACAGCAGCCATACGTCTCTGCGCTTCACAACACACACACACCAGCTGTACACCAGGCCAATTATCATCTACAATGCAGCAAAATGAACTAATTTCTCTTTCTCCACCTTCTTTTTCTCCTTCTCACTTTTCTCTCCATAAATTAGAGTCGCTTAAGAGAAACTGAGTGAAAACAAAATAAAGGAGGAGCAAATTTTCCCACAACTGCAAAATTGGATTTTCTCCTTATGCTGGAAGTGAACTCTCATTGTGAGAAAGAGCGCAAGAGAGCCACTCAGGTCTGGGCAATGTGTTTGACGCGCTGTGTATCACAGCGGTCTCTGTTTGTGTGTGTGTGTGCCTTATTCCATTTGCTAGATCCCTGTGCTCCTCTTCCACCTCACCCGCTGTTTATACAGCTTGCTTTGAGCCTGAAGTTTTTGTGTTGTGGCCAGGTGAGCAGTTATTGTTCTCGCAAATGTGAAAATTCAACCCACATGCAAAACGATACAAGGCAAATAGGAGAAGTCATTTGTATTTGTGGATGTACAAATTCATGGTAAAAATGCCACTCACAAACAGAAACTTGGCACCTCTGTAGCTCTGGAACTAACAATCATTCCAACTGATGTAAAAAAAAAACAAAAAAAAAATAGCAAATGTGATAAAAGCGTGTCATTATTTGCACCACGACTCACTAAAACATAACAAATGTAGTTCCCACCGCAATGTCAACATTTTCCGATACTCAAAACCACATAAACAAATCCAAGCAAATTTAATTGGCCAGAGCGGTGCGGCAACGGCAGCGTAGAGAATACAGATGAAACCGCCATCATACTCACAGATAATGTAGTAGTCTTTCCCCCTGAAGAACTCCAGGCCCCAAAGGTTTGGACTGAACTCTTGGAATTTGAGGGTGAATTTGACGTCCTGGTCCGGTTTGACGCAGTTGAGTAGAGGCGTGTCCGCCTTTGTGACCTGACAGGACTTTAGCTGTTCCAGAGGAACCATATAGAGTTTATAATACTCCACTCCTTCCATTGAACCACCCTCCACGCGTGGGCAAACTATGTCCATCTTATCCCCAATCTGTGGATACAGCACCAGACCCTGTCCTGGCGTGAACCTTTGAGAAAAAGACAGAGAGAGAGAGAGAGAGAGAGAGTGTGAGAGAGAGAGAGTGAGACACACCACAGATGATAAATCATATTCGCACTGTTCTCAGGATCAAAAATACGCTGGATCATGAAGCATGGTGTTGATCAATAATTAAAAGAAGGGTGATCAATTATTTAGCAGTGACTATAAAGGATAAAACAAATCCTGATCATAAAAACGTACGAGACTGAGACGATCTTAAACTGCATGCTGGAGTGTTTTTAAGTTCCTTTATGAGAAACCGGAAAAGAAAATGGAGCAGCTAGAAAAAGAGACAAAGGTGTTGACTCATGGCTCATACTTAAGAATAAAGGTAAATAGTCTCTCTGATGCCAAGTGCTCAAACAGCAGTGTGGTGAAAAGAAAATGATGTCATGAGAAATAAAGAGGAAAAAGTGCAGCAGCTCGCATCAGGCGACGCTCCCAGCCATCCGCCTCAAGGGACAAAAGCAGGAGTAGATGGGAAAACTGTGAGTGTGTGTGTGTGTATGTTTGACGTGCAACGGGGTGGCTGTCAGGACTATCTCTACGACAGATCTAGCCACGCAAATCCTCTCGAGCCGAACACTGGATTGCTATCTCGCTCATGTCTTATCTCTACGCTAGCTTATTTAAAATGCCAAGAACAGTTTGCTCGCATATGTTCGTGGTTTGTTTGAATATTTGCCTTGGGATCGTTCAAAAGAATAGGGCGAGACTCATAAATTCCCCAAGTAAAACATGTTCACACCTCAAAAGTTTACACACACACACCTATAAAAACACAATCTCAAAGTTTTCCCAAAAGGAAATTTCTAGAAACGTTTTCGACAGTATCTTTTTTTCCACTCGTTTTACAGTGAATGCCATAGGAGAACCATTCTGGGTTCATTCAGTGAACAGTTTTTTTTTTTAGTATGAAGAACATAATAATCTGAAGAAACAGTCAATGGATGTTAATGGTTCTTTCATAGAACAAATCAATGTCAATAAAGAACATTTAAACAGTGTAAATTCTATTAATTTAATGGGCAAACAAGCATTGAGCTGTGAATAGGGAGAGGTATAGGCCAAATGCAGCATGCTAGATGCGACAGACATTTTGCAACCCACACTCATTATCCTAAACCACAGGGTATACAAGGTCACCCCGCAGCCCATACACACACATTCTGCTATTAAAAAAGGGTTACTTGTCTGTATTTTACAGGAGCTGCTGCTAAAACATTCTAGTTTTGGTTTTTGGGGGGAGCAGGTTGTAAAAGTGGAGGGTAGTTGAACAAATAAAGCCAGAGGTCACACTCATGTTTGTAAATGGCTTTAATGCTTGTCTAAAAGACACACTTCAACCCCCCAATATTAGCCTTGGTGATTCTCCCAGTGGTCATAAATATTCTGGGACATGTGAATGTGAAAAAGAAAAGGATGACAGAATAAGGGTTTGCACACGTTTAACACAGACCGCTCATTCTGTTAACAAGACTACAGCTGCACACAGAGAAGCCATTAAGTCGGAAAAGGCGCGAGTGTGTATAAGAGAGAACGGTCGAGACATGTGCACTACATCTAAGAAAACATGGCCGTGCCATTCGAGGATGTTTCTACGTAATTTAATTTGTGTTCCACATTTTGTCCCTCATACACTTGAAAAATGAGAATATCGTGTAAAAGTTCATTTATTTCAGTAATTCAACTTAAAAGATGAAACTAATCTATTATATAAACTGATAACATGCAAAGTGAGATATGTCAAGCCTCTATTTGTTATCATTTTGATGATTATGGCTTACAGATATGAAAACCTTTTCACAAAGGTTTTCAAATTGGGGTTGGGGTTTTCATAAGCTGTAAGCCATAATCATCACAATTATAACAAATACAGACTTGAAATAGCTCACTTTGCATGTAATGAGTTTATATAATATATTAGTTTCACCTTTTAAGTTGAATTACTGAAATAAATGAACTTTTGCACAAGTTTCACCTGTATATCTCTGTTTTGTTTTTGTTTTTGTTTTTTTGTTTTTTTTTTGCATCTGTTTTATCTTTTCTCTTTTTCTTCTTCCCACTGACTCATTTACTCAAGCTCTGATTGAAATATTCATTTTTGGCAGATTTTCTAAAAGCACTACAAAATGAAGCCATTAAAATAAAGTTGGCCATAGACATTAAAGGAAAAGAAAATAACTTACTAACTGCGGCTAATGAGTATAAGACTTTCAGGACTCTTTCTGGCAACTTACACACAATATAAAACTGAAGCTAAGAAACAGGTGGGCTGAATGGACGGCTGAAAGGCGTTAAAGAGTAAAGGATAAGACATCTGTTTTTTTATTTCCTTTTTTTGAAGAACTTCTTAGGGGTCAAAATACAGATTTGCAAAAACCAACACATGTTCCTGATAAACATGTTCAATATTTTTTAAACCAATGTTTTCATAAATCTTACTTTCTTTAAATACTGCTTTTACATATGGATCTTTGTCCATCAGCTTTTCTCTTTCTTTCTTTTCCAATGCTAATCTCTAGCTGTGTGGGCCGAGCCGTGACACAGTGACAGCAGTAGCCTAATCCTGCCCCAATAGGAACACAGCGCTTTAACCCAAACATCTGAAACAACACAGGGCGACGGACGCATATGGGCGGAGGGAACATAAGCTGTTTGACTTTCAATCATCGGACCAATATTGAGGTTCATTGGGCATAGAAAGACGTGGATGGAAAGCGGGGGACAAAAGAAATGGACAGACATCTCGCGGTTTAATCGCTCCATCATGCTTTGCAACAGAGACCTGGGTCGGGTGAGAAGGCAAAGCAACCAGACAGGCGCCTTATTCCTTTGTCACCCTATCCCTTCATTCTTTCCTAGTCTCATCCATTCAATCCGTAATCCAGAAAGACCCAGTCCGCTCTCCTCTCACATTTCAGAGCAACATGAATGGCATTTTAATAATCAACTTTTATTCTCTTTGTTGCATTACTAGACGTCACACTTTTCCCTCATTCCCTTTTCTCTTCTCTCTCTCCCAGCAGTGAAAGAATCCCACCCATCCGCTAATATGACGATGACAAATTTGGAAAATGATTAACTCAGCATCTAAATCATAACAGTCTTTCGCCAGTAGTCTACCATTAAGTTCTTGTATCACTAAACGCAGAGGGGGGAGGGGTAGTTATTATCCATTGCCCACTCGCCTCTCATTCATCCATGCTGTATCTGCATCTGTATGAAGCCATGGATGTGCCCCCGTCAGAACCCTGCTAAGCGATGTAATCTCCTAATGAAGAGAAGGGGGAACCTCCTTTGACTGAAAACGTGTAGAGCAGACTGCTTTTGTTTCTTCACCTCCGACAAAATGGATTACCAGAAGGAACAAGGAGGAGGGGGTGGTGTGTGTGTGTGTGTGTGTGTGTGGGGGGGGGGGGGTCCTTTACATGCCTGATAAATCCAAGGTAAAGTAGTGGATGGGTAAACAGCAGATTTTAAGCACACTTCTTCCATTATACATCATTAATACTTTAGATGAAGGCATGTCCCATAGCATTGTTCGGTACTCACAAACTACCAATGGGATTTCACTAATCATCAGACAGTAAGTTTTACTTAGTGTTTATTGAGCAATTGTGTTTCTAAAATAAAGTCAGAGTCGATAGCAGACGGGAGTCAGGTTCTTTGTTCATCTATTATTAAAAATAAATTCATATCATGAAATACTTTATTGCCAAAAGATAGCAAGAAAGAAATAAAGGAAGTGTAACAAGATTCCAGCCATGCCCAACCGTTTTGCTGTTTATCTTGTCTGGTGGTAAAAACACAGCCGCCAACGCTAACAAAGCTATTAGTGCCATCCCCCTTTAGTTTAGTCATGCGCTATGAAGAACTATACATTGAACTATCCCAACAGAACGTCAGGAATGTGTGCAGTGAGCAATTCCATGGAACGGCAGAATGAGGCCTGCATGTTTACAGTGAAATACAATAGAGAGACATGCCGTAGTCAATTCATGGTCACCCTACATCAATGAAGATGTCACAATAGATAACAGACACTTCACATTCAGTGTCAAGTTAATATACAAATATAATTAATTGAAATAATGTTGTAATTGCAATTACAAACTATTCCATAATACAATTATACTAAGAATGATTACTTAGTACTTATGATATGTAATCATCACCCATAAACGTTTGAACACTAATGTAAAATGTAATGAATAAGCTTACTTAGCTCTGTCTATAACAGGAATCTAAAATAGCTACTCGTACACTTTTTACCACAGAATTGCCATGACCGTTCATAAATGGACGGTCATAAATGTGTATATACAACGCATTCTCATCCCAAATATATATATATATATATATATATATATATATATATATATATATATTGTTGTACTCATCTTTGAATTAAAACACTGTAAGTTATCCAAATGTATATATCCACAATAGAGATGTTTACGACATTTGTAAACATCACTTATCCACATCAATTTAAAATATGGTTAAATCATTAGTAAATTTAACTGTTAAAGTTCCATATAAAGTATTTTATAAAAAAGTCTAAAAGAATATCGTATATAAAAGTAATGTAAAAGTGGGCCAATCATGATGAGCACATTCAGCAAAATTGAATCTCAATACAACACGTCATCTTCATCCCCTCACGGCATATTTTCCTAAAAATACAGCAACAAACAGTCGCCTATTTCTTCATCATGCATCCATACCGACGTGTTTCTCTCTCAAGATGATTTAAACTAAACAATATTTGGAACTGGCTATTTGTATTTATGATAGATAGATAGATAGATAGATAGATAGATAGATAGATAGATAGATAGATAGATAGATAGATAGATAGATAGATAGATAGATAGATAGATAGATAGATAGATAGATAGATAGATAGATAGATAGATCGATAGATAGATAGATAGATAGATAGATAGATAGATAGATAGATAGATAGATAGATAGATCTGTAAGAAGATCCTCTCATTGTGCAGAGCAAAGCCTTTTAGATCAATTACAATCTTATTAATTAACGTAGGCTACTTAAGGATACTTGCCACACCGCCAGAGGACTATAAGACAGCCGCTCTATTACTGTTTAATAACGACCGTGTAATAACGACCGTGTAATTACGACCGTGATTATCAACACTGGGCACCTGTTTATGCGGTTTATCCTCCCTGCCCCGTGTCCCATATAACGTTACATGCAGGGGTAAAAAGAGAGGAGTCCTTTTCTATTTAAAAAATGGGCCGAGAGCGAAAGTTGAATTATTGAAAGAGCGTGGAGTTTCTCCAAGAAGCGCTCGAGACTCCCGCGCGGCGCTCGAGACCCCTTCGGCGTCACTTGATGTTTCGATGTTTTAATCAATGCATGATTCAGCGCCGATGTGCTATGCGTGTGATGGTCTTGGCATTTCCACGACTGACTTAACAGTCAATGAGGGGAAAAAACATGCCTCTTTTGAATGCGGCTACATTTACATTTCGGGAAAAAATAGGTAATTCAGAGATGAATCAGAGGTTTTTAGAAAATTGTAGACACAATTACTTTGGCTTATTCATCACGCCTAAAAACCAGAACAATAAGGCATTTTTAAGTATAACTTAGGCTACTTAGCCTAAACCAGGACTAAGATAATCATTTCATTTCCATTTCATTAAAACAATGAGAAAAAGAACATTAGCTAAATAAATAAATAAATAAATAAATAAAAAATGCTTGGAGGCCTGATTTTCTATCATTGTGATGGTGAGAATGACACAATATTTTCCGAGGTAACGTTAACGTTGGTTTAGGCCTGACGTTACGCCGTACAAAAAAAATATGCCTCAGTTGGAAATGTAACCAACAATTAAAAATGTTCATTTGTACAATGGACGTTTCATATTTGTCCTTATAAACATGAAATACCACTCCTACGATTTCCTTTAATTGTTTTTGTCGAAAATATTTCGTGTCATGATTCATGAAATAACTCACATCACTGTGGGTAAAAAGAGTGATGACCTGGGGTCCTGTGGGGCCATTCAAAATTATCTACTTTTTTTCTTCCTTGCTCCCTCAAATTTACAAGTTAGCACCAGGAACTATTCATTACTGTGAAACAAGACCATTTTTCTCATATTATTGTGCAAAACCCCTGTGAGTGGAAACAACGCGTCACTCCCTTCTGCTCGATGATCCACATCACCTGCTATTAATTTTCATTTTACAGTAACGTTAATGGATGAAGCGTTAACACCGTACGCTGCCATTTATCCTCATTAAGTGTATTTCTTTTCTTTTACCGACATCACCCACTTTCAGAGTGTTGCTCTAAAAGGCAGTGGAAGAGGGTTAACTTAGATGTGACTGACGGAGCTCTGCCGCCTCGCGCACTTACTTGGTATTCGTGGTGTTCCAGTATATGGAGTCCAGGATGAGCGCGCGGGACAGGTTCACCTTGCACGCGATGAATAAAACTCCAAAGTAATATCTCCACAGAGAGTCGCCCATGGTCCGTTAAACGACCGTTACGGTCAAATTCCGTTTCCGCGGGAATTTCTAATTCGAAAAAAAGAAAGCGTATTGTGGAGTGCTGCTTGAGACAATCCAAACTCAATATCCCCGCTCCAGGAGAAAAGTAAAAAAAAAAAAAAAAATGCTGAATTTGAGTCCAGTTAGAAGTGAACCATCCCGTTGGGAAGTGCTAACGTTACTCCTCTATTTGTCCTGCTCCAGATGAGATAGAGCAGCACCGTGGACAGTGGACAGTTTCTCATTCGGTGAAAAATACGACTGAGTGGAGCACTCTCCGATCAACCGGCCGTGGGGAGCACGTACATTCCTCACAGGAAGGCGACCCGTGTCGTCGCCGCCGTAGTGCTGGATGTCCCTGGAGACATGGAAGTTAATCCCCCCGGAGTGTGGATAACAAGCCAAGCAGGTACCCTACCAATCCCAAATACGAGGTATTCCGTTCAGGCAAACGAGGAGAAAAAAAAACACCGGACTTCCCAAAATGATTAAGGCAAGAATGGAATAACTGTAGCCTGTTTGATGAAGCAAATAATAATAATAATAATAATAATAATAATAAGCAGAATGACTAATGGTTGAAAATAAAAATAAAATAAAATGAAAGGATGAAGTCAAATGAAAGTTCTCATGGGTCGCCGTGGAACCCGCACAGGAGCAGAGGACAGCTGCGGCTCGAACCCTGCAGGTCCGGATTGAAATGCTGGGCGCGTGAATTGCTGGACTGCTCCGTTCTCTGCGCGATTCTGTACTGCAAGTAGCAGCTAGCGTCTACAACACGGAATATTTGTCAGAGCGAGTTTTTCGCTGACTCCTCCCACCTATTCTGCCATTGGTCAAGGAGAGAAGCCTGTCAATCAAGCGGTCGCCCGGCGACTGGTCGAGTAATGAGAGAATATATCGGACTTCAGGTCGCCAACCCAGATTTCAGTTCAGGGATTAATGACATGTCTGCATTTTAAAGAGAACTCGTGATAGAATGTGTATAATCACAACTGTTACAAAAAAAAAAAAAAAAAGCCGGCAAGTAGGCAACTAACTTCATAATATACTATCTTCGTGATTACTAATTGGTATTTGGATAACGTTTAATCACTATTATTTATCGTTATTATACTTCATAATGGCATTATATATTTCTATTAAATATTTGATTTTATTATGTGTTCCACGGCAATCCCACTCCCGCATGGCCAATCATTTTAAAGTAAAGGCATTTATTTAGGTTGAGGTCGAGAGAAAGCTGCCTGCTGAATGCGTGAGGAAATTATTCAGCGGTCAACAGCGCCCACTAGCGGTCATGAACAACTAACTCAGCGTTCAAGTAAGTACATTTGACTAGTCTTCTTACATTTGTTTATGTATCAATTCAATGACAGGTTCATTACGACAATTTCGCAATATTTTTGTATTTTAAACTGACAAAATATCAAATCATTATATTTTAATTTAGAGTAGCCTGATAGCACAGCCTACATTACTCTTAAATAGTCAAATTAGCTAGATTTACTTCCGATGCAGTTGTCAAATGCTGTACTGTTGTTTGTTTTTTTGTTTGTTTTTTGCAAACGGAACAATTTAAAGAAAATAAGTTAAATAAAAATAATAAAATATTATAAGTTTAAAAAGTAATTTTAAGATAAGTAGGCTATTACAGTAGGCTACTTTAGTTATAAAGTAGCCTAATAAACCTTCAAACTGAATTATAAACTTGCCATATAGGCTATTATATTACGTTAATCATTATATTAGGCCTATATTATATTATATTATTCAGACTGTTTTAGCTGGTTAATAAACTAGCCATGTCTGTATTTAGAAAGCAGGCCTAAAGTTAATTAGGACGCAAGTGTAAAGAAAGCCGGTGTGAAAAGCATTCACACTTACCAAAGACTGTAATTGAATCAGCATTTACTGTTATCAGTGTGTATTTCTTCCCTAGTTTAAGATACCTTCAAGCGAGCAGATTCCACATCGAAGCGACAATTAACACATGTGCTGAATTAGGCTAAACGACTAAATGATTGCTGTATCGATAAAGCGCTGAATTAACGTGTTAGCCTACATCAAAGCAACGCAGATTGCCTGTTTATGACATCTATTTGTCAAGGCATCCAATGCATGCCAGATAGCCACTTATTTTGCTACATAGACATATTTTGTCAATATGAGCAGGAGCACTAAAGTTCAAAATTATAGACAATCTTAAAACTGCGTTTCAAGCACCACTTATAAAGAGCGCAAGCCTCCAAAGGTAATAAATTATTTACTTTGTGCAATTGTCTGTTTCTGAGAAGGCTCAATGCTCCCACACTACCAAACAAAAGCAAACAATAAGACGAGCTAAGACAATTCCAGTTTCCCGACGGGAAAACACGGAAACGACGATTTCCTGAGTGAGATGTAGCCTATCTTAAAAATAACCAACGCAGAGCTGTTAAGTATTGGTAAATAGGTTGGGTAAACGTACGTGCACTTTCTAGCAGATGTTCTTTTCTTGAATTACCAGAACAAACACCGTTAGTTAATTTGAACAAATTTTAGAATTAAATGTGGGCTATATTAATCTTATTTCACGTGCATAGCTATAATAAATATAACAATTCGATGGAAACATATACCATTTCTAATAAATACAATTTGTGTAACTAACTTGTTTTGTTTTATAACTTGAAACAGTTTTTCCTTACATTTAAATATTTAAACTCATTCATAGGCTATGAATTTAAACATCTCAACCTAAACGTCCCCAAAGTGTCATGACACTCCGTAAATTAAAAACAAACAACGCTTCACACCTTAAAGATAAACCCTGAGCAACTTCTCAGCTCTTTGAAATCACAGGGTCAGATCCATGTTTATTCAGTTGCACGCGAATAATCTCACGGTCCGTGGGTCCGACCTCGGTGTGTGTGATCAAACAAAGCAGCTTCACTGACGAGAAAACACACCTGCTGGCCTCCTAATACACACAATCAACAGTCAAGTATGCGCATTGCTCCATTTTTGGTCAAACTTTACGCATCGCTTCTGAGCAGATCATAACAGCGGTTATAACTTTTGCTTTGCGGTTCACATTATTCATGTCAACAAGGGAATTGTGGAGTTCAGCGCGCGCAGGGCCGAGCAGGATATACGAGCACAGTTTCGGCGTTACATCAGTAGTTCATCAGCGCTGCATTGTTAAAGCTGACAGTGACTAATACATGCGAGACTGTATCATGCGGGCTCGTCAAAAAATCAGACATCTGTGACAGAAGAGTTTGCCAACATTTCCATTAGTCTCACACAGGCCATCTGAGAACCGGCAGCGACCAGAACTAACCTCGAGGTCAATCTATGATAAGAGGAATCAGAAATAAACTGAAATGCAGATTGACGTTGGTACTCACTTCTGTCTTCAACTCGTAGGAAGGAAAGTTCACAACATTACAGGATAAAAGCCTGGAAAAGCTCCTTGAGATTTCACGTTCTGCTACAAAAAAGGGTTATTAAATAGCATTGTGCTAAAACTAGCATGAAATTAATTTTCTTTTTTATTATTATTATTATTATTGTTGGGATGTATCTGGCTTGAAAAAAAAGATCAAGACACTACAAAGTGTTTGTTATAAAGATATACCACATGCCAATATTTCTCTACGTTTTCAGTAATCATTGGCGTACTGCACAAAAGCTTTGTAACATACAATTAAAACTGTTCATTACTAACTTTGAAATTTAAATTAAAATAAATAATATTTTACTTACTTGTCCTTGAACAATTCACAACCTGAAAGAATGTTAAGTTTTTCATCTTAATTAAGTTATAAGGGCACGTACATTAATTATTAAGTCATCTTAAGTTAAGAGGTGCTGCAAATGTTTTATAGGATTATTTAACTTTTAAATGGAATCTCGACAATCTGCATAACCTTGAATTTTATAGTAACTAAATCTCCAAAATGGCAGAAGTTTTTTTTTCCTCCAGTTTATATTTTACTGCAATTGTCCATTCAATAAAATGTCTGGTGTGTTGCACAATATATACAGAATTAAAATAATGGGTAAAAATTAAAGAAGAGTGCAACAAATTCCCAGAAAAGAAAATTAAGGGTCTAACCAAACTACTTTGTGGTTTGCGGAGAGCACAAGACATGATTCAGGCAATGTTGTGTTCACAGGATTTATTGGTCAACACACTAAATGTCCCAGTTCACAAGGAAAAGAGTAATTTACCACAATACAAGAACACCCTCTAGCACACACTCACACACACACACACACACACACACATACACACACACACAAACTCGCTCGCATACACACCCTAACTAGTCTTACCTGTGATTCCCGATTTCCTTAAGGTAACAACAGAGCACTAGATATTACGAGACTTTGTAACACTGTAACCTTTTTTTTTTCTTTTTCACTGAAATGTTTGTATTGTGAAAGCTAAAGTTCTGGTCACACATATGTTCTACATTTCAAAATGAGCGATTTGAGTAAAGTGTATCAAAAAGGACAAATATGATCTAGGTTACAATGCTATAAACGTGGCTCATATCAGGTGATTATGGGATTATGTATTAAGCAGCATTTTAGGAACTATATATGCTTTGAGGTGTTCAGTCTGCAGTCTAAAAAATACAAAATGCTCTCACACACCCAGACATACGTTCACTAATAAGCATAAAATGAAAAGTCTGCCAATTTACATTTAAAAAAAATAATAATAATTTTGTGTATGCTGATGCTTTGAAAAGTACCGTCGTAAACTGGGGTTGTACCATTCAAGCTCCCAAACCACTGACATATAATGACCAACCGACCGATCCAACAACACACACACTCATATACACAAATATTTACACTTATTCATTCTTATTTGTTTGCCACTGAAAAGGAAAACAATGTTTCTAAAGGTGACTCCAGCCTAATAATGTCAAATATCAATACAACACACTGAAAAAAAGAAGAAGCAAAAGATGGCAGGATCTGTAAGTCTGTGGTGGGGCCTGGAAGTCCGGTTATGAAGAGAGGATTCAATTTTTGGGGGGATTTTTTCTTTCTTTCCTGGGTTTATGAAGACCAATTTATGTGGGCAGAGCGCACAGAGCAGACCTCTCTTTGAGACTCCGATTCACTTCAACATGAAGCACTCATCAGAAGAAAAGAGAAGACAAGACAAGAGTCACTCTGTAGCTTTGAGAGTGAAGGAGAGGCGAGGTCGGGACTTGCCCTTCCCCAATATCATCCTCTGTTCCTCTTTCTGTTGTTTCTGCCTCTCCTGCTGTAGCTTCATGCGTTCCTCATGGATCTTTCTCTGTTCTTCTACTATACGTAGCTGATCCTCAGCCTGAAACAAACACATGGGCAAAAATGACTTTTTCAATCAGCCAAGGGAGAAATAGGTTCATTATAGTTCATTTGATACACTAATACATGAAAATGTACCTTAATTAATTAGCAATTATGAAAAAAAAAAGTTCATTGTATTTGATCCAACCATAAAAAGAGGGGCATGGTTGGCACTGACAGGCATTCATTTTGAAACATTTCAGAGAGGGCAGGTACCACTATGAGTGCTTTTCATTATCAATAGACAATCTTCAATATGAATCCAATGACTTGTGGAACTAATTTTGATCAAAAAATTTCCATAACCATACCAGATTAAAGCAATAACTGGCTAAGGATTTTGAACAATTTCATAGAAACTGCGCTCACAAAGATCTATTTAAAGCAATTGAATATTTAAGAGAATATTATTATTCCAAGAAATATTTGATTTTCAGGCCGGCATATCAACATTTCCTGATATTTCAGGAAATATATACTCAGAGTGTGTGCGTGCGTGTGTGTGTGTGTGTGTGTGTGTATATATATATATACACACACACTGGTATTGGCGGTAATCTCGATATTAAAATTAAAATCATGAATATCACATTAAATAACATTGAAAATATTTAAACTGTTTGACACTTCAACATAGTAGGTGGCGGTATTGCATCTTAACGTTATTCATAAAACTGAAGGAACAACAATTTACACAAATTTAAAAAATCCATAGAAAATTCAATAATATTTTACACAGAAAATTCAATAATTATCTTACATAAATAACGAAAATACTTTTTTGTGCCGACAACCAATTCTTAGAGGGCAAGTAGAATTATACTAATTAAAAATTACATTTAAATATTTTTGTTTCATGTACATATTTTCTTTTATGTTTAGGATAGGATTACATTCATTTTTGTTTTGTTGTGTTTGGCTTTTGTTTCTCATTTTCTAGAATAATTCATGTTTTGTTGTCAAAATAAAACAAAAAAATAAGTACCAGCTTAGCTTGAGCATCAGCAATCTTTCGGTTGTTTTCTTCCAAAATTCTCTCCAGCTCCGCTCGTTTGGATTTCTCTTCCTCCTAAAGGGGTGATACGGTGACATATTAGGGCGGGCAGACAAATCCACTGAAATAGGTCCCCATAAACCCAGTTGCACACTCAAACATGTCTACACTCGCACAAACAGGTACCAGCCAGCACCACTCGCACAATCTTTCATGTACTTACACACGCTCTCCACATTTCACATTCCGAACTGCAGCATCAAATGTCTGAAGCTAACCTCTATGTATGCAACAATAAGCAAAAAAAAAAAAAAAAACCCACCCATGAATTTATTCAGGCACACCTTTAATCCCCGCCACGTTTAAATATATATATACACATCCAAACATCCATTTACGCATTCATTAGGATCCATACAGAACAGGTATGTAAAAAATAACACATCGACAACTAACGAAGAATCTCATTCGTTTGCAGAATGAAAAAAAAAAACATCAGTTGGTTCTCTCTCTATTTTTTTATTTATTTATCAGCATCCATAAGCAAGAAGTTTCAAAATAAAATGAGAGAGACAAAGAAAGATTAACTTAAATAAAGGAGAGAGTGAATAGTAGTGGCTCACCAATGCTCGTATACCTACGCCTTTCTCCTTTGACTGTGTACTGTACCTACACAACTGCTGATTAAAGGGGTGAGTATTTACTGCCAGGTCCCGTGTGTCCCGTCCTGGACAGCGCAGCACCTCCCCTTTAAAAATTTCTGAGCTACTAGCACGAGCTAGTGCTCTTACACAGCAACACCACATGCAGTATATAGCACAGTCCAAGAAAATGAATTATGGTAATCATACAACATTACCGTGTGGGGACGTCAGGCTATTAACGTTAAAGGATGTTAAAGACTGCAAAAACACAAAGGTGGGATCATTCGTTAGATGTGTTTGTTTGAAAACAAAAACAGTGATGTGTTTGCGTCTAAGCTCAATGGCTGTAGTGGAGTGTGGATGTAGAAGTGTGTGTGTGTCTGTGTGTGTGTACCCGCACGCCAGAACTCCTAAGGAAAAGCAAATTGTGAGGACACAGAAGTACATATAAAACACTGCACTTTAAATGACGTCAAAACGGAAGAGTCAAATGAAAAATAAAGTTATTAAAGAAATAAAAAAAATTAAGCAATTAATACATTTAAAACACAGACGACAGAAATGAATGAGCAATAAAGAGAGGGGTGGAGCGTTTTGTGATTGATGGTGCAAATGAAGACTAAATCATGTGCAAACGCTAAATGTAGGACAATACAGATTCATTTAATGGTTCCGTACCAGGGCTACAAATGATGGGGACAAATCTAAAACGTACAGAAGGAGGGCACATATCTAACCCTATTAGTGCTGAGCCGCTGAATTTTGTGTGTGCTTGTGGAATGGAATTAGTTTCTTGTTCATAACTCGTTGCATCTTTACAATTAGAGCACAGTAACCCTCCTTTATAGTATGGGTGAAATTACAAACTATAGATTTAGCAATTTAATTAGTTTAAGTGAGGTCTAGTGGCCGCAAAAGGTCTTGTGTGTTTGCAACATCCCTTTGGTGTAAAGTGTATTAAGGAAAGCTATCAAAGTGGTGGAAAAAAACAAAAAGGCCAGGTTTGAATGCTGAATGACCTTTTTAAGAAAATAGTTTTATTGAAGACGTACAGTTTCATACATTGGGGACAGTAAAATTATAAGATAAGATATGGAGTAAAGAGAGTAAAATAAAAGGGGAGAGAAAACATGGGAAACATGATACTGGTCCCTTACAGCCGTGGCAAAACGTTCACTTGAAACCCCTGAGAGTGCACTAGAGGTGTGCAAGACTCAATAAAATCAGAAAAAGCACAGAGCTTGTCTATCAACCGAGTAAATGACTCCTTAACTATTAGCGTTCACTAGCAACTCGACTGAACTTCTCCAACTTGAAAATGTTACTTGTAATGTGTATCATTCCCCACCCAATCAATGGAGCATACTTCCATCAGCTACCCTGCATCTCCTGCTCTGTCTCTGGGGAAAACGAATGTCAGGTTGTGCCACGGCTGAGGGTGTGCGGTTTGCGGCTGCTCTCCGCTGTGTTCCGAACGACCGAGCGTTACCTCTCTGGTTTTCTGGGCGTTCAGTTCTGCCTGCCTCTGCTTCTCTAGCTCCTGCAAAAGCTGTGCCTCCATGATGCGTTTGGCCTCCTCCACCCTCCGCAGGACCTCATGCTCGATCTCGTCACGTCGCTTCTCAAGCTCCTCCTCCACACGCCGCGCCACAAGCTCCTCCACACGCCTCGCCGTCTCCTCCTCAATCAGGCGCTCCTCGATCTCCTGGTGACGGCTGTGAAGGAAACAAGAAAGAGAGGATCAATCATGGCATCCCTTAAATTATACACAATGATAAATCTAGAGTGAAGAGCAACTCATACAAGAAAAGGTCAGAATTTATTTGTTAGCAGTCGGGCGCGTAGTCCCTTGTCCTAACAACATTTGACTGCCCCCCCATTTATTTTTTTCTTTAATGCAAAATAGAAATTATTTATATATTTATATTCAATACATTATTTTTTTCCTTAATATTTACTTTAAATGTAATATTTGTGTGTAATTATTTTTTTGCAGAAAAGGGTTAAGGTCCGGTTAAAAAATAAATACAACCTCACATTATGTCAATCATGCTTGCACACTGCCTCCGAAACTTTGTCCATCATAAAAAAAAAAAAAATCGGATCAGGTTCTCTTTTCTGTTTTTTCGCATCTGTAGCAAGCAGTTTGAATGGTGTTTTGACAATTCATAGCCACCGAAACATAACTACGAAAAAAACGCATACGAAAATTTCGGACTCAGAGTGCAAGGGCCTTTAAAGGATCACTTCAACTCTGGAAAGATGTGTATTTAAAATTGATCATTTATGTAGAAGAAATGTGAAATGAATTTGGAGAAAATGTATTTTTGGCTAATGTGGATGAAGGACAACAACTACCAGAATGCACTTGCTTCGCTGCCCTAGGAGGCCACGCCTACCGTTAACAGAGCACAGTAGGTAAACAACAGTGTAGGCTATTGAGTCTCCGTGATGAGTCTCTTCGAAAATGTGTTTCGAGATCGCCCAAAATGTCTGGGATCAACATCAACCGACCACATTTTTAGCATTCATGTAAACACTACATTTAGATTCACCAATTTCAGTTAGATTTAAACAAGCTGTACATATAAACAATGCATGGCAACTACAGAAAGCAAAATCTGAATCCTGGACATCGACGGCCAGACATGTCCGGGAAAAAGAGGACAGTAACCCCTAAAGTTACTACTCTGCTTTCTCCACAGAACAAGAGCCTGCTAGCTTAGCTTCCAAAAAAAAAAAAAAAAAATGGCAGACACTATGTATAATCCCAATCCTCCAAAATGCAGCCGTCTGCGTCTTCAGTACCTCCGTCCTTATTCTCAAAAAGTTTCTGTAGGTGAAATCAAACGCACTGGCACTGATCTGTGATAGGTCTGTTAGCGCATTAGGTCCAACCCCCTATGGGCAGATTTGAAAGGGTGGGATCTAGTGCTTGTAGTCTTTACAGAAATCACACTTTCTCCTACAATGACGTAAAATTACGATTTTTGCGTCATTGTAGGAGGAAGTGAAAAGGGTAAATAGCAGATTTCTCTCGTCTCAGGGGAAAATGAGAGAGTGTTGCACGACCATTCAATAGTATGACTGGGTTTCTAACAATGGAAAGCTTAATGCAAATGGGTGGAGTGTCCCTTTAATGTGAAAAAAACATTTAATTTTGCAAAATGCAATTGCATTTAGCTTTTTGTTAAATAAATAAATATATATATTTGTTTCACACACATATCTCACATACATTTTTTTCACAAATTATTTCTTTTTAAAGAAAATTAGCAATTATAGAATTATAAACTCCAAGACAGTCATAAAAACAATCACTTTTAACATGCAAAATTATACACAGTAAAACAAATTAATTTTAGATCAAACCTTACTGATGCTGCCATGACTATAAATAATTACTGCAATTTCACAAAAACTTAATTTATGTTAGCCGCTTTAATAACCTTTAGCTAGCAGACAAGTTTAAAAAGATAACCACATTTCACAATCAAATGTCAAAGAAATGCATTTCACAAAATGCATTGCTGAGCCCAGAAGAGGCAAATGATATTATTGACTTGTCATCTGCATAATTCTGAAATTAAGCATGATGTGCACGCTGACATCATAAACCCATAAAGGAAAGTATGCCTCTCAAAAGGGAGGCCTGCATGATTACAATAGCATGTTTTACCTTTATTTACACTTTAAGCATGACTAAACCATTAGAGAAGAGCAAGCTGTCACACCTGGCCTTAAGAAGGAACACAAAAACACAGACACAATAGTGAACCAAGTGACCATTACATTGCCCAAAGCCAAAACAAAAATTAAACAACAGCAGCCACCTTTTGATTTGATTTCAGTCATGAAACTCGATCCAGGGCCTCTCTTTGAGTTTTAAAACACCCTGAATGTGGTTACAATGCACTTCGGGTGAAGATCAGGCCTGGGGCTGCAGCACTTCTCTTCCCGTTCTTTCACTACATCCCCCTTCCTTCCCTTCCACAAACCTCTTAGCATTATACTGGTGGCCTCCAATCACAAAAGAGAGATGTCAACAATCTGTGATAGTTACAAAAGCATATCAGCTTACACATGCAGCAGATTTCAGTGATGAGATGACCTGATGTGTGACAGCTGTCTATGAGAGTCCATGGAGTGATGAAAGTCCAGTGAATACAGATAGGTAACATGAAACGTCACTTTTTTGCACACTAGATAAGTATATTAGGTTCTTATAAATATTAAACAACAAAGAGTTGCAACTTGAAACACCTGAACTGAAGTGATAGTGTTGGCCAACCAAGTGGCACTTCATGCATGCTTAAGTGAGTAAGGCCACGTCTGGCACATAGACAGTAGACACACAAACATAGCCTATATGCCTATGCCATATATATATATATATATATATACACACACACACACACACACACACACACACACACACACACACACAACATTAATAGTCGTCTTACATCTTCCTCTGTCTTTCTATCTCTGCTCTTCTCTCGTCCTCTTCTCTCCTCTGTTTCTCGTCGTTGCTTCTCTTGCTCAGTGTCCGGCCGAACATGTCGGTTCTGTCGGGTGGTGAGCCACCCCTGTCCCTCCTGCTGCCAGATCTCGAGCGGGACCGTCTGCTTCTCTTCAACTCCTTCGATCTGCTCCTTTTCTTATTGGATTTGGATTTGGAGCGGCTCCGTCTGCGGCTGTGTTTAGAGTGTTTGGACCGGGACGAGCTGCGGCTCCGGGAGCGCCCCATGTTCTGCACGAATAAATCCGACTGACACGACTAAATATGGTCTTATGAATGCAGTGACATCTACAACGACCTCTTCTAATATTATATTACGGTTACCTGTATAATTGTTTATTATAAGCTGATTTAATAAGGATGTTCGTTGCTTTCTGCTCCAGTGAATCTGCGGAATAAAAACAATATGGCGACCGCCTCCAGTCTTTCTTTTCCCAGAATGCATCAGCTTACTTCGGGTCTTTTCGGATATCTCCGCGCTGATGCCGAAAGAGGAGGAACATGAGGACTCTGGCCTCTGCGGAAGCACCAAAAGCGCATTGGAAGGTACTCTGAGGTATCTTCCATGGTATCAAACTAAACTCTCTCGACTGCAAAGTAGCAATTTCAAACACTGCACACATTACATTCTACAATACAGTTGAGGTTGTCTACATATCTTAGTAAATCCAAAGGTCATACAGGTTGTGAATGAATATACGGACAAATACAGAAAAAAATGGTATTCCACAATTTTATACTGCAATACGCACATTATATGCGATAATATTCGTTCCCCCTTTTACAGTCTGTGTAATCTAATCAATTTACACTGTGCACCATGTTCTTAACCGTGTAGTGTATGAAGTGTTTTTTTTTTTTTTTTTTCATTCGAATGATGAGTCTGATAGTCTCCGTTGAGTGCATGAAGTGAGTGTCCAACATTCCACTTGATTTTGACGGTTGATTTAGTGCATCGTCTTGGTAATTAAAGGTCACTTTTTCGTATATTTGAAATTTTCTTTGTGAAACGACTTAAGTTTTTATACAATATAGGCTAGCCTACAAATTTGATCACACCTAGAGAGTTATTTAATGGATTTTTGGTTTTAATGCCTGAAATATGGTCTGTGGCAAAGTATCTTCACATTTTATTCTATGGCATAAAACAAAAAACAAATCAGTAAACCCCATGTCATTTAAGCTTTTACTGTTTTTTTTATTATTATTATTATTTATTTATTTATTTTTTAAAAGTAGTTGCCAACAAGTGGCCAATGGGACTAGAGGTTGTCGGGGACATTAAACATCATCAAGCCAAACAGGTATTTAAATATCTGAAATCTAAAATAAACATTATGTGGTTAAAAACACTTATCTACTCACTATTCTGGGTTTAGTCCCTCATTGTGTTAATAATTGTGTGTTTTCAAACTAACTAGTCAATGTTAGCTTTTTACTATTGGTGATTGAATTTAAACTTCATAAATTCATAAACATTGGTTTGTGTTTTTGCAGATGAAACTTGGGTAATGCTATCTTCTGGGTTCCCAGCAAACAAATTAAGTTAGTTTTTTGTTCCCAGAACGTCCCTAGAACTTTCCCTTAAGGTTAAGGGAGCACTCCCGCAACATTCTCCTTGCGTTCTAAAAATGTAACCTAAAAATGACCAACATGGAACGTTCCTATAACGTTCTTGTTTGGTTAGAAAGTTATTCTCTAATGGGCAGGTCTGAACGAAATCTACAGGCCTTTTATGCATTGTTTGTACAGACTGCGCTGATTTTTGGGGAGGCTGAGTGGTTATAAACATAAAATGTGTCAAATGGAGCTGAGAGTTTGACGCTTGTATGGGTAGCTGAATTCATAATATAATTTGCCAGAATAAAAGACAAGCATGCAATTGGTGCAAGGTGTGCAACTTTGTGAATGACAAGAATGCAGAGCTTTTTGTAGAGTTCATTGGGAGCAGATTCTGTTTGGGCTTTAATGGGTGATTTGATTGATGATCTGTACACATGAGAACAACAGCTTAGTTGTAACAACCTGGTTAGGTCTACCATACGTTACAAAAAAGAATAATCATTTTCTTGGCCAGTTGTTTTGGACTAAATCTTTGTTGTTCCATTCTGCTTGTCCTTTTTTGTTGGTTTCCTTGAGAGATAAGCTTATCCTAGCTCTACATGAAGACCAATTCATAACTTTATTTTGTCAGGCCCATTTGCCGACAGAACGGTCATTCTAAGATTAGGTTCAAACCCATTCGAACTCCAGGGGAGCACTGTGACAGGCAGTTGCTTATTCTGAAAAACTACAAGCTAAAAATATTTAACCAGGGCTATTTTAAAACACACATGAGCAAAGTCATGGTGACTCTGTTTGAAGATCGAGTCAAGATAGGCGCGAGAGAGAACATAGAGAGAGGGAGCTGTGAACAGAGCTTTTTTTTAAGGAGGTAAAAAGGGTGTTGTTTTACACAACCATTGAGGAATTTTAACCAAAGTATGTTACAGACTTTACAAAACCCTAAAAAATCATACCAACTTGTGGAAAATGGGCATCCGACGACCCCTTTAAGGAAATTTGGCCTTTGTGTTTTCTCATATTTATACGCCTATGGAACAGGAAGTCATATTAGCCAGACAATTTCATGCTTCTTGTCCTCCCTGGTGTGTTAAAAAATGTAAATATGAATGAGAATAAGATACTTCTTTATATACCTAACAGCCTCCTTTGCTCATATACCAAGGGTGCCAATATTAGTCGAGGGCACTGTAGCATTTGTGCATGTAACATATTGCCAAATACCATCAGTAAGGCAATAGTATCAGCTATATTGAACAAACCAGTGAGGTGTGTTGTAGTTGAAGAATAATGAGAACGAGACAAAGTTTTCATGAGTTCGGTGTTCATGGTTATCATTGTGTGACATAAAGAATAAGGCACAAAGTTGCTTAGATGAATAATCCAGGAAAAGTGTGAGAATGCTATCAGTTTAGGCTGAATTTGAGATGCAACTACAGATTTTGGGAAGTTGTTGAGTTGAATTGAAAGTTTTGGCATGTAGTTCAAAAAAAAAAAATAGAAGGAGAGTATTTTCACTTCCTGAAATGCAACATAGTTATAGTGATAGATGTTAGGGATTTGTTTTTACTTGAGGAAGAAGCCAACTTTTGTTCTAAATTCATGAACACAAGCAAACTGATCTCTGTTGTTTGCCAGAGGAAGTCAATCAGTATTATATGTGTCAGACATGATCAATAAGCATCAAACTAAATTACTTACTTCCCAGCTGCTACTCTAAGAATCACTGCTTTTCCTTCCAGTGGAATAACGTCACACAAAAGACAGATGTCACTGCTACCTTAGGCCAGACCACTCTCTTTCAATCAAGCCATTTTACAATTCTCAAACATATTAACCTCATCTTTAAATGATTAGTTGAGCAGTATAATACCACTGCTTTTTCCCGCTCTCCTAACATGAATGGTCTTCATGCTACTCGAGTTAATGAAAAGTCGCTGCGCTCTTTCTTCCCCCTTTTTTATTCGTTTGATCAAAGATGGCCTCTCCTCTCTGGCTAACCTCTCCTCTCAGTTGGCTGTAGCCTCTGTCTCTTGAGGGTGAGGGCACTTAACAAACACAGGATCCCACCGCTGGGGCACATTGTCATGTTGATGTCCCAAGGGCCCCAACACAAAGGGCCATTGAGGAGAGGAAAGGAGAGAAAGAGCTGAGACAGAGAGAGAGAGGGAGAACAAGGCTCTCAGGAGGAATTTCTTTAACCCGTCATGCAGCGTGTGTGTGTTGAGCGGGGGAGGGTCATATACCAGCTATAGCTCCAGTGTTGTTGGTCACTGGACTGATCTTGGTCACCGACTTCTTAAAGTCTCCTGGGGTTGGTTCTGCAAAGAGTCACCTTACTGTGAGTCTGTGTGTGTGGTTTCATGGAAATTCAAGAAGCTTTTCAGGCCGACATGCTTCAGTTGTTTGTTAACTCTAGATGTATCGTTCCTTTAGGCACCATTAAAACTGTATACCTGACCTACATTGGATAAAAATGTACATAACTTTTTTTTTTTTTAATTATTTCTCATACGTGGTGATTTGGAAAAAAAAGAAGAAAAAAACCTTCTCACCCTAAGAATTCAAATCTGCCACATCCATACACATTGTGTTGTTATGTTTGCCTGTTTTAGGACCTGTCCCAAATGGTGTGATCTGATTTGTGTTTGAGGTCTTGCAGAAGTTGTTGAATGTGGAATCTGACCTTATTGTGTCCCATTTGACAATTTAGGTTGAATGGTGGCTACGGGTAGGGCTAGATATCAATTTACTGATTTAATTCTTTGAAAAAAAATCTTTTTTGAGAGGCAATTCTAATTTGATTTTCTTTGATTAGGTGCTGATTCATTTGAGCAAATTACATTTGTAATGTATTTTACTTGTATGTAAAGGATATATAAACAGCTTACTGTGTACAGTACAAATATATATATATATATATATTGTTCTTTTGAACTTTATATTAACTTATATATGAACTAGTGTACACTGTAAAAAATGTGGAGTAGGATTTACTTGAAAAAACCTTGCTAAACGATCTCACTCAGAAAATGCTAGTAAATTTACAAAGATTTGCCAAGTAAAAACCTAAACATATTTATCAGTAGCTTTAATTAGAAATCTTTAAGTTAAATTTACTTGGAATGTGGAATTAAGTAAACTTTACAAAAAATAAGTAATTTTAACTCGGCTTGTAAAAGGTTGATTAATACCGATTTCCTTTGCCTTTGTATTACACTTCACTAAAACAATTATCTTGAACTTTATTAGTCATTTATAGTATGTTCTTTACTTAGATCATCTAAGTAATTTATATATACATCATGTCAGACTTTAAGCCTTATGTGAATGCAAACACCTCAATACTTGGTAGACAATACACAATGGTGGTAACATTTGATGGATCGTTTTTGTGTTTGAATGTGTCGTTTTAAGCAAAAAATTTACTCAATGTCACAAAATGGCAATTTACTAATACTGAAAACAAAAATCAATGATAAAACAGTGTAAATACAGCTGGAAACCATGTGAAAAATTAACCTCATTAATTATTCAAGGTCCAGTGCATGATGGAAACCCCAGTATCAGAAAAGTTGAGTAATTTTTACTTAATTTTATTGAGTTGATATTACACTTTCATTTATACTCGCTTGAAATAAGTACTGATATGGAATTTACTTTGTTTTTTTTAAATTCTTGCCTGAACTAACTTTTTCAAGTAAATTACATTGGGTTTTATCACTAGTATTTACTTAACCAAAAAACCATTTTTTACAGTGTAGTTTTCCACCAAAAAATAACGAGCAATTCCAATGTGCTATTTTCCATTGTTTTTCCATGTAAACACGTGCTAGAAGGACGTGTATGACTGTTGTGCTCGCGTCTTGCGTCTATTACAGTGTCTCGTAATTGACAGTGCGTTCTAAAAACCCAGGGCTCAAGTTAAAATCAGTTTTAAAAAGGTCTCGAGACTTTTTTTTCCCATTTCACCGACTACGTCTCGCGTTTTGGCTTTTTGTGGATGAGCCCTTAGACCCACGTAGAAACACAGCAAAGCCACTCAGAACATTTTAGCATCCACATAATAACCGCCCACGAAATCATAGAGTTGTGGCAATGGGTTTTGCATGTACAAGAGCGACAAACTTTAATAAAAAATGTTGCATTTTTCCCCAATTATCCCCAATTATTATCCCCACATCCTCTATTGTTCGGCCAAACTGAGTGTTCTGTCAACCCGTCAACCCCTGTCAGTGGTTTAGCCAATGTTGTTATGTTTCAAACAAACTGACTGCAATTCTGTTTGGTGCAGTTAGCGATACACTTCACATAATGATTCACAGTGATACACATAATTGTTAAAAGTTTAAATGTGGACCCAATCCATTATAAATCCATTAGATGTAGACCCAAAGCCTCTGTCATTGTAGAAAGAAGAGTTAGAGAGCTCTCTGTCAAAGAGCATTGAGCTCTAAGACCCTCTTTCAAAATAAATGGCTATATGGATGGAAGGCTGTGACAGGCCAAGCAAAGAGGTGAAAGGTCATTTCTGCAGTATTGGATTGACCTTAAAGTGATCAGACACAGATGAAATGTACAGGTCTATCTCTATTCCTTCTCTTGTTTCTCATGGTGAGAGTGAAGAATAGATTCCTCTGTTTATTAAAAAAAAAATTATTTTACCCTTCTCTCTTTCCCTTTTCTTTAATCGTTTAATCTCAACGAAAAGATCCTTGAGAAAAGAAAATGGGAGGCAGTGAGACTTTGGCAACACAGGAAAAAGAGCCTGAGAAAGTCCCTGCAGGAAAAGAGCCACATCCATCACGGCTCCAGACCTCCTCTCCTCATCTCACTCTCTGTCCCATTCTCTCTTTACCTGATCTAGAAACAATGGCCATTTCCTGCTACTGAGTTTTGAGACTGGAAGCTGGAATGACAGAATGAATAATCATGAGAGAGAGAGAGAGCAAGCGTGAGAGACTGTTCTGCAAGGAAAGACACAAGAGGCTCTAAAGCTGACGTCACCTTTGTGTATTTGTGAGCTCGGACACATGTGCTTCCACGTATTACTTGCATATGGTCAGAATAATTTATTAACAGAACTGTACAAACATCCTCACGACAGACCACACAATCATTTGTAGAGTGTTTTAGATATAACCTAAACTTTCCATGTCCATGAAAGGCTTTTCAAATTGTGTTTTACACTCCTGGAAAAGTAATAAAAAAGTAGTTGAAGTTTCATTAGTGATTAGTGAAGACACATTCGTTTAGTTATTCTCTGCTCTACCATATTTCTTCAGCTAGATTTTATAGAGTAAATTTGTGAAGTGCCTGGTTTGTGTGTGAAAAGTTGTTTAAACGAATCAATTGAACTGATTCACACATTTCTTTTAATGATTTTGTTGAGTGCCAGTTTCTAAAAGTCATTGTCCATTTATCACAAATGTACAGACCCAACCCGATCTCACAACCAAATCATACGAATTCGATGAATGATTAAAAAGTGGCTAATTTGTAACAATTCATACGACCTCAATCGTACGAATTAGTACAATTTTCCTAAATCGTACATATTTTACGAATTGGCCAATTCGTATGAATTCGTACGAATGACCTACCCCTTACCCCGCCCCTAAACCTACCCATCACGTGGGTTTAGACAAATCGTACGAATTCGTACGAGTAAGGTCGTACGAATTAGACACTTTTTAATCATTCGTCAAATTCGTATGAATTGGTCATGAGATACCGTAGACAGACCCCATCTTTTCCTAAATCTTTTAAGTGTGGGAAGTGTGCACAAAAAAAAAAAACGTTTACATCCATGGGAAAACTTTTGCGTTCCCTTGGGGAAAAGTAGACATAAACCAGATAACGGTAACAAATGACCACGGAAGTTTGTCTTGCATTTGCAAACATATTCATACAAGCATAATAGAAGTGTCAGGGCAAATGCGTGCAAAGATCATATATGTTCATTGGTTGCAGCATTTCAAACGGAAATAGTCTTTTTACTCTTCGTTAGTCGTGTTCCACAATAAAACGATTCGAATGTATGTACTTCTACAAGATAGCCATTGCCAAAATAGTTTGTAAAGGACTCGGAAACACTGGAAAACTGGGTGTGGACAATGAATACTGTGACACAATATCAAACTCTTTTTAAATGCCTGTTAGCCTCATTCCCTGCATCCTTAAAGACCCCCCTAGGACCCTGCCACACTCTTTGTACAACAAACACACACGCACAATGAAAGTTCCTCATGTTTGACTGATGTCCTGCATCACAGTTAGATGTGATTGATACATTATATCCATCACCTCGGGCTGTCTGGTGCACAGTTTGCCATTGCCTTCTCAGTCTCCACTCCCTTTTTCATGCGGCGTGTGCGTGTGACTGTCACTAAACCACCCTTTTGTTTCTCACCTCGTCCATCTCGCTGACGCTCAATGAATCAGGGTTTTAAAGTGGGCTGGGGTTTGCATTTGCACATGCATGTCTGCTCATGTCAAACACTCACATCGTTATGATCTGGGTAGCAGTTTGGAGCTGTGTATCTGTGGGTGTATGTGTGCTGTTGTCTTGAGGTAGTGTCAGAAACTTTTTATTAGGGCCCAAGCCCTGAAAGGGCGAAGGCCCTATTGTTTTCCTAACGATTATTAGGGCCCAAGCCCTGAAAGGGCGAAGGCCCTATTGTTTTCCTTGGGATTATTAGGGCCCAAGCCCTGAAAGGGCGAAGGCCCTATTGTTTTCCTAAGGATTATTTATTATTATTATTTTGTAACCTTTTGGGCATTTTTGGGGCCCTTAACGTGCTCGAAAACTCTTGAAACTTTGCACATGGGTCAGAACCCGCGGCCATCAGAGCCGGGCTGAAGCTGGTACCCGGGCGTGGCAGGGCGGCTCGTCAGCGCCCCCTGGAACGGGGTACGAACACTTGGTCCATAACTCAAACACGTTTGTATGTAATAATATGAAACTCTGTGCACATGTTGATCTCATAGTTTCATCTATACCTCGCGCTTTTACTTTTTACCCCAGCCCAACAGGAAGTCGGCTATTGAGGTTTGTTTGTAAAACGCTCGCAATGGAATGTTAAATACTCCTCCTAGAGCTTTGATCCAAATTCGACAAAACTCGGTCAGCATGAAGTCAAGACATTGAGGATGAAAGTTTGCGAGGGGATTTTTGATATCTCGAACGGTTTGGCCGTGGCGAGGAAACGAAATCATGGCGAGAAACGTGAACCAGGAAGTGTGTTATAACTTCAGCATACATTAACTGATCTTGATGAAACTTCAGCAGTGTGTTCGCTGTAAGAGGACGATCACATGGATGTGACTATTGTGAGTCAAAGTTATAGCGCCACCAACTGGCAGCAGGAAGTGTGTCACTTTCAAAATGCTTTGATATCACCCTTTTATTTTTACCCGATTTGCTTCAAACGTCATCTGTATAATGTAAACATACGGCAGATGTAGACCTGTGAATGGATTCTTGATATCTTTGAAACTGTTGCCGTGGCGACGCATCAAACGTTACCATTCTTTTAGGATGCTTTTGAGACCCTTAGCATGCTTGAAATTGCATGAAACTCGACAGACACATCACATTTATTAGCCAGTAGACACGTGCAAAGTTTCAGAAACGGGCGTGGTGAGGGCTCAGTAGCGCCACCTTTTGACAAAAGTGGGGTTGTTAGTTTTATCTACAGTTACAAAAATCGGTATGTATATTGTACTCCTCGAGCCGGACAACTTTCTAATTGACACTCATTAGCTAGGACCCACAGAAAGTCAGATATGTTTGTTTGAATGTGGTCTTGCTCAATCTGAGCCTGCTGTCTTTGCCTGTCTGTGTATGTGTGTGTGTTTGTAGGGGGAGGGGTATTAACCATTTCACTCCTGTGTGTATGGCCTGCATAAAAAATAAATGCCTTAAGCCTGGTATTTTTTTAAATAAGTTTTTTATTTTTTTATAAGTAAAGGCATATAACCAGTTTAATTGTAGTGCATTAATAGTTTTATATAATTAGTTTATTAATTAAATTAACTTGGTCCATAAACTTGATCTGAAAATTTGGTCCATAAATCAAACACACTTGCATGTAATAATATGACTTGAGTGTTAATCACATCATGTTTTCAGTTTGAATATAAAATATATAAATTATGTAAAAAAAAATAAAGTTGATCCAGCTGGAGCGCAGGCTGAGAATAGCGCTGTCATGACTGGATCAGAGATCATCAGTCATGCCTTCTCATACCTTACGCGCACACCACGCCCACTTACATCAGATCACATCAACATGTCAGCCGGAGGGATAACGAGGGTCGTCGTCGCTTTTGGATTCAAGAATTTCTTACAACAAGATGGCAAAAGAACAGCGCTTTGCAAGACATGCAACGTTAAGATCGCGGACAGTCAGATGACAACCTCCAATTTCGTCCGTCATTTGAAGAGCCATATTCTGCCCAGTAAGTGCTTGTCAATTTGTTAATGTTATCTGGTTAGCTCGTTCGTAGTTAGCTAGCTAATGTAAGTTAAAGGAGAACTCCGGCGCAAAATTACACATTGTTACCTAGTCAACCGTTATCTGAGATTTGTGACTGCCGAATGTAAATAGTTTTATCTATAAAAACAGTTTAGCCTATAAGTGACGTCCGACATTCTGCATATTGTGTTATTTTGTTAAGCCCCACTAAAGGCATAAAAAACTGTAAAGCACAATCAAGTTTTCACACTATATTCCAAGACTTCTAAAGTCATTCAATAGCTTAATGTGTGGTAAAATTAATATTTTAGTCTCTAAGTTAAAGTTAACGGAAAGTCATCTCGCCTCAGTCATTCTCCATGCATCAGCATTAGCGCGTCGCGTTCGGTTGCGACAGTAACACGACGACACTCTCTTCAAGATCAATGTTCCCAATATTATACTTTATTTGTAGATAAGGCATAAAGGTCTATGATTTGCATAAAATGACTATCTTGCTGGAGTGGAGTTTATTGCCCTTTAGAATACACTAAGCATTAGTGCTGCACGATTAATTATATCGCAGTCGTAATAGCGATCTCAAACCTATGCAATTATATAACGCAAAATGCCGCGATTTTAAATGAAATAAACAAAGTAGGGCTATTAGCGCAGCATCTCTTCTTTTTTGTCATCCTTTGACTAGTGTTACAAGATCCCCCTCTTATTGGTTCAAATGCCTTTTCGCATTTTGCACGACAAGAAGTGAAAAGCTGCCTGTGAGTGCCCTAGATTAGAATAGATGAGACTCGCATAATGCGCATGCACTGACCGTGTGCCAGCCCAGAATAAACAGTTCTCTTTCGAGCTTGAACGAACAATAGCACACACAATTATGCCAAAATGTGAGAGTTGTGAGTTGTGCTATGAGGCGCGTGTGAGATCCGCGTCTCGGCAACGGGTGCTCTTAAAGGGCCAGCAGCGAATAAAGCGTTCTTTCAGTAAAGTTAAAAGAACAAAGGGAAATTAGAAAATTACTCACTGATCTTGAGTAAAGAACTTTTGTAGCTTTAATAAGGATTATTATATATATAATTTATGATTCAGGCAGCGCAGACTGTTTGATAACTTTATTCAATTTCTGTACCTGTTAAGACAGGAAGGGCACAGGTAAATATGTTTTTTATTATGGGTTTATGTGGGGATTGTTTGAAGTTCACTTAATTTAAAAGCTGTTATATATTTTTTTTAAGCCTAATAATTTTTTAAAAAGTTGATGGCTTTCAATTGATGGAATCACTGTAATGTTGGTTTGGTTGATGGTTTATTGATCATTATAGGTGTTATCAATCATTTATTGTTGTTGTTGTTGTTTTTAGTTTGAGTTGAGAAATAAACATTAATCTGTGTGTGCATTTTACTTTAGAACCAAGCAAGTTGGACTCATGAAACCATTTTATTATATCGGAGTCGCAAATCGCAATTGCAATATTGGCTCAATAATGGCAATATGACATTTTCCCAAATCGTGCAGCCCTACTAAGCATAGATTATAGATACCATCCCTTCGCTATGTTCTTTTCAATGTGAAGCGTTGCGTGCTGTGACTTGGTGTTGCTTCAAGTGCATCATTCTGCACACGGGATGCGCATGATTGCTTATAATACTTTGGGGAGACAAGGGGGCGTGGCCTAAGGGAATATCACTCGTGATGTTAAGTGATGTTACCCCGCCATCGCTGATACAACCTTTAGCAGTCATGTTTTTGCTTCTTGAGAGAGAGAGAAAGTGTGTGTGTGTGTGTGTGTGAGCAGTGGCGGTTCTAGGCGGGGGCCTGGGGGGGCCAGTGCCCCTGCGACAACAAGCTTGGACCCCCTTGTGGCCCCCCTAAATGTGGAGTCAGTGTGAAATATTTTTTTTATAGTGTGTCACGCATTGAGCATGACAGTCACTCGTTTCAGTCTTTTGTCTCACACTCCCGTCACACATTGTATTTCTCATGCGGAAAAACTATTAATAATATATTTAATATACGCAATTTCTCTGGCCGCGCCGCTCTCACGTGAGAATCAAGCGCGTCTCGCCTGGAGTTCAGCAGTCGACCCTGCTACGCATCAGCCAATCAAAAAAAGAGAAGTGCTACTTAATAGCCAATCAGAAAAGGGCACTATTGTATCTGGGTAAAATTTAACGCAACAACCAATGAAAAAAAGCATATCCTGGAATTGTTCATATGATTCTGTTACAACATCTTCCGAAAGTTTCTTCACCCGTCCCACAGATGAAACTAATCACTGGAGCTCCGAACATCACTTGGAGCACGGAGTAAGTCATGATCTCCTGTTTTAATGTTACAACAAATTCACAACTTGTTTGACAAAAACTATGACAACTTGACTGATGTAAGATGAATCTTTCCCGTAGCGTAAGCTAGCTTACGCAATGCTCGTTCCCTCATCTAGAGAGAACCGAGGTTACGTTAGGTAATCGATTCGTTTCCCATTTAATTAGTATCAGTCTGTAACTTAGACAACAGTTTTACAGCCTGTTCACTGACAACACCTGCTCAGAACAAGTAGTCTAGGCCTAGTCATCTTATTACACGAATCACGATGACTGACATATTGTCACATTATAAACATCTCTCTCTCCAAATAGGCTTAATAATTTTATTAGCACTAGATAAAATTAAAGTGTATTGCATAGTCGATATTATAGGTCACTTTTAAAATCATGTCATATTTTATAATTATATCCTGGCCAAGGATGCATTAATTATTGCTTCTGTCTTTCAAAGATGTCAGGAAAAAAACAATTATAAAAAAGCTCATTCACCCTGAGAGGAAAGACCCCTAAAAAGGCCAGTTTAGAGGATAATTTGCTGATCTTTTTGCAAAACAAAAAACAAAAAAACCCCACAAAAATCGTAGATTAATTTGTAAAATATATATATATATATATATATATATATATATATATATATATATATATATATATATACATACATACTGTATATTCAATGTAAAAAAATAAAATGGAAATTCAAATACAGACTGATATATGTAATGCAAATGTAAAAATATAATGCAAATGCAAATTGTTGGATAATTATAAACATGGTATTTTGCTTATTTATGCATTCAGTGCAGTGCAGAAAATGATAAGGTCTAAATGTAACTGGCCCCTCTAACAGTACAACTGGCCCCAGCTTGGCCCCCCCAGTTGAAATGGTCTAGAACCGCCACTGTGTGTGTGTGTGAGAGAAAGAGAGAGAGAGAGAGAGAGAGAGAGAGAGAGAGAGAGAGAGAGAGAGAGAGAGAGAGAGAGAGAGAGAGAGAGAGAGAGAGAGAGAGAGAGAGAGAGGAGAAATGTAACAAAGTTTAATATTGTTTGTAAACTGTGTTTGAGAGAGAGGAAGGTGTTCAGAGAGTCTGTAGGATGTTAAGCTGTTATTTGTTTTATGGACTCAATGTTGAAAATTTAAAACATTTCAAACACACTGTTGGCAGAAGTGAAAAATAAATAATTTTATGAAGTTACAATTTTGTTTGATTCCATGGTGTATTTTACTGAACATGAGTATTTACAATGCAAATTATTGTAATTTACTGGCAAATACTTATCTTGTCTTTTCATTTTATTAAGATCAGATTCTGCATGTAAAATTAAAATAATAAGGTGACTTGACTTGCACTTGACTTAACCTACTACAAGACTTGACTTGACTTGACATAGCCTGTGACTTGACTTGACTTGCCCCCCCCGA